>CM028378.1:177911443-177962928 GCA_013146195.2 Codonopsis lanceolata
CAGCATCGCACTCATTACGCCAACACGTTTGCGCTAGCATGAAATGTTATAATAGCCGTTAGTTATAAATGCAGGTTTAGATTCAAATGGTATAATGAGTATGAGGCCATTTATCATAACACGTGTTTCATTATAATGTTGTTGACATACGATACCATTATAACATGAAAACCTATTATATTGGCATGAACCATTATAGCATGAAAACACGCTACGCCTATTGGCGAAATGGTATAATGGAGCACGATGGACCATTATAACATGAAAACACGCTACGCCTATTGGCAAAATTGTATAATGGAGTACGGTGGATCATTATAACATGAAAACACGCTATGTTTATTTGCTAAATGTTATAATGGACTTTAAATGGATCATTATAACATGAAAGCACGCCATTTATCGATCAATGGAAAAATGGAGACTACGACGAACCATTATAACATGAAAAACACGCTTAGCCTAGGGCTTAAATGTTATAACGGACATTACATGAACCATTATAACATGGAAAACATCCGCCTATTAGCGAATGGTATAACGACTACGATGAACCATTATAACATGAAAACACGCTACGCCTATTGGCGAAATGGTATATATGGAGTACGATGTACCATTATAACATGAAAAACACTACCACGATTAGCGAAATGTTATTGGACTACAATGGACCATTATAACATGAAATACGCTACGCCCATTGACTAAACTATAATGGAGCACGCTATTATGAAGCATATCATGAAACACGCTACGCCTATTGGCGAAATGGTATAATGGAGTACGATGGACCATTATAACATGAAAACACGTTACGCCTATTGGCGAAATGTTATAACTTAACGTAACGTAAGTTAACTTAACTTAACATAACGTAACGTAACGTAACTTAACTTAATTTAACGTAACATAACGTAACGTAACTTAACGTAACGTAACTTAACTTAACGTAACATAACGTTATATTTATTAACTTACGTAACTTAACGTAACGTAAGTCAACTTAACTTAACGTAACAAAAACGTAACTTAACGTAATGTAACGTAACGTAACTTAACGTAACGTAACTTAACTTAATGTAATGTAACTTAACTTAACACACTACGCCTATTGGCGAAATGGTATAATGGAGTACGATGGACCATTATAACATGAAAACACGCTACACCTAGGTGGCGAAATGGTATAATGGAGTACGATGGACCATTATAACATGAAAATGTGCACGCTATGCCTATTAGCGAAATGTTATAATGGAAACTTAACTTACGTGACGTAACTTAACGTAACGTAACGTAACTTAACGTAACGTAACGTAACTTAACGTAAGTTACGTAACTTAATGTAATGTAACTTAACGTGACGAAACGTAACATAACGTAACGTAACCTAACTTAACTTGCGTAACTTAACATAATTTAAGTTAACTTAACTTAACATAACTTAAGGTAACGTAACTTAACTTAACGTAACGTAACGTAACGTAACGTAACCACTTGTCTCAACCCCTGCCTCCGGTTTTACCGATGCCGGGCCGGTCCGATTTTCTCGATTTGGATCAGCCCAACCAAAGGGTCTCAGAAGAAACCCGAATCAATGCCCACCCCTAATTGGAGTGATTAAACTTTTAAAATATTTTAAAAATTCACAAAATTTGATTAATTGATTTTTTCATAACTAACTACTAAAAATACTTATTTGATAATAATATTAATATTTGTAAAAGAAAAACAAAAATAGTACCCTAGTATAAATACACTTAACTAATTATCTAACCCTAAAAATCTAAACGCATCTCTCTCTCTCTCTCGATCTGCGCATACTCCAAGCTCTCTCGCCATCGCCGCCTCCAATCGTAATGTAACATAACGTAACTTAATAATAATAGATTATACAATATAATAATATTTAACTAAATTAAATTGGATTTGATAATTTAATAATATTATATTATGCATCACGCACACACACTTTTTTTTTATTAAATTAAATTAAAGACAAAAGCTATAAATTGAAAGTATAAATTAAGAAAAAAATCAAATAAAACTGTTTTTTCTATTTGATAAATTAAATTCAAGATAAACAAACACAATGTAAATTGTATTGTATTTATAATTAGCTGATAACTAAAAACACAAAAAAAGCCCTAGGTATAAATACAACTCTAAACCCTAATCTCAAACACTTTCTCTCTTTCTAAACGCATGGCCCTTTTGAGTTGTTAATGCTCAATTAGTTAAAACCATTGCCTAGTTTCAGTAAGATTATTCCATGTGTCTTAGATTATTTGTTGAGCTATGAGCTATAGACCAATCAAAATGCTTGATTTGCACCACCCGGATTTGGACTCTTAACCGTAAGATATCACAACGATGAGCTTCAATCAAACGGCCAGAATTCAAAAACATTACTACTACTATATATACCCCCACCCCTTCCCCGAATAAGTCATCTCATTTCAAATACCAATAAAAAACATAGAGTTTGAATATTTCAATTTTTGGGAGGGAGAAGATGTCAGGAAGAGGAAAGGGCAGCAAGGGTTTGGGTAAAGGAGGAGCAAAGCGACATCGTAAGGTGTTACGCGATAACATTTAGGGAATCACGAAGCCGGCGATTAGGTGTCTGGCGAGACGTGGCGACGTTAAGCGAATCAGTGTCCTTATCTATGAGGAGACCAGAGGCGTTCTAAAGATCTTCCTCGAGAACGTCGTCCGTGACGCCGTTACCTACACGGAGCACGCTCGCCGGAAGACTGTCACGGCGATAGATGTGGTTTATGCTCTTAAACGCCAGGGCCGTACTCTTTACGGATTTGGTGGTTAGATGGCTAGGGCTAGGATTTTGTATGGAGTGTAATTGGATAATTTGAATGGAAATTTGTGCTAATGTATTTGAATTTCTGTTTTGAATCGACGATGGTTTTTGAATCTCAATGATCTGTCTATGGAAATTTGGCTATCAATTTGTCTCATTTGCGGCGTTTGGATTTTCCGAATTTCATCCAGTTGAATTACTCAGGGAATTGATGAAGTTAAGCATTGATTTGATTGAAAGGGCAGGGGAAGGGTTTGAGGTTTGGGTGAGGAAAAGGAGGGTGAGGATGAGGAGAAGGATACTGCTACTGTGCTTATAGAAAACAACGAAAGCACCAATGCAGATGCCGGTGACATTAGTTTCATTTTTATTTTTTTAGTTTTTTTTATTTAATTTAATTTAGTTTTTTATATATATTTTTTGTACATATTAGCGACGGAATTTCCGTTTCTAAAATTAATCAATAGTATCATAAAAATATTTTTTAATACAAATTAGCGACGGAAACTTCCGTTTCGAAAATTAAACATTAATATCATAAAAATATTTTTTAATAAAAATTAGCGACGGAAACGACCGTTTCTAAAATTAATCATTATTATTGCAAAATTATTTTTTTTAAAATTTTGTCTAAATTATTAACGACGGACACTCCGTTTCAAATTAGCGACGGAAACTATTAGAAACGGAGATTAGAAACGGAATATTCCGTAGCTAATTAGCGACGGAATTCTTATATTCCGTAGCTAATCAGCGACGGTATTCAGGCCGTTTCAAATCAGCTACCAATGATTAGCGGCAGAGATATTCCGTCGCTAAATGTTAATTAGCGACGGAAAAATGAATTAGCGACGGAAATTTTCCGTCACTAATTAGCAGTTTTCTAGTAGTGGCTGTAATTCTAATGGAAACAACTTTCCCCAGTTTTAGAGTTGCTCACTACGACGAGCAAGATAATCAGATTGCCCGAGTAATCGATCTCAACTTGCTTGATGAACGAAGATTAGGAGCTCGCTTTAGAATGGTAAATTATAAGCAGAAAACGAAGGCTCATCATGACAGAAAGGTTCGAGGAAGATCATTTCAAGTCGGGGATTGGGTCCTTAGGAAAATTGAAGTCACGGGACAGCGACCAGAGTGAGGAAAATTGTCACCTAATTGGGAAAGGCCATTTAAGGTCACAGGAATCATTAGAGTAGGCACTTACACCCTGTAAAATCAAGAAGGCAAAGATTTGAAACATCCCTGGCACGCTCATCATCTGAAAAATATTACCATTAATTGGCAGCCATTTTTTCTTTTTGTATTACATTGAAGGATTTTTAATAAAAAAGTTTCTCTAAAGTTGTGTATAAAATCTATCGATTTCTAAAAAATTACTTTGTTATTTGACAAGTTTTTGCTCCAACGACGAATAAGTTGGGCCTGCCCAGTAAAAGGACAAACATCCTCGAACAAATGTAAACACAACTTTGACCAATAAATCGAGCAAAGTGGGCCCTGCCTGGTTTGTATTTTAGGTTCGAATGCCTCGACGTGAGAAGGGGGACAACCCACTGCCCGGTATTGCTTGATGAATTTGTTCGCTTAGAGGACAAAGGGAGAAAAGTCTCGATTCAAGTTAATATTATGTCTGAATAATAAGCTATTAACAATTTGATAAACCAAGGGTCATGCCCAGTTAAAGCGGCCAAACAATTCTGCCCGATAAATCGAGCAGCTGGGATCCCACGCTTTGGAAATTATTTGGATGTTTGCAAAAATTAATAGAAGGTGCCCTGCCCAACGACATTTCTTCTTTTACAAGTCATGGCATCAGAAAAATAGACAATCAAACACAAGTACAAAAGAACAAATTTTTTTATTCCATATAGTGGGAAAAATTACATTCATGGAAAAACAAAAGAAAATATTACAAAATACTAATTTCCCCCTTGCTCAGTGATCTTTCTCGGCGTTTCAAGCTCGGCGAAGATTCTATCCATTTCCGACTGCACGTTTGGTGGAAGAGGAGGAGGAGGAGGGAGCTGAGTCGTGTCTTGTTCGGGAGGAGGAGGCCAGGGCCGTTCCTGGGCATAGGCCTGAGGGGCGACCGCCTAGGGCCCAAAAAAATTAGAGGTCCAAATTTTTTTTATATGTATAGTATATATACATATATATATACATATATATATATATATATATATATATATATATAAATAAATATAAATAGTTAATATATGAAACGGCAACTAGCCTGATGTCGCGTGAAGTGAAGCCGTGAAGGTCACAGTCGGCAGACAAAAGGGCGAATGGGCGATTCGACGAAGACGAAAGGATCAAGGATGGAACGACCTCGAGATTCACTCTCCAATCTTCGATCTTCCCTATACATCTATGATCTATGGCCGCCGCCAGATTAATTTCCTTTTCCTTCCACAGTTTGTCAGTTCCACTCCACCTTCAGGCAATCAGGCTTCGCCACTTCGCTTAATCGCTTTAGTTCGATTTCGATACTTCGATTTCAAAATCTCAAAGCAAGAAAAATTCTCAGTCTCAGTGTCTCACTCACTCATCTCTGCCAGTGCCGTAACTGCCGTTCCTCATCGGCTCATCCTCGAACTCGAAGCCGCCGGCGAAGGACCGATCACCGATGATGCAGGTACTTGTTCGATTTTACTTATTTCAATTTCAATTTTCAAAATTTTCCCCTCTTCGAGTTCGAGCCCTTCTCTGCTTCTGCTTGACTGCTTAGACGAATCATGAATCAGAGTCTGACATTGATTTAGATTTCAGTTCAGACCCTAATTCCTAAACCCTCAAAGATTTTATAAAGATTTGTAAAATGAAAACTCAATATATTTTGTTTAATACATTAAGAATTTTATTTGGAAATTGAAAGTTTCATTGTTATTGGTATTCACAACTACACAATTGTGTATTATTAATTTGTTGGGGCCCTTACTTGTTATTTCGCCCCGGGCCTTTGAAATGTCAGGAACGGCCCTGGAGGAGGCATGTTTGTGTCCAGGTCGATAGGGGGAGCATGTTGATTATCCTTAACTTCTATTACATCAGTAGGACCGTTAGGCTGGGGAGCAAGATCATCATCCTTATCCTCATTGGCTTCATGCTTAAAAATAACGTTCATTTGGTCAACCACGTTATTGGCCAACAGAGTTGGAGGGATCCATTCCGGCTCATCGGCTTCCCGGTCATTGGTTGCTATGATCCCCAATTCATCTTCATTATAGGGGACCAAAGCATGGCTCTTCCGAGCTTCAGCACACCAGGGTGAAGCCGCTCCCCATTGCGCCATCATTTCTGGCGTTATGCCCATAAGCTCGTTGCTCGCCAACATGCGAAGAACATGGTTACTCCCTTATGAGTAATAGGGAACCAGTTTCGCATCCACGAGCTGATCGAGCTCAGCTTACTGCTTCAAATGTACCACAGCCGTAGTCTTGGCAGTAACAACTTCCCTTGTAAGCCTTTCATGCCAGGCTCTCTCTTTCTGCTCGGCCACGACCTGAGCATCCTCAGCTTTTTTCCTCTCCTCGCTCAAGGTCTTCTGAGCAGCCACCTCCCTGTTCTGGGCGAACTCGACCTGAGCCTTTAGGCGGACAATTTCTTCTTCGAGCTTAGTTAGCTCGACAACCTTTACAAGGACTTCCTTGTCCTTGGCCAACAGATCCTCCTTATATGAGCGGGCAGCCTCATTAGATTTTTTTCTTCTGCTCGAACAAGGCGCCGGCTTTGTCTTTATACTCATCTGTACGTTTGTGCAGAAGAGTGACCTTGGAGGCGAACTGAAAAATATAAAACACAAATAAACAAGCATTCTGCAAATTAACATCAATTGCGACTATGAAGAAGGAAGCATAACGTACCTCGCTAACCAGCAATCCAACTTCCCCGAGCAGAAAGCTATTTGGAGTTTCGGCGTTGTGGCGAAGAATGTCGGGCAGAACTACCCTCTTTAAAATTCCTTGCCCGCACACAGCACTCATAATTCCACTTTCA
The DNA here is from genome assembly GCA_013146195.2 of Codonopsis lanceolata. Classification (NCBI taxonomy): domain Eukaryota; kingdom Viridiplantae; phylum Streptophyta; class Magnoliopsida; order Asterales; family Campanulaceae; genus Codonopsis; species Codonopsis lanceolata. Next base: position 177,918,267 of record CM028378.1, read on the forward strand.
TGAAGATTGATTCCTTCAAGAGAGGGAACGACAACGAGCTTGTTGACCAATCCCTTGGTCCCTTCTTGGGATAAGGGCATCACAAAGTTAACCCTCAACCAACTGGGTGTACCACTCCGCGGTGGCTCTTCGCGTTGAGGATGAGGAGGTGGCAATCCCGTGACCAGGGGGTCAGAATAACAGGAGCAGTCGAGGAGCCAGACCCCCCTTGAATAGTTTCTTGGGGTGCCTCCCCAGTTGTCCGAGATCGGGTGCTACGACTTCCCCCTCGGGCATCCGATACAGCTGGTCTTTTCCGAGATACATGCTCGGTGGTCGGCATAGAACCAGGAGCCCGAAATGATTTCCTGTTCTTTTCAACGAAGGGAGACTTATGTAAGGAAGTAGATGAAGGTTGCTCGTGGCCAATGAGATCGGCATGGCGAGCAACAGATCTCGTTTTGAAGTCAGTCTTATGCTGCCTCAGTATATCCTTCACCACTGTCATAGAAAAAGAGGGAAACTAGTTATAAAACAACAGGATATATTTTCTCCAATGCTCAACAAACAAAATCATATATCAGGATCATTAAAGTCAAAATGAGGGGTACAGTCTCCCGCCTGACCGCACAGTTCGCATTCACTTGGGAACTTGTTGTCATGACAAGTCCCCCAAAAAGGATGGGCAGGTTCGGGTGCAATGGCAATCAAGGGTTCCATACCCTTCACGGGAGCAAGATACATCCTAGCCAAATGCAAGACTTTTGAATCCTTGATTTCCAATCAATCAACCATTGTTGACCCTGCTCGATCACCCCCAGCGCATCCTTCAACATTGCCATACACCAATCTTCTACAGTGAAGGTGGCAAATTGGTCATAAGTCGGAGGCTTCATTTCATAAGGGGTCGGGGCAAAGGGCCATCCAACCCGGGACTCCACAACGATTATCCTCTTGTCCCACTTGTTGAACTTTTGGGAAAACTCGGTAAACAACTTCAAAGCCCAAGCCTTCGAGCGACCAGTAATCTTGCCTGATCTATTATCCTTTGTGAATTGGAAGAGTTTGCGGAGTATGGTCATTTCTGGTTCAAACCCAACCAGCCGGCAGGTCGAGCTGAAAGCGATCAAGATTAACATAGTGGTGAGTTGGAGATCACATTGAACAACGTTGGTCTCCCTCAAGAACTCGATATTGAAAGGGTCCAACGAAAAACGCATCCCAATGTAGAAGAAGACTATTCTTTTCGTCTTGCGTCTCATCCGAGGAGGAGTCATCTCGGACTCATAGGGAACTCCTCGATAATCTTCCTCGGAAATCCCAATCGAGCTAAACCAATTCCCGACATCTACTACGGAATCAATTGACTCCCAGTAAGTAAGCGAGCTCAGGTTATAGTAATTTTCATTACGGTGTCTCCGTCCTGCTCGAGGTCGCCCGATTAATTCCTCATCGCTTGGGATCCCACTTGATTGCCTCATCCACCTCATCCTGATCGGTGGTTACATCATCCACAACCCTTCCAGTAGGAGCTTGGCTGCTCGCTTCCTGGGTAGTCCTTCCATCAAGAACACGTACATCAGACCTAGTCTTTTCAGAATCTGTTGGTACATCGATTTCTTGAGCACGATGATCATAGTCGTATGCCTCTTGTTCATGATCAGAATCCTCATCAAACAGGCGAAGAGGAGAAGACATCCTACAAGTGATCGAGGGAAGATCTTGATTAACAGACCTTAACGGAAATGGTAATTTTCCCCGAAATTCCTCGATTTCCCTGAAAATCACCCTAATCTAGAAGAAGGAACCCAAAAACTCATCCCAGAAAGGATAAGCATGAATAACGTACATGAAAAAACCCAGAAACTTGAAAAAATTCAAGACAAATGCAAAAAAGTAAATTAAAACGAGTAAAGACTTACTTGTGCATTGAACAGGGATGAGTTTGTCAGAATGGGAAATTTGAAAATGATCGAGGATGCAAAGAAGGATGATTCATTTCTCGGAGGATTCAAGTGCAAACCAGAGAAACGCCAACAGATGCAGAGAGTTTGAAGGTGAGAGAGTGCAGTAAAAAAGAATGAAAGAGCTAGGGTTTCCTCTTTTATAGGAAGAATTTAAGGAAAAACGCTCAAATCACGCGCCCAAAACCTTACCAAATTCAAAATGCGGCGGCTGTGACACACCCAATCAAACCCGCCATTAATGCAAACCTCAAAAAGACGCGGCCCATCATGACACTGTACCTAGCCGACGTCACCCTAGAAGAGCCTTCTAGATTCCTGAAACCGGCATTCCGAACACATCAACTGTCACCAACAAATCAACTCCCCTCATTAGGATCACCAAAAAAAAAACAAGTATTATGCTCCCAAAATGAAGCTACAACAGAATTACAAACAGGCTCACCGAGCATAAATACTCGGTGAACAAGGAGCAGGGGGCCACTGATGAGTTCGACCCAAACCCTGGTCACGAGCCAAGCACATGAGCGTTCACGTGATAAGCACGTGGGAGGCAGGGACCAGGAAAGAGGTCACCCGAGCATGATAATCCGGGGTAGACATCCTACATACATCCCGACAAGGAGTCTTTCTACAGATCTGACTGACCAGGGAGGAAGGCTGCTTGTATAACTAGATATTCATTCCGAACTTAACTATCTGATAACTCTCGAGCCCGAGATTTAAGCCACGACTTTGTCAGTTATGCGGCCAACCCGCATTTATGATTATAAAGGCATATGATCTCTCCATAGTAATGACTTAGCCCGGATTTCACTCCCAAAGGGCTATATGTACCTTATAAAGTTTCATTTCAAAGGTACACTCACTTTACACACCGAAACTCTGTCATTTTGCTTTCGATCAAGCTTAAGAACTTACTCTCACACCTGAGGGGTTTCGCGAGGCCTGGCCTTGCATTTCTTCTAAGGTTTCTTCTTTTGACACGATTTTAACAAGATCATACCTTTACATAAGCCCAGATATCCTACATACCGCAAGGAACGGCCCAAGACCAAACTGTGTAGCATCACACCCCAATCTACGTTTTTTTTTTCCAGAATGCCCTTTGACATAACCATTTGTCCCAGTTTTTACCCTAGCCATGACAGTTGTTAGAAAGATAACAAAATTTTACTTTTTAAACTTTATAATAGTAGCAATTATACGACAGAAGAAAAGTAGATCGCACTAATCTATACAAATAATACAATTTACATTAAAAAATTTATGGCAGAAAAAAATTATACATATATATTAATAAATTAATATTATGAAATGGGAAACTTTATTTTTTCATCAATCAGCACCGTGTTGGATGACCAAAATTGAAAAAAATAAAAAAAAACCCAAAAAATAAAAATAAGCGCACAAAAAAAATTAAAAATAAGTCAAACATGACAGGGTAATTGGCATTTTATTTAATCAAAAGGTTGTGCTAGCATTTATAATAAGCATTGTTCTAAAAATCGACCTAGGCACCTAGAAATCTGGAAAATCGGCCAATTAGTCGTCAGGCGCTCTAGGCGATGTCCAGTGGTCTAGGCGTCCAATTGTTGATTTTATTTATTTTTAAATGTTTTTACCCAAAATAATGTCATTTTGGGTTTTTAAGTTTTTTTAATAAATATCAATTCATAATTATTGAATTATGTATTGTAAATTTGTAATTTGTTAATTGACCTATGAAGTGCTATTCAGCTATTAACTATTTTTTTGTTCTTTTGAACCGTGGAATGATATTAAATTATTGATTTTACTTTTAAAATTTAACCTTATATTGTAAACATTATTTTTAAATAATTTGGTGATATTTGCTATTAATAAATTTGAAATTTTAGTGCTTGTTAATTATGTTATATTAAGAAAAATATTCAAAACATGGTAATTATATCTAAATTCTAGTCCTCGCCTAGGCGCTAGGTCTTAGTATGACACCTGACCTGCCTAACGATTTTTAGAACACTAATAATAAGGGAACATATAAAACTCATATTTATATTTTATTAGAGTAATTGTTGTCTATTGAGATCAAACTCATATATATATATATATATATATATATATATATATAAGTTTAATGTTAGTGTTATTAAGCGCACAAAAAAAATTAAGTTTACTATTTATACTAAGGGTTAGAGTTAGAAATTATAAATTTCACAATAGTAATTTATTAATATATATATGTATAATATTTTTCTGCCATAAATTTTTAAATGTAAATTGTATTATTTATATATATATATTAGTTTGATCTAGTATTTATTTCTCCATCCCCAAGGCAATTTTAAGAAAATAAAATGTCTTAATATAGACATTCCATTGCTCAAGTTGATTTATGTTATGAGTACTGTAGAACTCGCAAATTCGCAGTGCATCGAAGAATGAAGATGGATCAAAGGGTGCGAGTTATGGGAATAATAGTACTCTCGAACGTTGTGGGTTTAGAAAGCTGGGTGACATTACGCAGATGTAGGTTTCAATGTCGAAAATTCATACCTCAGTTTGGGTGGTTGTAGAGAACAATGCTGGAGAGATTGCGATTTCTTAGGTTATATGGCTTTTTATGGATCTTGCTGCCATATATGCACAAGAAAGAATTTGATGGCCGAGCAGAATTATAATTATGCAGAAGCATCCAGAATCTTGATTGCAGAAGCACCAGAATCTTGATAGTGATTTGTTTTCTGTTTACTCTGCTTCAAAGAGCCTTTTGGGCTCCAAAATATGGTAAGCGACTCATATTACATGAAAACTTATAACAACAACTAGATCTTCATGCCCGTGCCTATAACACGATATCAGTATATCTAATTTCGTCAATTGAAATAACAGTACCTAAATAGAAGGTGCGATTTAAAAAATTGTTACAGTTGAGGTGTATATTGTTTCAAGTGATAGTTGAGGGATTGATGTTTTATAAAGGGTGACTGTTCAAAAGATTAATCGCAGGGTGTGACTTTGTAATCTGAAGATAAAACATAAGGAGAATAAAAAAAAGGTGACTGTTCATAATATTAATTTTAGGGGGTGATTTGTAATAATGAAAGAAAAAATAGGAGTTAAAAATTAATAACTACTCACACATGAGAATGTAAGAGTGAATCTCAACTGTTAAATTTTTAAAGATAATTTAACATCAACCTCTGAATAGCTCTAATCAATTGCACATGTGCCAACCTAGCTGTTTTATACTATAGATTGATTATGGTTATAAATTTCTAGATAGTCTATAAACATTTGTCCACTCGTAAGAAATCGAAAGAAGAGGAGAGCAACAACTACATCAATCATTTATCTAATCCTTACGAAGTGTATTCTATGAAGACAATTTGAGATCGGCCGAAATATATCGAAAGAAACTTTTAGCTATCAAGGCTCCATCACAGTAATGGATGCATCATTTATAGAAAAGACTTTCTGAAGGGACCCAACCTAACACCTCCCATGTTGAAAGACACGTGGCCGCCAACTCAACCATAAGGGCTCCACCCCGACAACAGTTGTCATAGTCAAGCCGACCATCGGACAAGAAAAACGACCATGAATAAGAGACCAAAGACCTCCCATGATCGACGGCGCAGTCAAAGACCTAGCATGCTCACCCAAATAACCAAGGAACATCCAAGCTTGACCGACGGATCCCTCGACATCGGTGTCTGGACATCAGCATTGTACCAAGTTAGTTGCATGTCATCATCACATTGGAAGGACGTGGGCAAGTTTTGTTGCAACCACAATTCGTCTCCACTAACCCACCTTCTGATACGGGAAGTACAACCACAAGGTACAGAGCCAATGGGTGACTGCCAGCTAGCCGACCAACAACAGGCTGGTCTCCACGTTCCACTACAAATCTTGGCTTGGAGTCCAAGTCAGGAGCTATATATAAATAACACCATTCACCACCTCAATAGGTTAGGCTCTAAACACACACCAACAAGCACACACTCACTCTCTCAATATTCAAGTTATCACCAGAGGCTTGAGGGGACGTCTGAGCTCTAGCACATATCTCCTTTGTTGCTGACTCTCACACCAGAGGGTTTTAGCTGGGACCTCCCAGCTCCCTAACGGTGCTTATTCTCTTTCAGGCTTTCACCACAACAAATCTCCAGGAAACCATCAGTTTCCCAAGGCAATATACTCAAACTAGTCTCATTTCCAGAAGAACACAAGCTCAGATATCCAACTCATCATTCACATATCAGCTCAAGTCCATTACGTGGACTACTAGCACCGTTACCCTATTTCTTGTCGTGATCAAATGGTTTCGTTGTAGAGGCCATCCAGGAGCAAGGACACTGGCAGATAAGATGAACTTCCACAACTTCTATTGGCCGAGCATAAGGAGAGATGCAGTGGAATATGTGAGAAAGTGTGCCAAGTGCCCTAGATTCACATACATTCCTTGACTTCCTTCAGTGCCCCAAACACCAGTGGTCACAGCTTGGCCCTTCGACATGTGGGGGATCGATCTCATTGGTCCATTTCCCAAAGCTAAGTGAGGATGCGAGTATGTCATTGTAGCGGTGGATTATATCACCAAGTGGGTAGAAGCTAAGCCACTCGCTAGCATCACCGAGGATCAAGCAATCAACTTTATGCATGACCACATCTGGTGCCGCTTTGGATTTCTTTCGATGATTGTCTCCGACCATCGCACACAATTCTCAAAGAAATTCACGACGAGCTATGAGAGGTTGAATATAAAACATCGAATGTCCTTGGTAGCTCATCCTTAAGGGAATAGTCAGGCAGAAGCATGAAACAAGAAAATCTTGCATGCCTTGAAAATGAACTTAGATGAAAAGAAAGGAAATTGGTTAGAACAACTACAAATTGTTCACTGGGGAATCAAAACTTCGATGCTAGGATCCACTAGCAAGACTCCTTTCGCACTCACTTACGACTCGGAGGCCATGACACCAGTCGAGCTAGCTCTGCCAACTGCTCGAGTAACCTTTTTTGATGAAGAATAGAACGAGGTATCAAGAAATTTAAACCTCGACAATTTGGAAGAGAAAAGGCTGGAAGCTCGAATCAAAATGATCAATTATAAGAAACTCACCAAGATCTACCATAATAAGAAGGACAGGTCGAGGAGCTTCTCGGTTGGTGATTGTATGTTAAGGAAGATAGAGGCCATTATAAAAAGTTAGGAAGAAACAAGCCTTCCCAAAATTGGGAAGGCCCACTTAACGTGACCAGCATCGTACGAGAAGGAACATACCGATTAGCCGAACCAGATGGCACTCCCTTGAAAAACCCTTGGCATGCCAACCATAATTTTTCCCCACTTCCAATGATCAATGAAAAAATTGTTCATTTTCATTTCAATTGTAATTTGTAAAGTAGAATGTAAGTAGAATATTGATCTTACCCTCAATACCGAGGAAGATCACAAGGAAAAAAAATTCCCAAATGCTAATTCCATCCTCAATACTGAGGTGGAACAAGAAAGATCTCATCCTCAATACCGAGGAAGATTAGAAAGAACAAAAGCCCAAGTGCTAAGTCCATTCTCGACACTGAGGTGGAATAAGAAAGGTCTCATCCTCAATACCGAGGAAGATCACAAAAAACAAAAGCCCAAGTGCTAATTCCATCCTCGATACTGAGGTGGAACAAAATGGTTTCATCCTCAATACCGAGGAAGATGACAAGGAACAAAGCCTAAGTGCTAACGCCATCCTCGATACTGAGGTGGAACAAAAAGGATCTTTCCCTCAATACTAAGGAAGATCGTAAAATAAGAAAAACCCATGTACAAAGAAAAGGACAAGACAATAAACAAAACAGATATATAGGTATGAGCAAAGGCAAAACAAATAAGATTCACTAGAAATATGATAGCCTCAAAACGAGCACCATCGACGAGCATTAAAATTCAACAAAATAAAAGATGTTTGGAAAACACCACAAGTAATCAAATTTACTTAAGACAAGAGGTTAAATTGTTTTGGATCAATGGCACCACGCCCAAAAAACTCATCGCAATGAGTAAATAATTATTGCCCCTCTCGAGGAGCAGGCGAATCACACATATCAACGGTAGCTTTCTTTATGCCTTTGCTCACATAACCCCAATGAAGGGTTTGACCTTTCTTTATTCCCGCAACAGGGGTAAACCTGTGGTCTTGGGAAATTACCACACACTTATCTCACATAACTTTCTACATGTCATGACTTTACATTCTGCCTTTACATTCATGCTTTTCATTATGTCTTTACATCTTGTTTTAAATTACATCTTTATTACTTTATTTACATTCTACTTTCACAATTTTCCCGACATTTAAAAAAAATATATCTCATTGTTTTCCCTATTATGGGGGAAACACATTTTTAAAAATCACATATGCTTTCCCTATTCTGAGGGAAGCGCGCTTAAAAAAAATTACATATGCTTTTCCTATTCTAGGGGAAGCGCATTTTTTAAAATAGCATTGTTTTCCCTTGGGAAGCACATTTGAAGAAAAATAACATCACTTTCCCTATTATGGGGGAAGGGCATTTAAAAAAAAACAACAGCGCTTTTCCTTTACTAGGAGAAGCATATTTTAAAAAGTGCATAGTTTTTCCCATTTTGGGGGAAACACATTTTAAAATTTTCATCTGGTTTCCCTATGCTGGGGGGAAACACATTTTAAACAAACATGATGGCTTTTCATTTGCTGGGAGAAGCACATTTTAAAAATTGCATTGCCTTTCCCATTCTGGACGAAGCACATTTTAAAATTTTCATATGCTTTTCCTATTCTGGGGGAAGCCCATTAAAAAAACAGAATCACTTTTCCTTTGCTAGGAGAAGCACATTTTAAAAATTGCATCGTTTTTCTCATTCTGGGGGAAGCATATTTTAAAAATTCCATCTGCTTTCCCTATTCTAGGGGAAGAGCATTTTAAAAAATAGCATCACTTTTCCTTTACTCGGAGAAGCACATTTTAAAAATTTCATCGTTTTTTCCCATTCTGGAGGAACAACCTTTTAAAAATTGCATCGTTTTCCCTATTTTGGGGGAACCGCATTTAAAAAAACAAAACAAAACATCACTTGTTGTTTCTCATATGTATTTTGATTTACATCTGTTCATACATTACATTAGTTTTATACATTAGTGGCTAATGGGATGCGTATCAATTAGCGTGGCAACTGTGTATAGAACTTTTCCATAAAATAGTTTTATAGGCATCACAGGTTCACCGGAAGACTTCAGCAAAGCTTCAACGGAAGACCTCATTCAGCATCCAGCGGCAGACCTTGTCTGCACGTGTTCAAGCATGACGTGTCCAGTCACCAAATCTTAGTGGATTAATTAAATTCATCCTTTATCAGTTTGAATTTGAATTAAATCATCTCTTGATTTCTCAGACACGCCTGACCAGCTTTTCGAAAAGCAAGTAGACTTTCGCCTTGTGAACAGTGACAGAGCAGGTGAACAGACTGACACTTATAGTCTGTACCAACTTTTGCAGGTCTGCATCTCTGATTGCTCACCTGCCAGCTACTGCAACATCTCTGCACCAACTCCCTACTCAGTATCAGTGAAGACGAAATCTACAAGTCAGATCCATGCATTTAATGCATTCAACCAAATAGAGCTGTTACACTTTGTCTTCTCTAAAGGATCTCAAGAATGCCCCAGCTATAAATACTGCCATAAAAGATTGAAGAAAACAATGCTCTGAAATTCTCCAACAACTTCAATTCTTATATTCTCAGTGCATTCAAGAGATCATAAACCGATCAAGAAGTCCTCGACAACAATCAAGAAGATCTGCATCAACACTTTATCATTTACTTCTTATTGTTGTTCTTTAACTATTCTTTTGCACAATTGAATATTCTTTTTTTCCAGATATTCAATTCCCAAACCCCCAACCACAAGTCAAATATTTTGTACACGATCCATTGGAACTCTTTGTAATAGAACTAGTGGAAAACATAGTGCACATTTAAATCCAAGGTTGATTGTCTTGGTGGTGGACATGGCACTCTTTATAGTGCGAACCATCTCAAAATACTTGTGTTCTTTCATTTCTGTTGATTACTGCTAGAGGTGGCAAATGGGCGGGGATGGGCGGGCGTGGGCGGGTCTAAATGGGCGGCGGGCTCAAATGGGCGGGCACTAAATGGGCATGGGCGCCCATGGGCGCCCATTTACTCATTAACATGCACTTATCAAATAAATATAAAAATTACAAAAAAATAATTTTTTTACAAAAAATTATCAAAAGTTACAACTAATCATATATATATATATATATAATTACAATCACAATAATTGGAAAAGACCAACATATTGCTTGTGCTAAAGTATATTTTTGTAATTAAGACTAACTCTAATTATATTAATATAACTTCTTATTAATTAACTTTTCAGACGTGGACATTTAGGTGGCACAGATGGAGTAGTTAGTATTAGAGTTCTATGTTCTCTTCTCTTTAACACATATGACACTAATAAAAGGAAAATGATAGGGATCTAATAAAATGTGACAAATGAACTAAGAACGGAAATAGTAGTTTGTGAAGAAAATAACTTTTCTTCGAAATTGCATTTTAATTTTTACTAATAGTTTTATGTATTAGTATGTAAAAATGTATTTTTGTTGTTGTAATCCTCAATTCAATCTTCTATTTTGTGGTTAGATTTTTAATTTCGCTGAAGCCCAATAGACAAACACACGAGTGGAAACCTGACAAAAAACTGAACAAGCTAACTAAGCCACATGTACAAATCTATATGAGAAGGTTTAAGCAAATAAGAATGTCGCATGTTGCACACTGCTCACAAAACCGCTATGGATCTATTTATAGTGTAACAGGGACGGATATTTACAGAGTTATAAAAATTGAACAATTTGGGAGTGATGTTGTGTTTCATTTAAGGGTACAGAGTCATAGAATAACATTCCATGTTTTGCTTTGCAATTTTGGGGTGGGGGTTGGAAGGGCGAGTGTACTATATATATATATATATGTGTGTGTGTGTGTGTGTGTGTGTGTGTGTGTGTGTGTGTGTGGTGGGGGGTGGTTGGAAGAGTGGGTGTATAATATAAATATATTAATTATATTAAATGTCATTATTAATCTTAAGTATTTTATAATTATGTATGTAATTGATAAAACAAAATTAGAAGAGAAAGTTAATGAGTTTTAGTATGGGTGCCCAAGTGGGCGCCCATTTAGCCCATCATAATCAATGTGCCCAAGTGGGCATGCCCATTTGTGCCCACTTAAAATTTTGAATGTGCCCATACCCATTATTTACTGGGCGGTCTGGGCGGGCAAATGGCGCGGACAAAAATTGCCACCTCTAATTACTGCTTTAAACTGTTTCATATCTATTTACTTATCACTTCAAACAGCAGACTTGAGTATTTAGCCAAGTCTACCAGTAGTGCTTCACCGGCAGACCTAAACTATCTTCCTTACAAGACTTTCGCTACTTCAATCTTTTTAATAGATTGCAAATACTTGTTTTAGGAACTTCTACGGAAAGTTTTTTAAGTGTCTAATAAACTATTCAACCCTCCCTTCTAGCTTATTATTGTGCCCTTTGGGACTAACAATTGGTATCAGAACTGAACTCTTCGAAAACTAGTTTTTCCGAGATTAAACTCTTGAGAGTCACGATCCAATGGCACAAACACACTACATGTTGCCTACATCAAATGCGAACCACATTCCAATATTGGACAAACGTCATTTCGATGTTTGGAAGGATAATGTAATGTGTTTTATGAATTCTATTGACAACAGGTTATGGAAGTGCGTACTAGCAAGATGTCATGTACCTATGAAGGCAAATCTACTGGCATCCATCACTGGAAATCCTGCTGAGGTACCCAAAGAAGAATCAGAATGGACAGAGGACGACAAAAAGCTAGTAGAGCTAGATAGCAAAGCCATCAACATCATAACTAGCTTCCTAGACACCAGCACTTACCAACAAGTGATCTGGTGTACCACTGCGAAAGAGATGTGGGAAGCTCTTGTCGAATACTTAGAAGGAGACCAAGACACAAGAGACAACAGAAAATGCACCTTCATCCAGTAGTTTGACTCCTTCAAGAAGGATCCCAAGGAGACCTTGAGACAAGCATACGATCGCTTCAGTGAGGTAATTAATAGTTGTTTTTCTCTTGGTAAAACCTATGACAAGAAGGAAATGAATATGAGATTTGTAGGCTCTCTAGGTAGTCTATGGCATGTTAAGACCACTGCCATGAAAGAATCTAAAAACTTAAACGAAATGACTCTCCGTAGTCTTTACGCAAGTTTAAAGGTTTATGAGTTCAAAGTGAATCAAGCTCTAGAGTAGGACAAACCGTTCAGAACTGTATCCTTGTCCGCCATGATACAAGAAGAAACCACAGTTGAAAACAAACATTCTGCTACCTCCAGTGAAAACGATTTTCTCTCAGACGAACAATTTGCTATGTTCGTAAAACGTTTCAAAAAGTTTGCAAAATATGGAAGGAAGGACACACGCCAGCAGCCTTTTAGAAAAATTGCTGAAAGCTCATCTCACGAAGAGCTTGTGTGTATAACTGTAGAAAACCTGGTCATTTTGCCTCTAAATGTCCAAAGCCAAAATTCGAAGCATACCGAAAGCCTCCATATAAGAAATTTCAAAAACATAAAGGTATGCTGGCTGAAGACATAGAAGAAAAACAGGTTGCTGCATGGTTTGAGACTGATTTAGAAGAGGAAAAAGACGATTGTAAGCAAGCTAACATATGCTTAATAGCTCATGATTCAGGTCCCACCTATGACTCTGAACATGAAGTCGAAGCCTCACCTAGTTCTTTCGACAAAAGTGAGATCAACTGTGAGAACTTCAGTAAGGAAGAACTGCTCATAGACAATCAACAAATGCTTGAAGAGTTCAATTCATTTAGAGTAGCCTATGTAAAACTCGCTAAGAACTGTGAGAAGCTTGCTGCTGAGAAATCTCTGCTGGCAGTTGAGATTCAAACTCTCAATAGCTATCAACATGAAAGTATCAAGCTAAAAGGAGAAAACAAATTCCTTTGTGACAAAGTCGAATGTCTCACTGAGCACATCAAAGGACTTGATCTGGAGAAGATTGCTTTGCAAAAGACAATTGACTCCTGGAACAGCTCCAAGGAAACCTTTGAAGGAATCCTTTCAAGCCAAAAGCCTAATGGAGATAAATCTGGCTTAGGCTATAATGATGAGCTCAGTTCGGCATACTCTTCTGTCAAGGAGAAAGGTAAAACCTCCGAGACTACTTATGATATCTCCTTCTCCAAACAGATGTTCAGAAACAAGGGTAAACAAGAACTTGGTTATACAAGTGTACCATACGTTTACCCCAAGGCTCAGAAAGGGAAAGCCAAAGTAACTGCTTCTAATGAGAAGCTTGAGAAAGGAACGGTAGAGAAATCAAAGTCTACCGACAACAGCTCTGCCAAGGCAAAGTCTGTTGGCGGTAGACCTACGAAATCTCTGCTGGTGCCTGTCAAGTTTGTCTATGAAACGACTAATGCACCTAAGTTAGTTGACAATAAATTTAAAGGTATTCTACCAAATCCTCCTAAAAAGGTTAACAACAGACTAGCCAAGGCTAACTCTGCTGGTAACAAATCAAGGAAGGTTGAACAAAAACCAATTAAGTCTACCGTCAACAAGCCAGCTGAACCCAAGACTGCTGTTAAGAACAAGGAAAGTCACAAGCACTCTACAGCTAAAGATGATCACAGTCCTCCATGGAACTTTCATCTTTGTCATTCTTGTAATTGTTTAGGCCATCTGGCCCCAGAATGCTTACTAAGGTTCACACCAAAATCTGAGAGACCCAATTCTCTCAAGGTTAGGCAGGTATGGGTTCCAAAAGGTTGCTAATCCTCAGGACCCAAAAGAAAATAAAGGGGACCTTGTTTCTTTGATCTTTTTCAGATCTGCTTCATGGCTATAGATTCAGAAGATAAAGACATTTGGTACCTGGATAGTGGTTGTTCAAGACACATGATAGGGAACAGAAGTCTACTCTTAGATATAGCTGAAGCCAAAGGTCCTATGGTGATTTTCGGCGACAATACAAGAGGGAAAACAATTGGGTATGACTCAATCACTAGAGGAAGTCTCTCCATCAATAAAGTTTCTCTAGTGAACGGCTTAAAGCATAATCTTCTAAGCATGACCCAATTCTGCGACAAAGGACTCATCTGCCAATTCTCCTCCAACCAATGTCTCATCAAAGATCGTGAATCCTGCTCAACGTTACTGGCCGGCAATAGACAAGGAAACGTCTATGTAGTGGGCTTAAATCTACTAGGAAGATCCGCAAGCCTTTGCCTAGTTGCTAACAACGTTCGTGACAACAGTTGGCTTTGGCACAAGCGTCTCAGTCACCTCAACTTCAAGTACCTCTCCAAGCTCTCCAAAGATGGGCTTGTTAAAGGTCTACCTACGGTGTCTGCCGACCATGACAGAAGTTGCAAAGCTTGCCAATTAGGAAAACTTTCCAAGTCTTCCTTTAAAAGAAAGTCTGTCATGTCAACGACCAGACCTCTTCAACTTTTGCATATGGATCTTTTTGGACCTATCACTACAGTTAGTATCTCTGGAGACAAGTACACACTTGTAGTAGTTGATGATTATTCTAGGTTCACCTGGATCGAAACAATGACCTCAAAAGATGAGACATATGATCTGGTCACCGCTCTTTTCAGAAGACTTCAAACCCAAAAGCTTGAAGACATTAGTGACATCAGATCAGACAACGACACCGAATTCAAGAACACCGGTGTTGAAAGATAATGTGATGACCATGGGATCGGCCACAACTTCTCTGTTGCCGGAACTCCTCAACAAAATGGTGTAGCTGAACGGAAGAACAGAACACTCATTGAAGCATCAAGAACTATGCCGCGTAAGCAAGACTTCTTCAAGTATACAGGCGGCGTCAATTCTGCATGTTTTACCCAGAATAGATCCCTGGTAAACAAGTTTCATAACAAAACTCCATATGAAATATGGAGAGGAAGAGCCCCAAACATAGGATTTTTCAAAATCTTCGGCTGTAAATGTTTTATTCTATATAATGGAAAAGAATATAGAGGTAAATTTGATTCAAAATCAGACGAAGGAATTTTTCTGGGCTATTCCAAACATTCAAAAACATTTCTCATATTTAACAAAACTTCTTTGAAAATCATAGAATCTGTGCATGTTACTTTTGATGAATATGATTTATTAGAGCCTCGAAAGGCTCGGAATTTTGCTGATGATTTTGATGATGATGAGACAGGTACAAATAAAGCTTCTACTTCTACTCCACTTTAGAATCCCTGCAGACCCTTCCAGTTCTGCTAACCTGTACCGGCAGACTTCAACTCTGCTGGTACCAGCTCTAACTCTTCTGTTGACCCTGAACCCATCTCTTCTGTTCTACCCCAAACACCTTTGTAGATCACTCACCCTTCTCGTTCACCAGAAAATGAAGGTTTTGAAAATCATAGAATCTGTGCATGTTACTTTTGATGAATATGATTTATTAGAGCCTCGAAAGGCTCGGAATGTTGCTGATGATTTTGATGATGATGAGACAGGTACAAATAAAGCTTCTACTTCTACTCCACTTTAGAATCCCTGCAGACCCTTCCAGTTCTGCTAACCTGCAGACTTCAACTCGCTGGTACCTCTAACTCTTCATTGACCTCGAACCCATCTCTTCTGTTCTACCCCAAACACCTTTGCAGATCACTCACCCTTCTCGTTCACCAGAAAATGAAGGTTTTGAAGATCCTATCTCTTCTGAACCTGATTTTGGTGAATCTCCTTCTCTACCCACTCCAGATTCGTTAAGGGAAGAACTCACCAAAAGTGATCTTCCTTCAGTTGTTATTGAAATAAGAGATCACCCCATCTCTCAAATCATTGGTGATCTCAACTCAAGAGTTCGTACAAGGAATAGAGTTCGAAATGAGACTATGTTTGCATTTGTATTCGTGTCTGAAATAGAGCCAAAGAAGATTGATGAAGCTATCGAAGACCAATACTAGATTGAAGCTATTCAAGAAGGGCTGAACCAGTTTGAAAGATGCAATGTGTGGAGCTTAGTTCAAAGACCGACTGGCCATCCAGTTATCGGCACCAAGTGGGTATTCAGGAACAAGAGAGATGAAGATGGAACCGTCACCAGAAACAAAGCTAGATTGGTTGCTCAAGGCTACCGACAGGAAGAAGGAATTGACTTCGATGAAACATTTGCTCCTGTTGCTAGATTAAAGGCAATCAGACTCTTTCTAGCCTATGTTTCATTCATGGACTTCAAAGTTTATCAAATGGATGTGAAGAGTGCCTTTCTCAATGGTAATCTTCAAGAAACGGTATATGTGGAACAACCTCCAGGTTTTGTCATCCAAGACAAACAGGATCATGTCTACCGACTCAAGAAAGCACTCTATGGCCTAAAACAAGCTCCCAGAGCTTGGTATGAAACTCTATCCAAGTTCTTAATTGAACAAGGATTCATGAGAGGAAGAATAGACACAACTATGTTCATCTTAAAGCACAAAGGTCATTCTCTTTTGGTTCAAATCTACATGGACGACATTATCTTTGGATCTACAAACCAAAGCCTATGCAAAAGATTCGAGAAGCTGACAGCAAAGCAAGTTCGAGATGAGCATGATGGGAGAGCTCACCTACTTTCTAGGACTGCAGATTCAACAGACTTCCGATGGGATCTTCATCAGCCAAACCAAATATGCAAAGGAACTCATCAAGAAATTTGGTCTTGATTCAGCAAAAGGATTCGAGACTCTAATGTCTACCGATTGCCATCTTGACAAAGATGAAAAGGGAAAGCAAGAGAACATGACCAAGTACCGAGGAATCATAGGTTCACTTCTTTACCTTACTGCCAGTAGACCTGATATAATGTTTGCTATTTGTGTTTGTGCTAGATTTCAGGCAGATCCAAAGGAATCACATTCGCTTACTACCAAACGTATCATCAGATATGTTTCAACAACTACAAATCTAGGTATCTGGTATTCAAAACGCAACAACTTCGATCTAGTTGGGTACTCAAACGCAGATTATGCAGCTTGCAAAGTGAGCAGAACAAGCTCCAGTGGGACCTGTCAATTTCTTGGAAATAGACTTGTCTCATGGTCATGCAAGAAGCAAGGTTCAGTTGCAAACTCTACCACTGAGGCAGAATACATTGCTGCCAGCAGCTGTTGCTCTCAACTACTATGGATGAAGCAGCAACTAGTGGACTATAACATCAAGAATGCAAATTGTCCAATAATGTGTGATAACACTTCTGCAATTTCAGTCTCCAAGAATCCAGTGATGCACTCAAAGACCAAACACATTGATATCCATTATCACTTCCTCAAAGATCATGTGGAGAAAGGTAACATCAGTCTGGAATACGTTCCAACTAAACATCAATTGGCTGACATTCTCACCAAGCCACAGGATGCAACCAGGTTTGCTTATTTAAGAAGAAATCTTGGTATGATTGATCCTACTGCTTAATTTCAATTTTCAAGTTTTTTTTTCATACCGGTAGACTTAAACTTCTACTAACCGGCAAACTTAATTTGCTATCTAAAGGCAAATTTAAGCTCTTCATTTTTACTAGGTTAGTACTTCAACTGCTGAGTCTATTAAAGCGGGAAAGGTTTTTAAAAGGGAAAAGGGGTTAAAAGTCAAATTTTTTAGTACTTTGAAAATATCTTAAGTTACAGCTTTTTCGCTAAAAGATTTTTTCCTCCTTTAAATAGACTTTGAACTGCCCTTTCCAAAACTTTACGAAACCTCCCTCTCTAATATTTCTCTCTCTACTTAAACCCTCCTCTCCTCTCTGCAACTGCTCCTTCTATTTCCCGGTTATTCTTCGCTTCTTCTTCTATACAAGCAACAATGGTAAGATTTTCGATACTCTTTAAGAAATTCCTCTTTAATTTACGCTTAAAATTTCTTTTTTGAGTTATATTGTTAAGGAATTCGAAAAGATGCTTTGCGTATCTTGACGGTTTCCGCCATTGTTGTTGTTTTTCAAAACCTTGAAACTAACAGTTTTCTCTGTGCTTTGACTATTCATTTTTTATTTTTTTTGAGAAATCTTCTGTTAAGTGTTTCTATGTTGTATCTATCCAAAACATTCAAGGGTTTCAACTTTTTCATCTGAAATTTCAATTTATTTTCTCAAAAATGAAATCGTTGATTGTTTGTTCTGTCAGGTCAAAAGCCCTAATTTCTAAATTTGTTTTTGTAGGTGATATCCTCTACAAAGTTCAAGAGCGACAACAGGAAGGAGTTTGATCCTGAGAAGTTCATTCCACCTGGTTTGAACATCAACCTACCAGGATACCCTCCATTTCCTCTCCCTCACGATGTCATTGTGGCTCTGGACCCAAAGATGTATCTACCCTGCATGTGCATTGACCTCAAAAAATGTATGCACATTCGCAGCCGGAGTCAAAGCTTGCGAGGATATGAACGATTCGAGGATTCTACCGCTCTTCTGCCTACACGACGACAACTACAGTATCCTCCTCGCTGAGGAATTCTATCAGAGAATGGTCATCGACCCCAAGACTCCGTCTGCAATGTGTGGATGGATTCGAGGACGACCTATCTCCGCAGCAACCTGAACCACCAACCTCTACTCCCCAGCCATCCCCTAAACCCAAACAAAAACCCTCTTCTGACCAACCCTCACCTTCACCCAAACCTAAATGTAGGTGACTACGTAAAGGTCTTCCGACCCAACCACCAGCAGATCTTGCTACCTCTGCCGATGAAGCAACTGAACCTCCTATTCAGTTGCTAAGGCATAAAAGGAAGTCTGCTGGCACTTCAACTACTCACCAAACCCATCTACCCCTCTTCACCCCAACGTAACCCAACCAACCCAACTACACCATCCGAACGAAACCAGACCACCCCTACAGAAACAACCCAACCTATACCCCTAATCCTAATCCCATGGTTTCCACCTAGCCTTTCTTCTGCTTCTACGAGGTTCCTCTTTGAACTCTTGTCAGTAGCAGGCCTCTTTCCTTAACCTGCTCCCCCTCCACTGGAACCTACCCAAGTGAGACTAGAAAACCCTACCTATCCACCTCCTTCCTTCTGGTTCTCCATTGAACCCCTACCCAGCCCTTCCGATATCTGTGATCACTCGGACACAGATATTGAAATACCACCAACCTTTCCTCCCTCTCCCCCAAAATCCACTTCCTCTTCTACCCATACCTTTCCCTCACGCGGCTCCACTTCATCCACCTCAACCACTCCACCTCTCCAGTAGCCCTTCCGACCCGTCACCTCTGTCGATACCACCTCCTCTGTCGGTAGTGAGCATATCCACATTGGCCTGGACCCTTCTCCATCTCAACCGACTAACTCTGAAATTTTAACCCGCCTGGACGTAATATACGACAGACTGGGAGAGCTTACCAGTATCTCCACAACTGCCGCTGAGCTTGCAGCTGCCACGTCCAAGGCAACGGATAGAAATGCTGCCCTCCTTCGACAGTTTCAAGACAATGTGTGGACACGATTTGGATAGATGAAGCACGAGTCCACTGATATCAAGATCAACGTGGAAGCTCAACGCAAGGAATGCGTCAGGCTGTGCTCTACTCCGTTCTACCAGCTCTTCCACAACGTCACTCTCTATCTCGGCCACAACCGCTCGCATGTTCTCGAGCTCAACGACATCGCTCTCAACGCGTCTCATGACAAGATCAACATAGAGTGTGATCGTGATGGGGCCATTATGAAGGAGAGACAACTGAGGTCTATCAACAAGACTCTAATGGAAGAAACAATCGTCTACGTGAAGAACTGGACTACCGTTCTCGCTCCACCAGACCTCCTACCTCTGCCGATGATGAGTACACAAGAAGAGTTGAAGAACTTGAACGGCAGAGAAGAGAAAAGGAAGCAGCAGACAAAGGCAAAGGGAAAAAACCGTGGTAGTTTTGTATCTTTTTCTCCCTTAACCTTTGTATCTATCTTAGTGTTTTTGAAAACTCTGTAACATTAAACTTCTCGTTTGAATACAGAAGATTATTGTCTTTCAAAAATTGTCTACTATTTAATTCTTGCTATTTCAATTCATATATCAGCTTAGAATTTAAACATTCAGTTTAAATCTATTTTGAACTATTTATTACTAATCCTTGTGTTGTTCTATACTTCTCTTCTGTTGTAAGCACTTAGATTATATTTTACACTTGAGGTGTTCTTCTGTTTGATAGAGGCATGTCTACCGTTATAAAACTAAAATACGTTTTGACATGCTATTATCTATCATATAGTTTTTATAGTCCTCACTTGTAAGTAATGATGACCAGATGCAAATAGGAGGAGATTGTTGTTTCTTATTTGTATTTTGATTTACATCTGTTCATACATTACATTAGTTTTATACATTAGTGGCTAATTGGGCTGCGTATCAATTAACGTGGCAACTGTGTATAAAACTTTGCCATAGAATAGTTTTATAGGCTTCACAGGTTCAGCGGAAGACTTCAGCAAAGCTTCAACGGAAGACCTCATTCAGCATCCAGCGGCAGACCTTGTCTGCACGTGTTCAAGCATGATGTGTCCAGTCACCAAATCTTAGTGGATTAATTAAATTCATCCTTTATCAGTTTGAATTTGAATTAAATCATCTCTTGACTTCTCAGACACGCCTGACCAGCTTTCCAAAAAGCAAGAAGACTTTCGCCTTGTGAGCGGTGGCGAGCGGTGAATAGACCGACACTTACGATGCGTACCAACTTTTCAGTGCGCATCTCGATTGCTCACTGCCCACTCTTGCAACATCTCTGCACCAACTCCCTACTCAGTATCAGTGAAGATGAAATCTACAAGTCAGCTACATGCATTTAATGCATTCAACATAATAGAGCTGTTACACTTTGTCTTCTCTAACGGATCTCAAGAATGCCCCAGCTATAAATACTGCCATAAAAGACTGAAGAAAACAATGCTATGAAATTCTCCAACAACTTCAAGTCTTATATACTCAGTGCATTCAAGAGATCATAAACTGATCAAGAAGTCCTCAACAACAATCAAGAAGATCTGCATCAACACTTTATCATTTACTTCTTATTGTTGTTCTTTAACTATTCTTCTGCACAATTGAATATTATGTTTTTCCAGATATTCAATTCCCAAATCCCCAAACATAAGTCAAATATTTTGTACACGATCCATTGGAACTTTTTGTAATAGAACTAGTGGAAAACATAGTGCACATTTAAATCCAAGGTTGACTGCCTTGGTGGTGGACGTGGCACTCTTTATAGTGCGAACCATCTCAAAATACTTGTGTTCTTTCATTTCTGTTGATTACTGCTTTAAACTGTTTCATATCTATTTACTTATCACTTCAAAAAGCAGAGTTGAGTATTCAGCCAAGTCTACCAGTAGTGCTTCACCGGCAGACCTAAACTGTCTTCCTTACAAGACTTCCGCTACTTCAATATCTTTAATAGATTGCAAGTGCTTGTTTTAGGAACTTATACAAATTTTTTTTAAGTGTCTAATAAGCTATTCAACCCCCCTTCTAGCTTATTATTGTGCCCATTGGGACTAACAGCACTGCTTTCCCTATGTTGGGGGAAGCATATTTGAAAAAAAAAAATAGCATCGCTTTCCCTATTCTGGGGGAAGCGTATTTTAAAAATTCTAATCGTTTTGCCTATGCTAGGTGAAACACATTTGAAAATTCCATTTGCTTTGCCTATAATGGGCGAAGCACGTTCTGAAAAGACCAATCGTTTTCTCTAAGCTAAGGGAAGCATATTTGAAAAAAAAATAGCATCGCTTTCCCTATTCTTGGGGAATCGTATTTTAAAAATTCTAATCGCTTTACCTATATTGGGTGAAGCCCATTTTGAAAATTCCATCGCTTTTCCTTTGCTGGGAGAAGCACATTGTGAAAACAACATCGCTTCACCTATACTGGGTGAGCGTATTTTTAAAAGTCTCATCTGTTTTGCCAATTTGGGTGAAACGTATTTTGAAAAATCTCATCGCTTTTCCTTTGTTGGGAGAAGCACACTGTGAAAACAGCATCGCTTCGCGTATGCTGGGTGAAACACATTTTGAAAATCCCACATGCTTTGCCTATGTTAGGCGAAGCATATTCGAAAGTCCCACCTGTTTTTCCTATGCTGGGCGAAGCATATTTGAAAATCCCACCTACTTTGCCCATGTTGAGCTAAGAACATTTGAAAATCCCACCTACTTTGCCTATTCTGGGCAAAACACATCTAAAGGTCCCATCACTTTACCTATGCTAGGCAGCAACAGAAAAGAGTTTCATCGTCGTGTTTACTAGGTTAAATCCCAAGGAACATAGACCATAGTCGAGCTACGATCGGTCTGATTCCTTTAACGAGGTTACGTAGGCAGCCTATTTCAGTAAGTCCAACCATCACAAAATGTTTTCAAAATGGCAGCATAAAAATGATTTCCACGATTGGCAACACCAAATTGACTTGCATCGCAAAATGTTCTTGAACTCAATTTTTTCCCCTATGTCGTGCTTGTCTCGAATTTGGGAGTCTATCTTATCAATGACGTTCGTTTACTCGCAAACTCTCATTTACTTATGAACTCCGTCGTTGAGGGGCTCTATAGACACCCCAAATTCGTATCCCTAATTTATAATGTCTTATAAAATATTATTACAAATTAAAAATGGACTAAAAGTTACTTTTAGAACATTTGAGGGGACCAAAACAATAAAGGAAACTCAAAAGGGTTCAAAAGGGTGAATGAAGGACAAAAGGGGGAAATCGAAAGATTTTTCAAAGGAAAACAATTCGGGGCGCTGCGCCCAGATATGTATGTGTCGCGCCCAAATGTGTTTGTGTAGCTCCCCAAATTGATTTGCATGCTGTTGCTCCTCGTCACTGCGTGCGTCCTCCGATCACCTCCGCCGCTGGTTGCCATCACCCTTCATAGCCTATAAAAGGAGGCCTCCGCTTCTTTCATTCAACACATCAGAGCCCTCTTAGCTCTCTCTCTTTCTCCCTCAAAGGCAGCAGCCTCCTTTCCTCCCTTGCCCGAGCAAGCGAGCTTCCTAGTCTCCTTGTCCAAGAGATCCTTCCTTGCTCCGAGAAAGCCTCCTCTCCTCGCCCGAGGGAGCCTTCCTTGCCCCGCAAGCCTTCATCCGAGCCTTGATCCTCTCCCTCGCCCTCGCCCCGACGAGCAGCATCAGCAACAGTAATACTGTAGCACCACACACCGCCTACCACAACGACAACAAAAACAACAACAACAACAACAAAGATTTTCTCTCTCAAGAAGACAGGGGAAGCACACTAAAATAGAGATAGCGACTCTCTACACTCAGTTTTAGAGTCCACAACGAGACCGAGTGCATTCCACGCGTTTAATGTTATGAAACCACTCGCTTTTCAATAGCGAGGCCGGTGTGGTGTCAAAATGGGGTTCTCACACCGGGAATCATCTCTTCCCTCCTCAGTAGTAACCTTGCCCTGCTCAGCCTCATTCGCCCTTTTCTCCAAGGCACCGACCTAACTCGATAATTTTTCCCTTTGGGACTTAACGTCATCGAGCATCTTCAAGGCCTCATCCAGGTCGGAAATCTTCTTGGAATGCTCCCCCTCCAGAGAATTGAGCTTGGCCTTTAAAATGTTATTTTCCTCCTCGGCCGCCAAAGACCTATCTTTTAAAGTTTTCTCGCTCTACGAGCTACAACCGAGCCGAGTGGAAAGGGATTGAGAAATAAAACAGGCCTACCAAAAATAAAACATAAACATATGAGAAAGATGCACGAAGCAAAATGAAATACATGACAAAATGGACAAACACTTACCTCGTCGATGCAAAGTCCCATTCAACCCAAGAGTTGAGGCGAAGATAAGGAATTCATCACTCCACGAAAGTCTTTTGCCATGGCCCTAGACACGATTCCCTAGCCGATTAGAGAAGTAATATTGCCTCGATTTGTTAAATCTATGTTGCTTATCCCAGGGACATCAGTAATGGCTTTACCGAGCTCCACGATGTCGACCTTAGTAGTGGGAGGGGTGAAGCCATCCACGAGCCAAGGCACCCCGACCTCCTCATAAGATGAGGATGGCTGAACTGTTTCGACTATCTTCACCTTCTTAGAGATGGGGACTTTACAGGCTCAGTTTCCTCCTCCTTAGAAACATCATCGCGTAAAACCAATTCCTTCGACTTTCTTTTTTGCGAGGACTTCCAGCGAGGACATATTTCTTTCGGTGGGGCAAAGGTGGCAGTCGGTGACTTTGCAGAGACGGTGATCAGAGATTTTGGAGAGGAGACAACAGCCTTGGAATCACCACTCAAGTGAGCACAAGCAATCTTGGGGGGAGCAGCCTTGGCAGGAGCCCCAGCACCCTCAGCATGAGCTTGGGTGGGCAAGCTATAGCCTTTCCCTATATCTGAGGTTGCAGTTCGATCGGAGAGGCTCCTGACGAGCAGCACTCAATGTCCTTCGGCTCTAAGTTAACTTCATCGTGGTGTCAATGTTCATCATGGCTGAAAAAGATAACAGAAAACAAGTAAAAATCCATAACACAAAAAGAGGAAAAAAGAAGAAATAAACAGACTTAGTAAAACAAGGTGTTCACGATTGTCTAGAGACACCTGCTTGTCACCCTGGTTCTTGCAAGTTGGGCAGTCCCAGGAAAAACAAAGTCTTTGTGAACTAACCACCGCAGATAATTTTCAACCTCAGGTATGGCACATCGGGGGTAACATCATAAATTTTGTTGGTCAACATACCGACCAACCTTAACAGCTTTTCATTCTTTTGGACCGAGCTCCATGAAAATACTAAGGTGTCATCCCCCTGAGCATTCAAGAAACCCTCTAGGGCCTTCCTAACCTTCTTCTCATAATCACCCAAAGCTAGGGCCGGGGATAGAGACTTAATAGAATGAACATCGACACAGGGAACGGGGAAATTCCATCCTTAACGACACTCCACAGTCAACACTTTGTCGGCCTAGTGCCCCCATTTTCCCAGAGGCTTAGCGAATAAAAGGATCCGATTATTATGATGTTTGTATTGTAATCGCCCCAGTGACATAGTCATGCTGAAATATGTCTTGAACAAAAGAAGAGTTGGCTGAAAGTCGACCACCTGCATGCAAGAAATGAAGCTGACCAAATACCTGACCATGTTGAGAGAAAGGTCCAAGGGGTGAGCCCGACTTCTTCGAGAAGTTCGCATATAAGGGGATCCAAAGGCAGGTGAAGATCGACCTCGAAGAAAGTTATATAGAAGCCCACCTGACCCCGAAGACATCGCAGCTTGGCCAAGGAAAAACTCCGCTTTGGCACGGATCCTCGGTAATCTTGCCAGTTGTGGTTATATATAGTGTGCCTCATATCCACATCATCAAACCTTATTTGGTTTTTCCATTCTTTCAACATCCTACCTACGGGTCTATCTCCCTCTCCGACCTCCTCCTCAATGACTTTAGCCTTGCTCTTGTGATCCCTTTTGCTCGTCTTACTCGAGCTATCATCAACCTCGATAGCCGAAGAAGAACCAACTGCTTTCATTTACTTCTTATTCGACAGTTCTTTATTGATCTGATCATCCATCAAAGTAAGCATGGTTCTTAGTTGGGAAAATATGCATGTTCGAACCAACAATTATATCCTCAGCCCGGTGTTGCTCATCATTAATATAGGGCAGGCCCTCAAGGTCACAGTCGGCAGCAAGCAACAACTCTCTCACTTCACTAGGGTGCACTATGTTCCAGTCACCATCAGTCTTTTGGTACACCCTATGGTGGGTTGGTGACCGAGCATACACGGGCTTAGGATTAACATTTTTGGTTCTCATGTTCAAGGGAGACTTAGTAGGGGAAACAATCATTATAGAAGAAAAATAAGAAGTTAAGGAAGGAGACTTATAAGCAATATCTGAGGAGAATCAAACGGGGGTGTGAGACAAGGATCTAGATACCGAACTCATAAACCCCCCCCCAAATCAACTAAGTAAGAAAATCAAGGACAAAAAGGGTACCTGCAGACAAGGAAATTTGGAAAACCGTGCAAGGGGAAAGACAGAATCGAGGACCTGAAAATGAAGGCCACCAGAGTTAGTATAAGACTTGCAGAAACCGGAGATAAACCCACTGAAAAAGGAAAGTAACTCAAACACACTCAAATATGCCCAGAAACTAAACAAAAATGGCAAAAACAAGACCAGAATGAGAGGAAGAACCTGACACTCTAAGTTGGGAAGGAAAACAACGGCTCAAAGTGGTCAGAAAAGGAAGCAATGAGTAGAAGAAGAAAAATTGCCTTTGAATCGCCTTTTGAGAGGGAAAACTCAGAAATTATGCAGAAGTATATGAAAGAAGGAGAACGACACCTTTTATATGACCTGAGAACGTTGGGTCGACACGATTTTAAAAAAAACACGCGGACCCTGCCGATCATTGACCATCCAACATGTGTCGAAGGAGCTTCTCACCAAACAATGTCATTTCAAGAAAGAGTAAACGACGCAGTAATCCCAAAAATCGAGTGATCTCACATTTAATGACATTTCGAAAACCACACTAATAATGAGACGTGAACCCAAGAGACATACGAGTTCCCAAGGCCAAGCCGACCTGAGGCTCGGGGGATATCTCTAATTAGCTGTCCTCGACAGATAAGACCGACCGTTTCGTCAGAAATGTCTCCTTGAGTCCTCGACGTCCAACAAAACCGACCAAGTCAAACCAAGTTACACTTTCCAACCTAAGGATAAATCCTTGCACTTGGAAAGTTGGGGATACTAAATGGACCCCAACCTAACACCTCCCATGTGGAAAGACATGTGGCTGCCAACTGACCATAAGGGCTCTAGACCGACAACAGTTGGCAAAGTCAAGTCGACCATTAGATAAGAAGAGCGACCATGAACAAGAAACCGAAAACCTCCTTTGATCGATGGCTCAGTTTAAAACCTAGCATGCTTGCCCAAATAACCGAGGAACATCCATGTTCGACCAACAGATCCTTCGACATCGATGCCTAGACGTCATCATTGTACCAAGCTAGCCGCGTGTCATCACCACATTGGAAGGACGTGGGCGTGTTATGTGCCAGTCACAATTCGTTTCCACTAACCCACCTTTTGATACGAGAAGTACAACCATAGAGTATGGAGCCAATGGGTGACTGCCAGCTAGTCGACCAACAACAGGTTAGTCTCCACGTTCCACTGCAAGTCTTGGCTTGGAGTCCAAGCCAGGAGCTATATATAAATAACACCATTCACCACCTTCAATAGGTTAGGCTCTAAACACACACCAGCAAGCACACACTCACTCTCTCAATATTCAAGTTATCACTAGAGGCTTGAGGGGTCGCTGAGCTCTAGCATATATCTCATTTGTTATTGACTCTCACACGGGAGGGTTTTAGCTGGGAGGTGTTCCCAGCTCCCTAACGGTGCTTATTCTCTTTCAGGCTTTCATCACAGCAAATCTCCAGGAAACCATCAGATTCCCAAGGTAATATACTCAAACTAGTCTCATTTCTAGAAGAACACAAGCTCAGATATACTACTCATTATTCACACATCAGCTCAAGTCCATTACGTGGATTGCCAGCATAGTCACTATATTTCTTAGCGTGAACACTTTCGATTTAGCTTCAGGTGGTGTTGTTTCATGAGTGCTTCTCTGATGAAAGAACCCAAGATCTCCTAGAAAGGTTTTAGGATGAATGACTCCGCGACCCAACACCTTCAAGATGACGCGAACCTTGGAATTGTGAATGGCGCCACAATTGGGATGATTCTCCAACTGATAAGTCGAATTCAATTATAAACAACGAATCCACGATGTTTATAATCCGAGCTTCCAATCCAGGACACTCAAATAAGAACACAATTTTCTAACCAGAAAATCAACTCAATTTTATTAATCAAAATTCTACCCCAAACAATGTTTAAGAATGCCTTTATATAGGCTTACAAAATAAATCCTAGTTCTTGTAGGAAACTCTAAAACCTAAAAAGAAAACTAATTAAAAGGAAACTAAAACCAAAAACAAAAAACCTAAACTTTATCTTGCTTCTGGGAACAAGAAACCTAAATAAAAAAAGAAACTAAAACTCTAAAAATACCCAAACAGTAAAACAGTTAAAACCAAAAACGAAAGCTTTTCTGGAGACCTTGTGGTCGCAAGGTCTATGGACCATTGCGGCCGCAAGATCCACAGCATCTCCAATCTTGCTTCCTGGTCCAGATCATATCATACTCATCTTCTTGAAAATGATTTGTCCTCAAATCCGCTCTTGGCCAATCATTAAAGTGTCATTTGATTCGAACCTGAGACCCATACCGTTGTCTATTATTCCACCCATTTTTCCCTGGATCAAACAACTTGTGATCCTGAACACTTAACAAAACTTTCTTACCCTTACTCTCAACTAGCATCCTCCTTTGGTCTTCATGCACTTGGCTTGGCGTTAGTGGTACGAGCGTGATTGGCTTCTGATTAAACATGAAGGAATATTTGTTGGTGAATCCATCATGCTTCACTTGACGATCATATTGCCATGGCCTTCCAAGTAATAAATGGCTTGCATTCATAGGAACCACATCACATAAGACTTCGTCCTCGTAGACTCCTATACGAAATGTCACAAGCACTTGTTTCTCCACCTTCACTTCCCCACGATCATTCAACCATTGAAGTTTGTAAGGTTGAGGATGCCTTGATGTCGACAAACCCAACTTTTCCACCATGAAAG
The DNA here is from genome assembly GCA_013146195.2 of Codonopsis lanceolata. NCBI lineage: Eukaryota > Viridiplantae > Streptophyta > Magnoliopsida > Asterales > Campanulaceae > Codonopsis > Codonopsis lanceolata. Next base: position 177,947,038 of record CM028378.1, read on the forward strand.
TGCTAGCGACGTTAATACAACTACCTCCATCAATAATCACACTACCAACCTTGTCATTGATGCGACATCGTGTGTGAAAGAGGTTATCACGTTGATCATATTCTTCCTCCTTAGCTTGCATATTCAACACGCGACGAGAAACCAAGGCCTCTAGATTTATAAAGTCCCCCTCGGCTTCAATATCTTCATGTTCATCATCCTCTTCTTATACCACCTCATTGCCACGTACCACCATAACCCGTTGACTGGCACACTCACGCGCCAAGTGTCCCCACCCTTTGCACTTGAAATATTGCACTTCCTTAGACTTCAACCTGTGATTTTCAGCTTTCCCTTGGGGCTCTTGCGGAATCGTAGCCACTTTTGCTTTGGACTCAACCTTGCTTGCGATCTTATCTTGTTGTTGCACCAAAGTTGAACTACTTGGACGAGTGGTCTTGACTGCCATGTGCACCATTTCACCCAAATCCTTATATTGGTGTAAATCAACAATATCTGCAATATTATGACTCAAACCTGTCAGAAATCTTGTCATTGTTACTTCGGCATCTTCACCCAAATTGGCCTTAGCAGTCAACATCTCCATCTCCTTGTGATAGTCTTCAACACTTTTTGAACCCTATGTCAACTTCTGCAATTTATGTAGAACACCCCTATAATAGTGATTAGGAACAAACCGATGACGCACAAGATGTTTCATTTCTTCCCATGTAGTAACCGCATGCATCCCAATTCTTCTCATAGCTGCTATCATTTGATCCCACCAGATACTAGCATAGTCCACGAACTCGGCGGCATCTAATTTGACTTTCCGCAATTCAGTGTAGGTATAACAATCAAATACTTTCTCGATTTTTCTTTCCCAATCAAAATACTTATCTGGATCACTTGACCCCTTAAAAACAGGAATCTTTAACTTAATGGTTCCCCAATTATTTTCCTCTCTCCTTGGAATCTCCCGCCTTCCTCTACCATGATTTTCTCCCAAACCAAGCTCATTAAATTCTTCTTTTAATTGGTTACCTCTTTGAGCTCTACATTCCCTAGGTTCCTCCCTTCGTCTATCCTCCTCAAGTCTATCAAATCTCTCATCTATTTGAGCAAACTTAACCTTAACATCTTCCACGTGGGCGAGCATCGCCTCCATAAATTATGTCGGATTAACAAAAGGGACCTCTTTAGCTGGAGTTTCGTCGGTCATGGTGATGGTTGGTGATTCTCTCCCTTACGTGTATGCACTCAAGATAACAAACCCTAGAACAATTAGGATTTCAAAATTGAAAGACAACACGATTAAACAATGATTGATGATCCAAGTTCAAGACAACTAGATGAATTAATAAATAAAAAAAACAATAACAATTTTTTTTAAAAAATGCATGAACAGTATCCGGCGTGAATAGTACCGATGAACAGTAACTGTGAATAGTATTCATCGTGAACACTACCGGCGTGAACAGTAACCTCCGTGAACAGTAAAAAAATTTATTATTATTTTTTAAATAATAAACCCTAGAACAATTAGGGTTTAACAACTAGAACGATAATACGCAAAATTTAAGATAGAATAGAATTACCATAACTAGGATTGCTCTGATACCAAATGATGAAAGAACCCAAGATCTCCTAGAAAGGTTTTAGGATGAATGACTCCGCGACCCAACGCCTTCAAGATGACGCGAACCTTGGAATTGTGAATGACGCCACAATTGGGATGATTCTCCAACTGATAAGTCAAATTCAATTATAAACAATGAATCCACGATGTTTATAATCCGAGCTTCCAATCCAGGACACTCAAATAAGAACACAATTTTCTAACCAGAAAATCAACTCAATTTTATTAATCAAAATTCTACCCCAAACAATGTTTAAGAATGCCTTTATATAGGCTTACAAAATAAATCCTAGTTCTTGTACAAAAAGAAAACTAATTAAAAGGAAACTCTAAAACCTAAACTTTAGGAACAAGAAACCTAAATAAAAAAGGAAACTAAAACTTTAAAAATACCCAAATAGTAAAACAGTTAAAACCAAAAACGGCAGCTTTTCTGGAGACCTTGCGGTCGCAAGGTCTATGGACCCTTGCGGCCGCAAGATCCACAACATCTCCAATCTTGCTTCCTGGTCTGGATCATATCATTCTCCCCGTGAAGAATTTCAGTTGCTCAGGATAAGGCAAAGGTAAAGTGTCATTCATTACTAAGCATAGAAATAATGTCCGACATGGTTGGTCTATCTGTTGCACTTTCTTGTACGCACAAAAGTCCTCAAATTAAAATTAAAATTTGTTTAGGCCATAGGCCCTAAATTTCATTCTTCTCCACCATTATCAACTAGGCCCATCTGAGGAAGAATATTTGGGAGAAATTTGGGCTGATCCCTTTTGGATATTTTCAACCGCTAAGGTCCCACATAATTTTATTTAACTAGTAAAACACTTTTGGGAAAAATGACGAAGATACCATTTATGAACAAAAGGCGCGCACAAAGCTTCTGTTCAAATATTGTGATTCATAAAATTTGTGCATCACAATGCACAAAAACGCGCATCGCAATGCACAAATTTTATCATAAACACATAATGGATTTAGCACCAAAAGGAGTGGTTGGGTTGGGTTAAGCCAAGATCTTAGGGCAAGTAGTCCTTTGATCCGGTGATGGGGCTGAAAGAGAATTACCAATAGATTTAGCAATCTACCACTCGTCGGTGAAATAATCCTCCAAAGCAGCAGCTTACTTTAGGAGTCCCACAAAAATGACAAGAGATCGGGCTAAAATTGTTAGGTTGGAAGCAAGATCGAGAAGGAAGTAAGACAATGGTAAGCTGTGATAAAGCTCAAAATGGGTAAAAAGCTGAGAGATGGACGGGAATAGAAGTAATGTCCATTGGTTTGTCATGGTGTTCTGGAGGTCCTAGAGGCAACGAGGCCATATGGTGACTGACCCTGTCTCTATCTCTCTCTTGTATCTATCGTTTTGCTCCACCATATATGGTATTAAAAACCTCCACCTTGGTCAGTTCTGGAAGTTTGTCTATTAGGTATTTATAGAGAGAGATGGATATTTCCTAACTTTGATGATTACATCGCAAACTTCAGTGCTTGCATTGAATATTCTGATGTTTGTATTGAAAATTCTGTTGCTTGCATCGCGAACAAATATGTAAAATTGATTCAATTTCCATGTCGCACTCCTACTTCTGCCCTGTCTCGCAATTTGAGCGACATAGCTAACCCTACTCTTTCTCATTTGAATTTCCTAAGGGTAGTGAGTGGCCTCACTTGATAGAGGCCCGAGCGTAACGCTTTTAGTTGTTGTTTAGTGAATGGATACCTTTTCGGTGGAAGTTTCTGTTATTAGTTGTCGAATGGCCGGAAGAAAGTATCGAAGTAAAGGAAAGAGAGAGGTAGAAATAAATTGAGGAAGATGAGTCTTTCAGACTCCCCATGTTCTTCATGTCTTATCTTTACCTTAGCCGCAGTAGGCTTTAGCACCTTTGATAAGCGGTGGCATCTCCGCTCGCTTTCAAGGAGCAAGACTGATTTCTTTCAATGGAGTTCAATGAAGAATGGCAGCAGAAGAATCTTAGCAAAATAGACGATTTGGGGGAAGAGTAGATAGGAACTAAGGTAGGTGATACGACATTTTAGAATAGATAACACAAATGGACTTATGTTGTTGGAAAAAAAAGAATGTACTGGAGCGGTTATAAATCTCATAAAAGGAACTGGCCTGCAATTAATCCAATATACTTTGTTTATCTTGGTCACATTAATTGTTAAGAGGTAAAAATTCAAGCCGGTCCACTTTACACAATATTTAACCCAAAAAGTCCTCTATTTTTTTAATTTAACAGCTATAAGACATTTTTAGGATAAAATGACGAGTATACCCTTAATGAAATTGAATCAAGAACGCGCTGCATCTGCAACTGAAAGGCTGATCTTTACTCTGCCCTACCTTGCGACAAAGGCTGCCTCTGCAATTGAAAGGCTGTTGTCTCCATTTCCGGTCTCCTTGCTGCTGAAACTTGCATCTATTGTTCATCTTGCACAACCAAGGAATATGCATTCTCAAGGTTAGGCGTCGGCTTGGTTCCCAAAATTTCTGGCTAAGTTTTCAATTTAACCGCATAGATAGAGGATGATGCTTTAGTGCGACCGGGTACTTGAGGGAATTTTAGGAAGAAATTAACTAAAGTGGACTTTTAGATGTTTTAAAAAAATAGGGGACTAAAGAAGTTGAAAATCTTGAAAAGTGAACCGGTCTGCAATTAATCTTTATTAAAATAGATAATTACTCCATTTGTTCCAAAATAATTACTACATTGGTTACTACCCGCACCATTTTTAGATATGTATTGATCATTCTCCAAGTGTTCTGATTTCTCACTTGCATGGGAAGGCCAGATTGCATTTAAAGGGGAAGGAGAGGATTTATCTGGATTTGACGCCAAGGTTGAGGCCTTCAACCTCCTGTTGTCCATCTTCGTCTGTTCCTCGAACATCGATTGAAGGTATTTCCCTTATTTTTGTATCTGCAACTCTTCAAATTTCTCTAAACCTTCCGTTGCTATAATTTAACCATTGTATTTTACAATCTAACTTTTATTTCCGTGGGGTTTTTGGAGATTAACTTGCAGACAACCTATTTGATGGAATGTTTTGGTTCGCGATGTAACTATTTTTGAATTGCAATGCATCAATTTGGTAATATAATGCATCGTTTTGGTTTGCGATGCAACTATTTTACAATTGTGATGCATCAATTTAGTTTTAGAATACAAAAGTAAATCCCGATGCACAAATTGGTTTTTCCGATGCAAAAAGTTTCCATGCACAATTTAGATTACCGAAGCCAAAATTGGAATTGCGATGCAACAACTTTGAATTGTGATACAGCACGTGCCTAGTTGAATTTTATTAAAGGTATATTCATCATTTTGCCCTAAAAAATGTCATTTGGTGGTTAAAAACATATATCAACTATTGTACCGGTTGAAAATATTATAAAAGAGATTGGCCCGATTATCACCCAAATTTATAATACATTCAATTTTTTTTAAAACTATGTGACAGATAAAACAAAACAATAATATGAATGAGAGACTTTTTGTATACAAAAAAGTATCTCCAAAGGTTGTTCGCGTTGTTAGCGATCATTGGAAGTTGTTCTTCGAGTTTTATTCCCTTTCGGTTTTGTTTTATTTTTTCCTTTTTATAATAGAGTGTAAATGTGTTGTGAGGTCCATAAATAATGGATGCAGTGTTATTTGAATAAGAATATGTGTTACCAAAATGAATAATGTAGCAATGGGACCCCTAACAAATGGATTTAAGAACATTTCCAATGAAGATGCTCTTAGAGCAGGAACAATGATGGATTAAAGGGGAGCAAAGTGCTAAGTCTCTAAAATAAATGGGGGCCAATGGGTATCATTGTATAGTTTAACAACAATCTTCAATTTGTAGCATGTTATGCTAAGAGAGAAGGGGCAGCATATTGGCCAAAAGTTGTATTTTTCCAATTTTTCATCATTTTTTTGAAAAAAATCAGATTTTTATTTAAATATAGAAAGTTGGCTTGCTTCATTTTAACATTAAATTAATTTTCTATAATTACATAAATAAAATCATTTATTAATATAAGGTTATTGCAGTTTGTATCATCCATAGATTCGAACGAGATTCATGTGATGGAGTTTGGTGCTATGAGTATAAGTTTGTTCTTGAATTCCACAAGCCCTCCGCCCAAATGTTCTTGAAAGTCTATTGTGATTTCTCTTCCTTACACCAGTTTCATGTTGTCGTAATCGTATGCAACTCTTCTAGATCAGAAGAAGAAAAAGAAACAGGAAACAGTTAATCAATTTGTATCTACATTCCAATTATCTTGTAAACAGGTCCAAACCCACTTGTCCAAGCTTATTTTCATTTGAAACGTCATTTGAGAGATTATACTTTTGAAAAGAAGAAAAAGAGATGGTTACACTTTTTTTAAAAAAAAGAGAAGTACTGCATAAATTGACGGGGATCTCATCCAAATAAGAGCATCCTCAATGTGTATATTTTTAATACAATTTTTTAACTGGGTCCTACTGTCACCTACACACTTTTCTTTTTTTACACTTTTAAGAATAAATCTTCACAGTGTATACTATTCTTACACAACTTCTTACACAAAAAATATTAAATTTAACACCATCCCAAATAAAATAAAAAACCCTCCCCCCTTCCCACACAACCCCCTGACCAGCCGCCCACCTCTTTGCCAAACAGTAACTTCCTAATTAAGAAGTTATCTCATTTTCTGTCTCCTAGGTGAACATTTCTCTCTCCTAGATAACCATCATTACACATTTTTCTAAACCCTTAAGAAGCCAAAAATCTCACGTTGAGGATGCTCTAAGTAGAAGACCGTTCAGATTTTGGGTTGTGTGATAGGGAGATGGCATACTAATCAATCCATTCATTCTCTGACATTGTCCCCCGAGGCATAGCCGAGTGGTAAAAGGAGGGGGACATAAGATGCTGGAGGCATGCAGCGTGGGTTCGATACTTGGTGGAAGCACTTTGCTTTCTTCTGAGGTTGGACCTTGTATGTGTTATCGCTGCAATCGTTCTCAAACCCTCAGATCATTTCGGGCACATCTCGCGATTTTCCTGGTAGTAGCAATGAGGGACCGGAACTATTACCCCAGGATTCAACCTGGTTAAAAAAAAAAATTCCTTCTCTGACATTTTGCTAATAATTAAATTTGAAAAGGCGCCATTTTTGTAAATTAATGAAAGGGATGGGGCAAATGGAATCTTGACAGGGTGGAACACTCGCCGCCTTGTGTCATTTTCATATTTCTTACAAATAGTCGCTTCGTTCCTGACAAAGAGTATACTATTTTATTTTAGTATGTTTTATTTAAAGAGTTCACTTTTAAAATTAGGTTATAAAAATATCATTTTATTATTAATGAATTACTAAACGTGTCATTTTCTTAAAAAGTTTGACTTTCAAAAGGGAACTCTTGCCTAGAACGGAGGGAGTAGTTCATTATACTATTTTGAGATGTTCCTCTTTAAAATTTTACATTTTAAAATCATGTCTATAATCATCTTAAATTTCAATATTACCATACATATTTGATATTACTGACATATTGATCATACTTAAACATTATTATAATTATGACCAACTTCAATGATAATTATATATCCCTTAAAAATTATATTTTTCAAACATGAACTCTATGGGTAAAACGAGAGAAATATTTCATGTAGTCATTTGTCTCATTTTCCCCACTAGGCACTATGTTCATTAAAAAAACTAACGAGAGTTGGTCATGTGCATGTTATGTAAGAGTTATTTTGGTCCGGGTACACAATAGGAATTGGTGCATTTTTCTTGAAATCTTTAATGTGATTTTAGAAATATAGTTAAAATAAAGGAGAATTTGCGGGTCGGTCACATTTCATAACGTTTTAACCGCTTAGATCTCCTATTTTTTAATTTTTTTTAACTTGAAGAAGGTACTTTTGGTGACGAAAAAATGTTTTCGCCATTAATAAACAAGACGCGCTATGTATTACTTACCTAACATATCGCGATGCATCTATTCGTTCATCGCGATGCATCGCAATGTGGTAACTAATGAGATATTTATGGAAATGATAATTGAATTCAATTTAAATAAGATGTTTACGGAAATCAATCTATTTGATCCCTATCTTAATTGAAATATAAGTAAAATAAGAACACTTTGACTAAATATTTATGGAAATCAATTAATCAATGTATTTGATCCATATCATAATTAAAATATCAAGCAAAATCAGGAAACTTTGACTACATATTTACGGAAATCAATCAATTAATCTATATTCAATATATTTGATTCCTAACTTAATTACAATAGCAAATAAAATAAAGAAACATTGACTACATATTTACAGAAATCAATCAATTAATCTATTAATGATTCCTACTTTAGTTACAATATCAACAAAATATGGAAACTTTGACTACAAATATACAATGAACTTAGTTAGTTTTCTGCATCGTGATGCATGATGTTGTATCGGGATGCATGGTTTTGTGCATTGTGGTGCATAACTTTGTGCCTCGCGATGCATAATTTTGTTTTATTGATTGACTCATGCGTGTGTTTTCTATTCATTAAGGGTAGCGTAGTCTTTTCGCCCCTAAAAGTGTCTTTTTCAAATTAAAAAAAAACAAATGCTATTGTAGCTGCTGAAAATTATCCAAAGTTGAATTTCCCAAATTTCACCCTAAAATGTAACTCCAAGTTAATAAATACATTTTATTAGTATTTCAAACATGTTTTTAATTATAAAAAAGTCTGTAATACGTTAAATATAATTTCATCATTTAATTAACCCATTTACATTTACAATACATTTGAATTATATTTTTTTAAAAGAATTCAACAAAATAAATAAAAATTGGTAATCATTGATATTTAAGATATTTTTATTCTGTAAATTTCTTAAAGAACATAAAACTAATAAAAATAAAAATTGGTACCCAGTTGATATTTAAGATATTTATAAATTACTAATTTTTAAAAAGAAACTAAAAAAGATTAAAATAAAAAAGTTGATTCATGCATTTTATCAAACACACTTTCAATATGCATTTTATTGCTCTCATTTCTAGTGTTGGATTCACAATCCAAATCCTCATCGGCGTCGGCGCGTCGCGACAAGGTCAACCACCACGATTCTTCTTCCCATTTTGCATGTGCAAATCACATGCTAAATCACAAAAGTGGGTTTGAATTTTGAAACGATAATAACCAAAGAAATTGCAAAATAACTTAAGCACGTTATCAAAATTATTTAATTATTTATATCTTTGGTGCTTCGTTTTAAAAGCTGTTGTAGTAGTCTAAAAATTTAAAGGAGTAAATAGTAGATTTTAGCATTCCCATTTTCTTAACCCGTTTCTGTTAGTTTATTCATGTGTAATAACTAAACACGCAACATATTTGCTTAATAATTTGATACTCACTAACAAATCTATCATTATAGTTATAATTTTCTATATACATCTAATAATGTATTTCTCGAACATATATATTTAAGAAATAAAGAAATAAAACTATATTATTTTTTAGTTTGAAATATTTTTATAGTTTTGAATAAAGTTTTAGTCTCTTGAATAAATGTATTTTTGTCATTTTAGAATATATTTGACGATATTTGTAACGATAATGGTAGGAGGGGGAAAATGATAACAAAATCAAAATACAAGACGAAATAAATAGAATTCAATAATGTATGACCTAACTTAAAATATGTACAAGTCAATGGATCAAATTATTATTTAATTATTCACGGAATTAATTAGCCTATGACAAATTTATTTGTTCAACCTTAATTAATAGTGAATGATTTATTATAGTTAGGGCTATTTTTGTCTAAACATTACTTTTTATCTTGATAAATTTACTTGTTTTGTCCTTAATTAAATGGTAGGTAGTTTATTTGGTAAAGGGTTATTTTCGTCTATCAATTAAATTGTAAGAAATAAGCTTGACTTTTATAGTAAGAGAGATTAAGGGTAGCATAGTTTTTTCGTCCCTAAAAATGTCTTTTTCTAACTAAAAAAAAATGTTATTGTAGCTTTTGAAAATTATCCAAAGTTGAATTTCCCAGATTTCACCCTAAAATGTAACTCCAAGTTAATAAATACATTTTATTAGTATTTAAAATAGGTTTTTAATTCTAAAAAAGTCAGTAATACGTACGTTAAATATAATTTCATCATTTAATTAACCAATTTACATTTACAATATATTTGAATTATAATTTTTTTAAACAAATTCAACAAAATAAATAAAAATTGGTAACCATTGATATTTAAGATATTTTTATTCTGTAAATTTCTTAAAGAACTTAAAACTAATAAAAATAAAAATTGGTACCCAGTTGATATTTAAGATATTTATAAATTACTAATTTTTAAAAAGAAACTAAAACAGATTAAAATAAAAAAGTTGATTCATGCATTTTATCAAACACACTTTCAATATGCATTTTATTGCTCTCGTTTCTAGTGTTGGATTCACAATCCAAATCTGTTGGAACGCGATGCCACGGATTCTCGATATGGGATGATGTTACTGTCAATGTTGCAGTGAATGTTGCAACAACGGCAGTAACAATGTGAAAGTGTGTAAATTTGCAGCGGAAGTTTTGTTTTGAGATTTGAATTTTAACACACTTAGTAACACAGAAAATTACACAAAAACAATCTACAAGAATCAATCTTGTAGATCAGCCTCAAGGCAACAAATATATTAAAACCAAAAACTGTTTTTGACTCTAAACAAAAACACTAAATTCCCACAAGATATATAATCTTGGAGAATCACAAAACCCACATAAACACTAAACCAAGCGTGGGAAGAAAGAACCAAAAAGAAAACGCTTCCAAGACAATCACTAAAGCTGGAAGCACGCAACGACTTCGGGGAAACACAAGGCGGTGTTCTGAAGAAATAAAACGGCAGGATTGTTTCGGCAGTCTTCAGAACAATGGTTGATCTCTTCTCTCTAATTCAGCATATAAGAAATCTGGGATCAATTCTCTCTTTTTTTTGCTCACAGCTCTTCTCAGAAACTATGCCTATATGCTCTCAGTTCTGTCTCTCTGCACGCACTTAAGCTGCTCGGCATCTCCTATATATATAGGCTGCAGCAACTTGAACTCCAAGACACCAAGGAATCTGCAATAGACACGGCAACCAACACATCTAACTAGGAAAGACATTAGGCCAGGCAAAATACAAGATTTTGTTTCCTAAATTGATACAATCAATAACTAAACTCTTACTCAAAGATTTACATACCAAAAATATCACCTACTTCTAATAAAGAATCCTACTTAAATCCTAACACAAAAATACCAAAATAAATCCTATATTGACCAAGAGAGTGAGGACAAGATATATTAGGCAATGCCTAAAATACCCTTACAATCACCCCCTTTGTCCGAGCATTCTTGGTCAAATCCACACAACCTGCAAGAAGAGCTTGAAGAAATATAGAAGAGATATCGAATAACTAACATCAGTCATCATCAATAACAGGTTACATGAACCTCAAAATATGTTTATCCTAATTATTACAGACCAAATAAAGAGTATGTTTATCCAACCATCATCTTCAGTTTCATGCACAACAATAGAACCACAATAATCCATCAGAATCAACAACAATGAAACCACCAAAAATCATTCGGCTGTAGGTACATCATCACCACCAGCATCATCACCACCAGCTTCAGCATGTGTTGCTTCACTAGCTCCAGCTCTTGTTGCAGCCTCGCCTATTTGACTAGAATGGTGCTCCGGCCGGGGAGGTATCTTTGCTTGACCAAAGTCTTAAGAAAAACGATGAGCATCAAGATGTGAAATGCGGTTTTGTATCATCTGTAGTTCTTTGTTGGATGAAAACAACCGACATAGGTCCGATAGGAGGAGTAAATAGAGTGGATGTGGCCTTGGATGTTGCTTGAATGTTGCAACATCAGGAGGAACAACAACGAGGCTGGAGTAGGTGTAGTAGGATCGGGAAGAGTAGAATCGGGAAGAGATGTATGCAGGAGTTGATTGAAGAGGCAAATTGACAAGCCTATCTCCCTTTAACAGTTTGGACGAAAAGTGAAGGGGCTCGAAAGCAGTGACAAGCGAGTGGAGGAGGGAGGTTTATACCCTTGAGAGATAAGAATACGATATATGAGAGAGGGAAAGATAAAGAGATCTCTTGTCACCACTGTTTCACCATGGACACAATCTTCCTAAACATATCTGATCCAAGATCAAATGGCTTTTGAGAGCCAATAAGATCTGAATTTTAGCATGCTCTTAGTCACAACATTTGTGTTTTTAGAGGGAGACCGGTTTGACAAACTTTGTGCAAGAAGGCATAGAGAGAGGATATCGAGAGGTACTAACATGGATTCCTTTGGTTGGCCATAGAAATACGACCACCGACAGGTTCACCAATACACAAGTTGAGGTCAACCTCAAAGTCAAGAACACCAGAAGAAGGCATACCAAACATGGAATTTATGACTGTCGAAGAAAAAGAGTACCACCTACCTCGCACATAAACCTTTTCAAAACTAGAGTCACATGCATCAACAATACGTTTTCAGTTGGAGTAAAATTCATGAATAATTTCTCGGCAGTAAGGAGCGGCGAGAGAAATGGATAGCATAAGGTGGCGCTCGAGAAAAATAAGATGACAAATTATAAGATTCTAACAAGGAATCCAACACATTCCTTTCATCAATGATATTACGAGAAATGTTGTACCTTTTAGATGCAGATTGAGATATAAAAGAAGATGAGAGAGGAGTACCAAGCGGCTTCTTTCGGTGGATGTTGCAACAATCGGTGCAACATTGAGTCGGCAGAATCGTCTCCTTGATGATTTCAGGAGATTTTTCGAGTCTTCACTCTGGCGGAGAACCTTTCGGAGTTGAATAGTTACGATCGAGAACTATCATCGAATCGGAAGAAGAGGATGGACTAGGCACGGTTGGTGGAGGCCGAGGGTGATGGTCAGAAAGAACGAGCTTGGCGAAGGCGAGTTAAATTCGAACAACCTCTTCATCATTTGTAGGCGATCCAACCTTTGATTTTCCCTTACGAAGAGGAGGGATTGGAGGGAACACGACCACAGGGGATGGAATCGGATAATTTTCATCCTCATCCGGTTCTTGAGCGGGGAGGAGAGGGAGGAGTTCTTTGGTGACAGAGTTTCTTCATGAGATTGGGGTATCGAACACAGTAGGAGGAGCGAAATCCTCATCTTACGAGTCACTTGCTAGATTGACGGGTTCCTTGAAAACACCGGCCTCAACTTTGTGTTTCTTTGCGGCCAGAATGTCGGTAGGGAGGGATCATCGTAGTTCGCCGGAATACCACGTTGGCGCTTTGACCGCCGAGAACTTGGGTTGCCAATTGATGAAAATCGAGACAAATCTCGGGGTTGTCCACATCAATAGCATTTCCTTTCTCTCTGGAAGAATAAGCGTAAGTGGCTCGAGAATTTGTTGATATACAACAATAGCCTTTGAAAAATCTTCTTGGTGAAATTTTTCCTCAGCGATGGCCTCGATGTTGCAACATTCGGCCTTGACAACTTAGGGCTTTTGGAAGATGAAGCCATTTATGATTCTTTGGGAGAAGCACTCGGAATGATTTTGACAAAATCTTTGAGAGATGAGCAGAGATGGGCGAGGTCACGGAAAAATTTTGATGAGATATAGCGGTGAAGGAATGCGTGCGTTCTGTAAAGGGTTTTTCACTAAACATGCCACTAATTACAAATTAGCCGTTGGTAATTAATCACGGGAAGCTGAACCGGCCTTGAACTCCACGAGCATTCAAAATTTAAACCACACAAGGTGACCAACTTGATGTAAGTAAGACACGAAGCTTCTTTGTTTGAGACATGAGAGTTAACCAAGCAATATGAGGTACAATCGATTTCAAAACCATTTTTTAAACGATCGAGATATTTTTGGGAATACGAAACATACTTAACTAGAGTTGAGACTCCACAAAGCATATAATCACAGATATTCGGCCAGTTCTCAACATGAAGACACGGCCAGTAGAGTAGACAACCACATAAAATCATGACTTTGAGAACAAACAACGGGCTTTAATCATAATGGCCGGACATTAAGGCAGTGATACCTTGCACCTATATGACCTGAACGGTATGCCTAAAATATGCAAAACAAAAAAACGAAAGAATGCATATACACACAAGTGAGATGTCTAGATCAGCGATTGCGGTTCCCAATGTTGCAACAATGGAAATCACATTCACCAAAAATGCGTGATTTTATGTTTGAATTTTCAGTTCTTCTCTCACCAATTAACACAATTTCTCCCAAAAACATTATAGGTACTTTATTTCCCTATAAAAACAGGCTTTACTTTATTTCAAGCCAAATACACCACTAGGAACCTTTCACACTATTTACCAAGGGTGGCGACTTTTGCATTTGATCGACCCGTGAGATTCGAAAATCCATAGTCCCAAAGAAAGGAAGCCACAACCTTGTTCATAGGTAGCTCTTTTCCGTTAGGTAGCTTTCACACTTTCTCAAATCGGAGGAGTCAATTTAGTCAAGATCAACCCATGCAAGTCGAAACCTCATGGTACATTGACAAATTGCGGCATCTAAAACTTTTGAAAGGTAGCTCTTTCCTGTGGTGTAACTTAGAGTTGTCTTCTCAAATACAAAACCAGTCTTGGGAGAAGGTGAGGAAGAACGAAAAAACTGACAACATAATCACAAAAGATTTGAATGAATCTTTACACATGCTCAAAGGTACTAACAACAATCAAATTTGATCTAGTGTGCCCTCCAGACATCAATGCAATATGCCTAATAAATTTTTTTTTTTTTTTTTTTTTTTTATTTAAGTGAGTGATTACATGGCACACAGAGATTTCTAAGATTTATGAATCTCTCAAAATCTAGACTCTTAGTAAAGATATCGGCCAAATTATTATACGTACCAACATGTTCAATGCACACTGATGCCTTGTTCAACTAAGTCTCTAATAAAATGGTGTCTTATATCTATGTGCTTTGTTCTTGAGTGTTGAGCAGGGGTTTTTAGCTATGCTTATAGCACTTGTGTTGTCACAATACATAGTTAAGATGTCCTTGTGCAATCCATAATCTTTAATCATTTGTTTCATCCATAAAAGTTGTGTGCATGCACTACAGCTGACTATATATTCGGTTCGTTGATAGAGCCACACAATTTTGTTTCTTGCTAAACCAAGAAATCAGTTGTTTCCCAAATAAAAGCATCCTCCAAGAGAAGTACTTCTCATGTCATCAATCTTGCCGGCCAGTCATCCATTTGAACCCAACCAGTTGGTGTTTGTGTGCTTAGTATACCTGAGCCATGCCAAAGGTCTCACCAACATATCGAATGATTCTTTTGTGACTTTTAGGTGAAAACCTTGGGGTTTGCTTGATACCTTGCACACAAGCACACACTTATGCATGATATGACAGTGGCGGTTAAATACGGCAAACTTCCTATCATACTTCTATACAAGGTAGGATCAACACATTCGATTTTTCATCTTTATTAGAAGTTTGTTGGATGTGCCCATAGGGGTCTTTTATGTTTTCCATTCTCAAGATCGAATTTCTTCACCAAGTTTGAGAATACTTGGCTTGAAATGAACATCCCTTCATGTGTTTGTTTGATCGGAATGCCTAAGAAATATGTCGGTTCACCTACCATGCTCATTTCAAAAGTGGATGTCATGCAATGCACAAATTCTTTTTCTAAGGATTTGGAGGTGGATCAAACACGATGTCATCAACATAAATTTGAGCAATCAAAATATGTTGATTTTGTTTACGGATAAACAATGTTTTATCCACCTCTCCCTTTTAAACCCACTTTGCAAAAGGTGATGCGTAAGTCTACCATACCAAGCTCTAGGAGCTTGTTTGAGACCATACTCTGAAGCCTTTTTCGGTTTAAACACATGGTTGGGTTTATGGGGTCTCAAAACCCTTTTGGTTGTTCTACAAAAACTTCTTCCTCAAGTATTCCATTCAAAAGCACTCTTCACATCCATGTTGAAGAGTAATGTCAAGGCAGGCAATAGCCAGTAGACGGATAGACTCAATACGGACTCGGTGCGGTCGAAGGTTTCATCAAATCCACCCCCTCGACACAGTATGCCCTTGAGCTACCAATCTAGCTTTATTCCTCATTATTTCTCCCTTCATTCGTTTTGTTCTTGAATATCATTTAGTTCCAATAACATTAATTGAAGTGGAGTGCAGGAATAGATACACATCATTTTTTGA
>CM028378.1:177963028-178000006 GCA_013146195.2 Codonopsis lanceolata
ATTCTTGCCTTTTTCATTCTCATCATTGCCTTTTTTAGAAAGCAAAAAGAGGCGTATGTGACGGGCTTATGGCGAGTGACAAACATAATTTTTCCTTCTTGGTCTTGTTTTTCACGAAAACATTTTTCGGAAAGCTTTCATCGTTTTTGGTTCCGAAGTTCCTTCTCCTTCTTTCACAAACACTTTAGGGACAAAACTATACCTGATCCTGGAAGAGTTACCGAGTTTAGCAGATCGTCAACCTTCTGCTTGCTTGAATTCCACTTGGTCGGTGTTGCTTCTAAGCTTCGCGAGCAAGTTGTTCTTTAGTGCTCAATTTCCACATCCTTTCTACTTAGGACTCCTTCAAGCTTTGATTATGCATTCTTTTTGATCCTCGTTGGCCTTTTCAGCAGTTCATTCGCCTTTACCAAGTAGTGTGACTTGATGAGCCCTTTCTCCCAATCTTTGTACAGCTCCTTGTACCCTTCCAGCAGATCTGAATCTGTATGTCCGTCATCCTCTCGCAAGAATCTGTGGAATTAAAACAAAAAAGCGCATTTCTGCTTTCACGCACAATGTTTCTCCCCGATGTTACTCCCCGATGTTGCAACATCGGGTGAGACATTTGCTGAACCAAGCGCACTATCTCGAATCGAGAATCATAAGCGCATTCAAGGTGATAAGATCACACGGATCTTCTCCATCACTATCACTTAGAGTTGCGAGAAAAATTCAATCCTTTCTTTCTTAAAGTGTTAGCACATTGGCTTTGCGTAGTGTCCAAAACCTTGACATTCTCTACATTGGATAGAATCAAGATTCTTACCATTGTAGGATGACTTAGAAGCAAAAGGATTTGTGAAGGGTTTTTCGGGGAGTTTGAAAGGATTGTTCTTTGGGAACAAATTTCCGCACGAATCGAGGTTTGAAATTTATTTTTGAGTTTGATGATGGAGTTACTGTTTTGACTTTTATTTTTCAAAAAATTTTTGAATTTAGTAGTCAATAAAGCAATTGATTCCTCTCCAAAATCGAGACTCATCAATGTCTTTTGAATTTCTAGCAGATCACATGACGACGTATCAATTGGTGCGAGCATAGCAATGTTTTTCAGTGGGTGTAGAAGATGATGAGACACCTTTGCCTTTGTTTTTAATTGATCGTTTAGATTCAACTCAAAGTTTTGAAGAATTCCGTACCAATCTTTCAAAACTCATCTTGTCAATATCATGTGCTTCTTCAATAGCACATATCTTGACATTGAATCTTTCAGCAAAGTCCTCATCATCTTCTACCGACAAGACGCTCATTGGTAATGGGATCTCCTAAGGCTAAGGCGGAATTTGATAGATCAAGAAGTCTTCCATAATAAGTCATTATGTCCTCTCGGACTCTTGCATCCTTGTGTTTTCAAACCGAGTCGTTAACATTCTTAGCTTTGAGGAACGAACACCGGCGGTCCTTCACATAAGGTTTGAAGGGCCTCCCACACATCTTTGCAGATTCGTAATTTGCTATTACTCCGAATGTATTTGCATCTAAGGCCTTGTAAATAGCGGCACAAAGCTTTTGAGTTAAAAGATTTGTGTTCCTATCATCGTTGGACCACTTTACTCCTTAGTGACTTTGACATCACCATCGAGAATCAACAGTTTGGGAGGACTCCAACCATTCAACACAAAGAAGCCACGCTCTTTCATCAATTGATTTGATGAAGATACGCATCTTGACTTTCCATATAGAATAATTAGCATTAGTAAGTGTAGGGGGCGAACCACATTCTCATATTGAGAATCCATCGCGTCTATAAGCGAGAATCGACTCTTAGTGATATCAAGAGTAGGCTCGATACCAATTGTTGGAGCAGCGATGCCCACGGTTCTCGATATGGGATGATATTCTTGTCAATGTTGCGGTGAATGTTGCAACAACGGCAAGTAACAATGTGAATGGCTGAAAGTGTGTAAAATTTGCGGCGGAAGTTTTGTTTTGAGATTTGAATTTTAACACACTTAGTAACACGAGAAAATTACACAAAAACAATCTACAAGAATCAATCTTGTAGATCGGCCTCAAGGCAACAAATATATTAAAACCAAAAGCTGTTTTTGACTCTAAACAAAAACACTAAATTCACAAGATATATAATCTTGGAGAATCACAAAACCCACATAAACACTAAACCAAACGTGGGAAGAAAGAACCAAAAGAAAAGCAACGACTTCCAAGACAATCACTAAAGCTGGAAGCACAGCAGACTTCAGAAACACAAGGCGTTGTTCTGAAGAAATAAAATCAGGATTGTTTCGGCAGTCTTGAACAATGGTTGATCTCTTCTCTCTAATTCAGCATATAAGAAATGCGGGATCAATTCTCTCTTTTTTTGCTCACAGCCTCTTCTCGGAAACTATGCCTATATGCTCTGATTACTCTCTGCACTTAAATCTCCTATATATATAGGCTGCAAAGAACTTGAACTCCAAGACACCAAGGAATCTGCAATAGACACGGCAACCAACACATCTAACTAGGAAAGACATTAGACCGACAAAATACAAGATTTTGTTTCCTAAATTGATACAATCAATAACTAAACTCTTACTCAAAGATTTACATACCAAAAATATCACCTACTTCTAATAAAGAATCCTACTTAAATCCTAACACAAAAATACCAAAATAAATCCTATATTGACCAAGAGAGTGAGGACAAGATATATTAGGCAATGCCTAAAATACCCTTACAAAATCCTCATCGGCGTCGGCGCCGGCGCGTCGCGACAAGGTCAACCACCACGATTCTTCTTCACATTTTGCATGTGCAAATCACATGCTAAATCACAAAATTGGGTTTGAATTTTGAAACGATAATAACCAAAGAAATTGCAAAATAACTTAAGCACGCTATCAAAATTATTTAATTATTTATATCTTTGGTTCTTCGTTTTGAACAAACACTAGCGTTTTGAAAAGTTGTATTTTCAAAAAAATTGTCCAACGAGACCTTAGTTGCTAAATAATAGTTCTTTTTTATCTACCATATTGTTTAAGAAAAAATAGTTAATTATATTATAAATATTAATATAATGTGTTGTTTTGTTTAACACTCTTGTGTATGTGACAATAATTAAATTAAGGAAAAAAAAGTAACTGTAAACACTTAGAAACCGGAGTTCAGATCTCATGTATCACTTGTGTGCGCTACTAGTGTATCATTTTTCATCTCAATCATTGCATCCCAACCATTGTATCTCAACTAATGGTTGAGATGAGAAGTGGTACACCAATGACACACACAAGTGGTACAGGGATCTGAATTCTAGAAACTGAGGAGTATTGTTTTAATTTTATGCTACAATTGTGATGTAAACCTGTTGATATTATCAAGTACTTTTGTAATTATAATTAATTTTACTCATACTTAACATCCCTTGGTTATTACTCTATTAGTTCATAAATAATTGTTATGTTATTTACCACTTTATCTATTCCAAAGTAATTTACCACTTTATCCTTATTTTTTTTCTCCTACTCTAATTATAGTCCTATGTACAAAAACTTTAAAGAAATAACATATTATATCAATATTTACAAAATCTCCTTCCGTCCCTAAATTATCGTCCTAGTTGATCCAACGTACGGATTAAGAAAAAACAATTGACTTGATTATTTATTTTGATTTAATGTGTAGTTTCGTTTAAAGTCTTTATATATGTGGCCTAAAGTATAGTGAAAAAAGTAAGGATAAAGTGGTAAAAGTGATGTTATAAAAAGATAAGTTTTAAACTGAAAAATTATTTTAGAACAAAAGAAAAAAGAAAGGAGGATGATAATTTAAAAACGAAAAGGGAGTAATAGTTTTTCTTAATATTGGAGCTCAGTCAAAGAACACCATTACGTAGGAACGGAGGGAGTAGAATACGTGAGAGGGTCGCCGTTGGCGTTGGGTTATCAACCACCTTATGAGTACATGGGAAGACCCGCTATGGAGAACCAAACCTGGAAGATGGGGATTTCAACATCCGGCCGGCGAAATTCAGGAGTTCAATTAAAGACACCCATGGGAAAACAACAACTGATTCCAAATTGTAACTAGTAATTCAATTCCCACACTCAACGCGTGTGTATGATTTTATTTTATTTTTGATTTTGTTCTTTAAAGTTCAGTAATTTATTTCTATTTCTAATGAATTCCTTCCATAACCTGATCAACCCCTCTGCATTGAGAAAGCCCTGATTTGTCGAACCAAAGCATCAATGTTTTGGTGTATGACCCTCTCTTTTACCCTAGAGTCGGGGTTCGAGTTGTAGGATTCATCAAACGCCTACCTAGCACAAGCAATCTTAGTGTTTACATTAAAAATTAGACAAATAAGATTTTAATCTGTAAATTAGCATCGAACATTAATAAACTAAAAGTCAAACTTTTCTTACAAACATCAAACATTAACAAACAATGAAATCAAAGTCAAGAAATCATTTGAATCCAACAAAGTAATTAATAATTTGAAACAAAAGGCAACAAGGCAGCAACAACTGAAGGTTCTGTTTGCAAACTTGATTTTTTGGCAGCCTTGGATTCAACTTGTTAAAGGTTATGTGACTTATTCAACTGTTGAACATCATTCACGGCAGCAACAACAGCAACACAGCAACATTGCAGAGCAGTGAGCATTCAATTATGTTATTTTTAGATTGGATTGAGGTCTTAACAGAGCTATATTGATCCATTAAGAAAATAAGTTATCAGATTCAAATTCAGGCTATTCATTATACAAATCCATACCAAAATTTCAGATACAAACCACAAACCAAAATCCGATCAACATAAACATAATATCAACATTCTTGATCCATCAGGGCATGATTAACATTAAAACCCACATCAAGAGGAGCATGGTTAACACTAAAAACCACATCAGTAGTTAACACTAGAATCCACATCAATAATCAAACTTAAAAATCCCGTTCAATAAAGATTTTAGGCCCATGCCTCTCATAGCTAATTAAATTTGAGATGAAACCCTAAACTGTGTTCGTTGGGGAGGGGATGTAGACTATGAAAATTAAGTGTGCGTGTATGTGCATTTGTTGTGGTGGGGAAGGGTATGTAGACTAAAAAAAATGCTTAATATGTGTGTATCTGTTTAGTGTACGTGTGTGCTTGTAGTTTGTGTGTGTGACAGGTGGGGGTGTTTAATTCAATTTGGCAGATAGGGATCAGATTGGCGAAATGGGAGCGCCCAATTTGTCGTATTGGCATGGAGCGGACACCCATCTTGCATATTTAAATGCAAGCAATGACCACTCATCACATCCCGTTAAAAACTGCCTGAAGGATCAATGATTTAACCGGTCGATCAAGCACTTGTTTTATACTGGATCGCCTTCTCAACTTCCATATACAAAACCAATGTGGGTTTTGTTCAGTACTTTCTATTCTCCCAGTCAACTAGTAGTCCAAACACCAGGCTAAGCAGCCTCTCATTACACTACTGGTCAACCTTTTTTTTCATGTTCAACTTATTTGTGTAGCTTTGTGCAATGACATTGTATTGTACCGAAGTGAATGACAAAAAATGATTCATATTGCTAACTACAAGTGATCGAGATTAGGACTGAATTAATTTTTGAATTCAAGGTATTTAGTTGTATGGTAGAAGTAAGTCAACCAAAATGCAAGTTTAGTTTTTGTGAATATACAACGCGATAAGTCAAAGGACCTTGTGTCAAAACATAGGAAATAGTGCAATTTGATCATTGATAACGCCTAATAGTTCTTCAAGAGCTTCAAAAACCTTATGTCATTTTCTTAATTTATGTCCCTTCCGACCTATATATGGACGCTTGATCTTGTTCAAAACATAGAAACAGTTTCTTACCCAAATTATTAGCAACAAAAATCACCTTTGTAAATAATTATGGAAAGATTGGCCCTATTCCATTCTAGATGAATAGCAAGAGAAACCTTATGTTTTTGTTTGGTCTTACGTTTTCCCTAAACACACTTGAACAAAAATGCATTTTTTTTATTTGGAATTTGTTTCATTGCACAGTTATCAAAAAAAAAAAACCCTTCCTTTTCACACCTACAAATTGGAACATTTTTTTTAAAAAAATGCATTTGAAAAAAAGTTGTCTACCATGAAAACACTACACAAAAGTAAAGTTAGTTGAATAAGATATCTACATCTCCCGTTTATACCATGAGTTGGAAATATGATGAACATGGCATAAATTCTATGGGTTTCATTACGAGCTTTAAGCTATTTTAGTCTTAAGTACGAATTGGAGAGTGTTGTATACACGTAAATAAAAGACTTTCATGTTTGGATTGAGGACATTTCTTGGTTGGAATTCATAATTGAAAGTAGCAAATTAATGGATTTTGTGGCCATACCACATGGGATAGAAAAAGCAACGTTGACAGGTTTAAAAGCCAACATGATGTTCATAGGACTTTTGCTCAAGTAATATGTTAGGTGTCTTGGATCAATCATTGTACGATTGACTATATCTACTTCTTCTTCTTTGACAAAATTCGTTTCGATTTTAATTTTTAAATCATTTACTTGCACCGTTTATGGCTCGAAAACAAAGGGGCTAGATCAATCCCTTCCATTACAGTCTGACTAAATATCATATACGCTATATCTTTGGAGTTTACGGCTGATTCGAACACCCCCTTTCTCTCGTTCTCGTAGCAACAAGCAACAAGAGCAATTAAAAACTCCATACTTTTTTCCCTTCTCTTGTTGTTCGCGATGATTAAAGATTTGGTTTGAAGTGAATTTGGGAAGCATGCCAAAGCTTTCTGAACTTAGATTATCCTACAAGGCAAACGTCGACTCGAGTGCTAGCACCAGTAGATACGAGGACATATCTTCTTCAAGGCTAGTCCATACACGCGGGTGTGGGTTCCCGGGATGGGTGCTCCCGCGCCCCGCGCGCCCTTGGATAGGGGTGCGCGTCCGTGCGGATGCGGTGACATCCACTGCTTCCGTTCCACCCTCCCTTGTCTAGGGGAGGACGAAATCAAAAGTGCGAGGAGGAGTCTTTTCGAATAGCGTTGGAATGCGCCTCGGTTGCCTTTAGTGGATTTTTGATCCAATATGGGAGCTTTGGATTTTCTATGTCAAGTTATCCCTTTTTTAGGGGATACCAGGATATAGGAAAACATCACCTTTCCATTCCCATCCTCCCTTGTTTAGGGGAAAACGTGAAAGTGCAAAGAAAGATGTTGCAGCGCCCTCACTATGGATTTTATGAAAATAGCCTTATGGCCTATTTCAGATCACTATGAGTGCTTTGGGTTTTCTACGTCAAGTTATCCCTTGTTTAGGGGATACCATGACATATGAATACATCACCTTTTCATTCTCATTCTCCCTTTTTTAGGGGAAAACGTGAAAGTGCAAAGAAAGATGTTCCGAGGCCCCACTGGATCCAAAATGTTTTTAGAGTCGCCATCTTTATTTTAAGGCAAAAATAAAGCAAAACCGTAAAAAGAAAACCGAGATAGAAAACGGGTTCGGAGGCTATGTTACGAGTTGGGAAGGTGCTAGGCACCCAACTCGCCCTTTCGGTCTCAAAACGGTTTTTGGCTAAAGTATGCTTTTTGTTATATTTTTTAAACAGATAAATAAAGCATTAACTTCCTACAAATACATCCATTACATCTATATTATTTACGGACTTGCAACAGACTCTTTTACAAATAATTATAAATATACTTGGAAATATTTGGTCATAGTAACGGCTACATTTAGTATTATTTCCTAACAAAATCCGGGCAGCATAACTGCTTATATATTGATATTGAACCGGATCGGAAATAATACATTTACAAATAAAAGACTTTATTGAATAAATGAAGTAAATAAATACAAACTTATCTAAAAACATTTTGCCATAATAACGGCTACATTTAGTACTATTTCCTAATTAAATCCGGACAAAGACAACCGCTATATGACTACATTGGGGATGACTGAAATAATACTATTACATGGAAATGAAAAACTTAACAATAAAAACTTACAGACAGCGTAGGGGTGTGCTCGCTCTGTCCCTCGGGGAGAGAGAGTCTTTTTTGAATTGAAGTTGTGTGTTTGTGTGTTGTGTGAATTTGGGCAGCGTGACTGCTCTGAAAGTTATTTTTCGGCCTCGGGATCGGGGCAGGGTAACTGTTTGTTTCTGGTTGTTTGTTTGACTGAGGTAGGCTGAAATCGGGCAGAGTAACGGCTTACTACTGGCTGATTTGGCCTTTTAAATCGAGCAGAGCAACTGCTCTTTCCACGATTTTTGGACCGGGGAAATAGGGTGGATACCTAGCTGGGGGCTAAGGTACACTTCTATCGGTTGGATTTGTGTTTGGCAGAGGTTTGGCAGGGCTTCGAGGCTTTGGAGGTGATCTCTCACTATCTCACACCGCTCTCTAATTCTCCAGCGTAACGTTAACGCGGAGAAGCTTTACGCGAAGAAGGAGTGCTGAAATGAGGAGCCGACCTCTGCTATTTATAGGAGAATTTAGGGACATCGGTGGGATTTCTTTTTCTTCTCCGTGCATCAAACGGTTGCACCGTGCGCTGAATAAGTTGTGAAATGCGGCAAGTTTTGGATGAACAGTGCACTGAGAAGTGGGTTTGGGCGCCACCCCATAGAGATTTGGGCGCCATGCCCAAACTTTATGGGAGCCATGCCCAAATTTCAAACTTGGCCCATTTTTGACACTCTAGTCCATGCAATTTGTCCTTTTGCGCATCCTGCTTTGTCCTTTTGCATTTTTGACCCTGTAACTTGACATTTGTTAATGTTTTAACAGTTCTTGATATTTTTTGTCATGTCACATATCAGGGGTACGAAATTGGGGTGTCTACAGCGGGCGATCCCATGATTTCATTTTTTCGATAAGTTTTCTATTCTGCTTGTTAGATTATAACAACAACAATAGTGATCAATTTCCCATTTCGTTTTGTTATTTTGTTCCTGTCTATATTTTATTTGCCTAGGTTATCTGTTGTAATATTTATTTGAAACTTTTAATCAATTGTTTAGCACTCAACACGTCACGTGCCATGCTATACATTTACTTATCAGAATTGTCAATTTTGGTATTCCGCCATTAAAAACTGTGTTGCACAAATTTGTAGGATTCATCAATCTGGAAGAAGATATTATACTAGTTTTGGAAAGAAAAAAAATCATTTGTTCATTTTGGAAAACGCTACTTGCTCAACTCGATATACGTGAGTGTACCATGCTCAACTTGATAAACTCTATATACTTGAGTGTACAACAATCTTGGGAAATAAATTCTGGTTGCTTAGTTTTCTAAGCTTTTTAGCATGGCTAATGAAACTGTTGAGTGTATCATTGTCACTACTACTGTTAATGCTACAACGAAAACCCCTGGTGTAACCGAGGTTAGGTCTGGGTCTTCTATTGTAACTATTTTTTCACCGGCTTCGCGTCTAATGTGGATCTAACAGGAATGTTGAAGAAATTCTGGGGACATTACTTCAAGCGTCAGCAACAATGCAGTGTCAGCAACCACGCAGCGTCAGCAAAAACGCATAAAAATATGGTTAACCACCAAGGGCTTGTTGTTGGTGATATTGTTTGTTCCTAACAACAATCCTAGGAGAAAAAAAAGCTAAAATAGAAAGAAAAAAAATGATACTGTTGGACTTGTCCAACACATTATTCGATGTCTATTGCACCTTTCAAGAGAGTCAAATGATCTATGGGATGAGTTGGATGAGAAACTCAATACTTAGGCCCATGTTTATGAGAAGCATGTAGTTTTTAAATTCCTAAAATTTGAGATGAAATAGGGGAAATCAGTGACCGAACAAACTCATGAGTTTTAGCTAATCCTACATTCTCTTTGTGAGGCTGAAATAGAATTGCCTAAAAAGTTTCAGGACATGTCTATCGTCGAAAAACTCCCTACAAAATGTCAAATATGTGTAACTGCAAATCAAGTACGATAACCATATCATTTGGTGAATTGGGATTCAGATTTACTTGACTTAGTTCACAACGACATTTGCGAGTTTAATGACATGCTTACACGTGACCATAAGATATTTTATTTCCTTTATAGATAACTATACTAGATACTTTTACGTGTATTTACTTAAGAGTAAAGATGAAGCGCTTGAAAAACTCTCAATTTTTATGGAATTTCCAATGGTAAATTATTAGATAGTCTATAAACACTTGTCTACTCACAAGAGCAACAACCATGTCCAATACATCGAAAGAAACTTTTTCCTATCGAGGCTCAATCACAGTGATGATGGATGCATCAATTATTGATATGTCATTTGATCTTGCTCCAACTGATGTTGTCTCGTGTCTGCTTCTCCCGGTGAAGAATGCCGGTTGCTTAGGATAGGGCAAAGCCAAAGCTTCATTACTAAGCATAGAAATAATGTCTGACATGGTTGGTCTATCTGTTGCACTTTCTTGTACGCACAAAAGTCCCACATGAATGGTCCTCAGCAACTGATAATCGCCAAAACTAGAATGGCCTAATGTTGAATCCTTCAACTCCAATGCATCCCCTTCTTTCCAGAGCTCCCATGCCTGAACCAATATAGAATGTCAAGTTTAAAAGGGATTTCCGGCAACCAAAAAGATGCGATTATAAGTGGACTTACATATCCTACGAGATTGAGTGTCCTGTTGAGATGATAGAAGCTATTATTTCTTTTTCCACTCACTATTTCCAGGAGCAAGACTCCAAAGCTGAAAACATCAGACTTTACTGAGAAAGTTCCTTCCATTGCATATTCCGGAGACATGTAACCGCTGTACATTAGTATATGTTACAAAAAAGCTTGAAAAAGATCATGTTATTCACATATTGGTAGACAGAATTTGAGCTTACTATGTTCCAACCGGCCTGTTAGTTATTGCTTCTGTCTCGTTGTGCTTAAAAATTCTTGCCATACCAAAATCAGAAATCTTGGGGTTCATATTCTCGTCTAGTAATACATTACTAGCTTTTAAATCTCTATGAATCACTCGCATTCTCGAGTACTTATGCAGGTAAAGCAAGCCTTGAGCAATCCCTTCAATGATGTTGACCCGCTTTTGCCAGTCTAGTATAGCACTTCTGTTTTGATCTGGGAAACAAAGGCGAAAGTAATTAGTAACAACAAAATGCAAAATTATGTTGTTATCTAAATAGCTATATTTGATGATCGAACGCAGTTATGCATACCAAAGAGGAAAAAGTCCAAGCTCTTGTTGGGCATGTACTCGTAGACTAACATCTTTTCATCATCTCCGTGAATGCAGCACCCAAGGATTCGAACAAGATTGGTGTGCTGGAGTTTGGCTATAAGTATGAGTTCATTCTTGAATTCCACAAGCCCTTGCCCCGATGTTCTTGACAACCTCTTTATTGCGATTTCTGTCCCATCCACCAGCCTTCCCTGTTATTGTAAATTTGTAATGGTATGCCACTCTTCTAGATCAGAAGAGAAAAAAAAAAAAGCACAAAACAGTTTATTCAATGGGAATCTATATTCCAATTACCTTGTAAACAGGTCCGAACCCACCCTGTCCAAGCATATTTTCATTTGAGAAGTTATTTGTGGCTGCCACAATAGAAGCAAAGCTAACAATCATCAAATTATGCCTTTTCCTTCGATCAATTCCAGCCTCGTTTATAATGTCGATGCTTCCTGAGGCCGTTAACTCTAGCAAATGCTCGTCTTTCTTCTCCTCTACAACAAATATCAATGTCTTAATTAGCATATGCAAAATATGTATTAGACAAAGAACTAGCCTAATCAAATATACACTTTCGCTTGTGTACCTTCTAGTCGAATCTTCCTCCTCTTCAGATAACAGAAAAGCCCCAAACAGAGGAAAAGTAGCGACACACAAGCAGCAATGACTATCCATATCCAATAATTGTTTCCTGTGAAATGTTAAATCAAGCTACTTATATCTTCCATAGATAAGTTTTATGCTTTCACAAGCTAGTAGACTTACTTTTGCCTGATGCCCTCGGAGAAAGCACGTACTTTGCGATAGAACTGCCTCGCTCATTTATCCGAAACTCTTTGCTTCCAGTCCACAACACGCAGCCGCTTCCATTGCTACTGGTACGAATACGAAACCCCACACAGCCACATTCCTTCCAACACATATCCATGCAATCACCAAGACTTAGGCTTGATCTATTGATAAATCTACCAGTTGTCCGTTCACGAGAAAAATCCCCATCCTTTAAGCTAAACCTATCATTTGTTCCCCGACATTGTGGCAAAACTGAATTGCCAACACACCCATCGTTAGTCTCGTATCCATAACAAAAATCTTCTTGGGTCCCCCAAACAAAAGAATCATCAGCATTTAAAATCTGCCCATCTGTGAGCAATATCCACATTGGTAAACTCCCATCGAGAGCCTCAAAGCTGAAGTATTTTTCTTCCGTGTTATCAGCATAACTAAGATTGTAATGGTGCAGATTTAAAGGAGTATTCAGTGGGATGAACTCAAATGTTTGATTTACCAAACTCCCACTGGTCCAATATGGCTGCCCCCTGAGTCGAATCATTAACCTCCTCGACTCTTGGTTTGGTTCCCAGCTCAAAGTAAATGCCCCCGAAGCAGGGAAGTCATCTCTTAGCCAAGAGGTAAGCGTCCAATTTCTCCGTTGGTAAGATTATAACCGAGTTTCATACCGGGCAAAAGAACGTTAGTGGGATAATCAAAGCTTTGCCACAAAACCTGGTTTTCATTTTCGTCCCTCAGAACAAAGTTACCAGTATCTTCCAAGATGGCACTTAAGTTTGCTCCTGGCCGGCCTTCATCGGGTATGCTCATAATAGTCCTGTCTTCGCTAGTGAGTATTAACTTTCCGGTGGTGTTATCGATTGAGAGCACCCCGGAATTGGCTACGATGGGTGCATCTCGATTCGCTAGCCATACTTTCCGAGCTTGATCATCGTTGGTGTACCATATTCCCAAGTAAGTATAGTTTGTACCATCTATGGTAAAGAATCCCAAGGTGAAATTGCCATATTGGGAAAGCAGGGAAGTACTGCTGGTGGAGTTGAGTTGATCACCGAGTCTAAGTGTGGATGTTGCTTCCACTCGAATGGAATTGGGGATTCCATTGGTGAATATGAATGCAAATGTGAAGAGGGTAATTGGATTGATGAAGAATTCTTGGGAGGAAGCCATGAATTCTGAACTGAAATATGGAGTCTATTGCCTAGTAGATGATGTTTGGTCTTGTGGAGGTTTTTACTATAGTTCAAAAACCGCGTAATGCGGTAATGGTAATTAATTAATCCTCCAATGGTAGTTAACTACTCCTTCGGCAATGACTTGATCAAATATATGCTTCTGAATATGTGCTGGGTTAATCTATTCAACTCTTCGGTAGGTATGAAGCTTGAAAATGATGGGTGATTTCAAGATTTATTGACTTCAACTAACTTGAATCTACGATTTATTGACTTGTTCTTTCCTTTTAGTGCGCGCGCGACTGTATTTAGAGGATTAGTTTTGGACAAAAGAAAATATGTTGTCTGTTGAAGATAAGGGTAGAATATTTAAGCTACAACTTGTTATGATAAACAATGAAAGATAGAGAAGTCAACAGTTTTGGTTGCCGGAAAGTCCATTAATGAATAGAGAGGGAAAGAGAAATTAGAAAGGTCAAGTTTTATTTCTATGAAAGAGTACCATCTGATAGCTAGCATTTTAATTATGCAGAAGAGGGGAACTGTAGGATGATTGTCATTACTGTAGTAGTTCTAGCAATGAACACTTTTTGTATCATGTTTCTGAATAATAATCGAAATAGGGAAGGCGAAGGAACTACTCGTGTTAATGACACTAGATGGATTTTACAAACACATTGTACATATCGATCATGAAATTCACTGCGGCCTTGTCCAGACCTAGTGTTACTAGTGTTTGCATAGAGATCGATCTCACAAAACCTCTACCAGACCGTATGGATTGATTGTGGCTAAAAATACAGGCTGAGCGCCTGCCTCTATGTTTCACTACTTTTGTTAAGGTCACACAGAAAGCTCAAATGCAAAATAAAGCACAAGACACAAACCCCTGTTGAGAAAGTAAAACCACATGGCTCCCAAAGCCTAATCCAGTAATCCAGCAGTCGTCAATAATGTGACAAAACAACGCTAACACTTCACAATGAAGCTTTAACCTACAATGTTGCAGGAAACGAGATGCCCTGCACCCTACCCAGAATGATCCTTCCAGTTTTGATCCACAATCGAGCGATGAATAAACTACGGTCTACGGGTGAAGTGGGAAATGATCAACCCACGGATCACTACAAAGGAAACAAGTCCCCTGTCTTTATTAATGAAGATGCTACATAACTAAAACGAGGAACAAATTATAACAATCTTTCAGCCACAGCGCAGTGGAGAAAGAGCAAGGTCAAAGAGTTAATGAAATTTCAGACAAAATCAATGTGGAAGCGAATCTTCTAACCCACCTATCACATTATCCCCTAACCGGTTCGCCATTCTTAAAGTTCAGGAAGAAGAGACATAATGGAAGAAAATTCTGAAGCTCTTAATGAGGACGACCTTGCAGCTGTCAATATAGTTTCCACAGTCCCCTTTCGGCCACATAAGTACAAAACTCAAATTACAGAACGCCTAAATGTAGGCAGCTCAGTCCCGACTGACTTTGGGGTCGGGCATTTTCCACCTATCTCTGATTTAAAGTCTAAATGTAGATAGTTCTATACCCCAGATGCTACGCCGAGGTAAACAAAAGCCTGCCTTTCATTTCAACTATTAACAGTGTCATCTGAAAATTTCTTAACAGGTCTTTCGGGATAATTAAAACCTTACGTCTCCCTCATTCTAGCCTAAAGACACTCTAAAGGGGTCAGGTTTTAAGCCCCCCATGTTTATATTATTTTGTTCATCAATGAGTTTAAGAGGGTAAGTAGCAAATTTCCGTACAATCTTCATCTTGCCGACCACCAGGCTTAGTGTTCTTCACACAAATACTAAGTGTGAGGCTGGTGAAATTTATTTTACATAGCTGAGAATTTCGTATTTTCTTCTTTTTTTTCACGAAATTCATAAAAATTCCTTTATACCCATAATTTTAAGAACGCATAAAATTCAGCCATTCACATGTACAGAAGATTCATCTTTAAGAGTTTAGATACTTACCTTGATCCATGCCTCAATAGTTTTGTAATTTGATGCAGAATTTCTTCCCTTTTCCTTCATTTTTTCTCGATGGTGGGAAGAACAATATTCCTCCTTTCTCTCTAATATTCCCTCTAGTTTTCTGTAATTGTTTTTTCTCTGGAGAGTAATTGTAGTGCCCAGAGGAAGCAATTGAACTCAAAGGAAGATGAGAGAGATTGAAGTCAACAGACTTTTGAAATTTTATTGTGGCCAACCTTATACAATTATATATAGGATATAATATCAAAACAATATCAAACCCTAAACACATAGAAAAGGAAACATGAAAACTGACTTGCCCCACTGAAGCAGTAGCTTCGACCGCTTCAACTTCTAGAAAGTAACCTCAAGTACCAGGCTTCTCCTGAATCATGGCACGGTTGCTTCAATCCGTCCAAGGCGCGATCACTTAGCCTGGTTAATAGAGTCATGCCGTTCACAACAGTACCCATAATTGATTTGGGGAAAGAGAGTTATATCTCTTCATAGGGAGTCTTTTTATTTTCGGTGACTCCCAACTTTTATCTGTCATTTAATTCCTTCTTCACCATTAATGGGTCCATACCCAATTGCACCAGTCGTGCGGTGAGGAAGATGCAGGAGATGAGAAAGGAAGAAAAGGTTTTCAGTTTTTTAATGTGTGGATTTGTACTATGACCAGTGAGCAGAACTATGTTAGTTCCAAATTTTATCAGTTGAGTTGTGATGCTTGTAGTAGAGCAAAGCATAGAATAACAGGCGAAGAAGAGATTCCTACATCAAATTGCTTTAACGAGATTGATCAAATGTAAGTATTTGAATTCTTGTCAACGAATCTATTCGTTACCTGAAATCATCTGCCCTAAAATTCTACAAGTTGTGCTTCAAAGAGCTTTTCAGGCAGCAAGTATGCTAACTATTACATAAAATGAATCCACTGGTATGTTTCTAGATAGTCTATAAACACTTGTCTACTTGCAAGAAATCGAAAGAAGGGAAGAGCAACAACCACGTCCAATCATTCATCAAATACTTACGAAATGTACTCTCTCGAGCCAATTAGAGATTGGCCAAAATGTACCTAAACAAACTTTTCACTATCGAGGCTCCATCATAGTAATGGATGCATCATTTACTGAAAAGTCTTTAGATTTGGGTTCACGTAATGTTGTCTCGTGCGTGCTTCTCCCGGTGAAGAATGCTGGTTGCTTAGGATAAGGCAAAGGCAAAGTTTCATTACTAAGCATAGAAATAACGTCTGACATGGTTGGTCTATCCATTGCACTTTCTTGTACACACAGAAGTCCCACATGAATGGTCCTCAACAACTGATGTTCACCAAAAGAATGGCCTAATGTTGAATCCTTCAACTCCAATGCATCCCCTTCTTTCCAGAGCTCCCATGCCTGAACCAATATTGAATGTCAAGTTTAAAAGGGATTTCTGGCAACGAAAAAGATACGTAAAAGAAGATTATCACTTATCAGTGGACTTACATATCCTACGAGATTTAGCGTCCTGTCGAGATAATAAAAGCTACTATTTCTTCTTCCGCTCACTATTTCCAGGAGTAAGACTCCAAAACTGAAGACATCAGACTTCACTGAGAAAGTTCCTTCCATTGCATACTCCGGAGACATGTAACCGCTGCACATTGAGTATGTTACAGTAAAGCTTGAAAATAATCATATCATTCACAAATAGGTAGAGAGAACTTTCACTTACTATGTTCCAACCACCCTGTTAGTCATTGCTTCTGTCTCGTTTTGCTTGAAAATTCTTGCCATACCAAAATCAGAAATCTTGGGGTTCATATTCTCGTCTAGTAATACATTACTAGCTTTTAAATCTCTATGAATCACTCGCATTCTCGAGTACTTATGCAGGTAAAGCAAGCCTTGAGCAATCCCTTCAATGATGTTGACACGCTTTTGCCAGTCTAGTATCACACTTTTCTTTTGATCTAGCAAGCAAAGGGGAAAGTAATTAGTAAGGACATAATGCAAAATTATCCCCGTATTTGTGTTGCTATGTGATTATTGAACGCATACCAAAGAGGAAGAAGTCCAAGCTCTTGTTGGGCATGTACTCGTAGATTAACATC
Organism: Codonopsis lanceolata; assembly: GCA_013146195.2. Taxonomy (NCBI): domain Eukaryota; kingdom Viridiplantae; phylum Streptophyta; class Magnoliopsida; order Asterales; family Campanulaceae; genus Codonopsis; species Codonopsis lanceolata. The sequence goes on from CM028378.1 coordinate 177,980,315, forward strand.
TTCTCATCATCTCCATGAATGCAGCACCCAAGGACTCGAACAAGATTCGTGTGCTGGAGTTTTGCTATGAGTATGAGTTCGTTCTTGAATTCCACAAGCCCTTGCCCCGACGTTCTTGAAAGTCTCTTTATTGCAATTTCTCTCCCATCCACCAGCCTTCCCTATTGTAAACGTATGCCACTCTTCTAGGTCAGAAGAGAAAAAAGAAACACGAAACAGTTTATTCAATGTGTATCTGCATTCCAATTACCTTGTAAACAGGTCCAAACCCACCCTGTCCGAGCTTATTTTTATTTGAAAAGTCATTTGTGGCTGCCACAATAGAGGCAAAGCTAAAAACCATCAAATCATGCCCTTTCCTTCCATCAATCCCAGCCTCGTTTCTGTTGTCGAAGCTTCCTGAGGCTGTTAACTCTCGCAAATACTCATCTTTCTTCTCCTCTACAACCAATATCAATGTTTAATTAGCAAATGCAAAATACGTATTAGACAAAGAAATAGGCCAATCAAATCAACACTTTCGCTTGTGTACCTTCTAGTCGAATCTTCCTCCTCTTCAGATAACAGAAAAGCCCCAAACAGAGGAAAAGTAGCGACACACAAGCAGCAATAACTATCCATATCCAATAATTGTTTCCTGCGAAATGTTAAATCAAGCTACTTATATCTTCCATAGATGAGTTTTATGCTATCACAAGCTAGCAGACTTACTGTTGCCAGATTTTCTCGGAGAAAGCACATACTTCAAGACAGAATTGCCTCGCTCGTTTATCCGAAACTCAAACTCATTGCTTCCAGTCCACAATACACAGCCCGTTCCATTGCCACTGGTCGTAAACCCCAAACAATCGCATTCCTCCCAACACATATCCATGCAATCACCAAGACTTAGGGTTAAATTATCGATAAAACTACTACTCGTAGGAGGAAAAAAATCCCCATTCTTTTCTGTGAACCTGTCCTTTGTTCCCCGACATGGTGGCAAAACTGAATTGCTAACACACCCATCCTTAGTCTCGTATCCATAACAAAAATCTTCCGTCCCCCAAACCCAATTGTCCATTTGATCAGCAATAGCACTTGCAATTTTCCCATCTTCGCGCAATGTCCACATTGAGAAACTCACATCGATAGCCTCAAAGCTGAAGTATTTTTCTTCGATGTTATCAACATAACTAAGATTGTAATGGAATAGATTAAAAGGAGCATTCAGTGTTAGGATGAACTCAAATGTTTGATTTACCAAACTCCCACTAGTCCAATAAGGCTGCCCCCTAAGTTTCATCATTAACCTCCCCGACTCTCCATTAGGCTCCCAGCTCAAACTAAACGCCCCCGAAGCAGGGATGTCATTGCTTAGCCAGGAGGTAAGCGTCCAATTTCGGCCGTTGGTAAGATTATAACCGAGTTTCATACCGGGCAAAAGAACGTTAGTGGGATAATCAAAGCTTTGCCACAAAACCTGGTTTTCATTCTCGTCCCTCAGAACAAAGTTACCAGTATCTTCCAAGATGGCACTTAAGTTTGCTCCTGGCCGGCCTTGATCGGGTATGCTCATAATAGTCCTGCCTTCGCTAGTGAGTATTAACTTTCCGGTGGTATTATCGATGGAGAGCACCCCAGAATTGGCTACGATGGGTGCATCTCGATTCGCTAGCCATACTCTCCGAGCTTGATCATCGTTGGTGTACCATATTCCCAAGTACGTATAGTTTGTAGAATCTATTTTAAAGAATCCCAAGGTGAAATTGCCATGTTGGGAAAGCAGGGTTGTACTGCTGGTGGAGTTGAGTTGATCGCCAAGTCTAAGTGTGGAAGTTGCATCTACTGGAATGGAATTGATGATTCCATTGGTGAATAGGAATGCAAATATGAAGAGGGTAGTTGGATAGATGAAGAATATTTTTTGGGAGGAAGCCATGAATTCTGAAATGAAGTATGGAGTCTTATGGAGTATATGTTAAAAAGACGGCGTGATAGTAGTCATTTCAGCCACGGAGTTGACTTGATCCAATTTGTGCTCCTGAATATGTGGTGGGATAGGGCGGTTTGATTTTGCTTAATGGCATGTATGGATGAGTAATGACTTATTATTTATCTTAACTTATTACTTAAAACTAATGATTAATAACCGGTGTTGTTTGATTTAGCATTTTGAAAGTATTGATTAACATTTATAAGTTAGTGTTTATATTTGATTACTAAGTTAAAAAATTATTGAATTCATATATAAAAAATAAAATAGTCTCATCAAATTTGAAGGGTAAAATAGAAATAATAAGAAGATGATAAACATAATATTTTTTAAATGGATTTTTAAAATGAAGTATCTCAAAATAGTATGATCGATTTTTTGCTTAGAACGGAAAAAGTAACAGATATATAAGTATCATTAAAGTTGATTATAATTGCAAAAATATTTGAGTATAATCAATATGATTATACACACGTGCAGGGTAAAGTTGAAATGTTAAGATTAAGAAGATTGTAGCTTAATTTTTTAAGACAAAAGCAAAACACACAATTGGGTTCATCCAATTTATCAATTGAGTAGCGTTATTGAGACCCCCACTTCCTATAAGTCGACCCCCCAAAACCTCCCAAAACACAAATTTCATATTTTACCTTCCCCAATCAAGTTGGTACCGCCCCCCTTTACTGCCTTCTCCCTTCCCACCCCCTTCACCGCCTCCTCCCTTCCCCCCACCTAGCAGCCTCCTCCCTCCCCCCGCTCACCGCCTCCTCCTCCCCCCCCCCTCACACCTCCAAGCACTTCCATTCTTCCCCGTTTCCCCCTTTCTTAAAAAAAATAATTTAATTCCAGGTTTGTTCGATCCTGGTCGACCGAACAAATTTATTATGTTCGGCCATACTCAACCGAACAATCTTGAATTGTTCGGCCATGATCAACCGAACAACCTTGTATTGTTCGGCCACAAGGTTGTTCGGTCATCCATGACCGAACAATTCAAGGTTGTTCGGTTGAGTATAGCCAAACAGAACAAGTATGTTCGGTCGATCAGGGCCGAACAAACCTAGAATTAAAAAAAAAATTAAGAAAAAGGGAAACAGGGAAGAAAGGTGACGGAGACGAGACTGTGGCCAGTGGGCGAGGATAGATGTGAGGGAGTAAGTTAAAGGGTGTAGTGGAAGGATGCAGTGAGAGGAATGCAATGAGAAAGAAGAGGTGGTGATGGAAGGAGTATACTGTTATATGGGGAAGGGAGTTAGTGATGGAAAGGGGGGAGGAGCGGTGGGTTGGTGGGAGGGAGGAGGCACGTAGTGAGGTGGGGGGAAAGGAAGGAGGCAGCGAGGTGTTGATGGAAGGGAGGAGGCGGTGAGGGGTGGGGGAAGGGAGAAGGCAGTGAAGGGGGGTCAACTTGGATTGGGGAAGGTAAAATAGGAAGTTTGTGTTTTAGAGGATTTTGGGGGGGTCGACTTATAAGAAGTGGGGTTCTCAATAGCGCTACCCATCTTGCAATTCGACCAACTTTGAAAATGTTATTTGGGCCACTATACTTTAGTTATGATGTAACCGAACCCATTTTTTTATCGGGTGTTAGACCAGAACGTTAAATTGGGGGCAAAATAGGAAAAACAATATTAAAAATGTCAAAATTAATTTGATTATTTGAAAGATGTAAAAAGACCAAAAACCCATAAACTAATTCCTAATTTTCAATTTTTGCCATCCTACAAATTCAGAAGAATCAATTCAAGTTATGGAACTAAGAAAATCAATTCCAAGTTTCAAACAACCGGTGCAATGCTCACATGATCTAGTTTTGATCGCCTCTATCCTCGGCCTAGATTCCCTTCCTCGCTCATTTCTCGTGCTCGCCGGGAGCGTTTAGATTCATTGGGAAAAGTTAGTCGGCTCTGAACACTAGGCTTGGGTGCTTGCTCGCTCGCTCTTTTTCCCAGCCGGGATTTTGCACTAGGCCGGGATATAGCCTTCCCTTTACCTTTTCCCTTTGAGGTGGCATTTTGGATGGTCGGGGCTTGCTCCTCTTGAGGCTTTGTTGTTGCCGTTATCTTTTTCTGAAGCTCAAACATTTTGAGCTCAGCCTCTTGAATTCCTGCAAGGTAAGATTTCTGGCGTTCCCAGAATTTTACCTCTGCGAGGAGTTTATCTTGTTCAGTGGCTCTATCTTCCTCCGTTCAAGGTTGATCCACTTGAGCCTCCTCGTCGACATTATAGACGACACTTGGCTGGCCTCCTGTTGCTTTTGAGGTGATCGGGTCAATGTCCATGCCCGTTATTTTACTTGCTGGTGAGGGTAGTAGGTTGTTCGCTCCTGATTGGTTTTGCTTGGTAGGAGTCTGTTGGTCCATTGATTATAAGTTTTTACTTGATCGTGTTCCTGGCAACGGAACCACTTGATCACGCCACAATGATGGGGTGACTAAGCTGGCAGTCCACGTAATGGACCGGAGCTGACGTGTACGGTTCTTGATGATCACGTCGGTGTATGTGGGTACCGGTGGTACCAAGTCTGTTAGGATATCTAGGCTTGGTGAATGCTCTTGGATGATGAAGACCTGAAAGGAAGACTACCGTTAGGGTGCTGGGGGTTTTCCCAGCTACAGCCCTCCGGTGTGAGAGTCAGTAATCATGATGTAATATGTATGTCGGAGCTAGGCGTTCCCTTAGGCTTCCGGTGAGTGTTTTGAGAGTAATCTCCTTGTGTATGTTTTGTATCACCAGCAATATAGTAAGTTTGTGGTTGTCAAGTAAAATCTTACCTTTCTTCAATGGAAAGGTTTCCTTTTATAGTAGCTTAGATTTGGGATCATGATTGGTATGAGGGTCCCTAATGGTGGGACTTGTTCCCGAGTCCAGATCTCCTGTACCACTTATGTGTACCACTGGTGTACCACTTTTAATCTCAACCATTGGTTGAGATGCAATGATTGAGATGCAATGATGGAGATAAAAAGTGGTACACCAGTGGTACACACAAGTGATACAGGAGATCTTGACTCCTTGTTCCCTGGTCGGCTTGCTGGCGGCTCCTGAGTGGTTAACAGGTTGCGTGTGATGTATCAATTGTAGGCGGTCGAATGAGCCGATAAGATATAGCGGCTTGCATGGCTTGCCCGGCTCTTGTGGGGAAGGCATCTGGATATTAGGCACAGGCTATGGGCTAAACCTGTCTTGTCCCAGGAGAGTTGTTGGCTGAGCATAGGGGTCCTCGCCCTTGTGGTCGGGTGTTTGTGTATGGTCGCCGTTAGTGGTCGGTTGATTGTTGGTCGCCGGTGATGATCGGCTAGTTAATGGTCCTCGGCATTTGGTGGGACCTACCCAAGTCTGATTGGATTCCACGTGGTCGGTCCACGTAGGGGAACCTTGGTCGGGTCCCTTCAATAGCCCCCGAGTTTCCAAGTGCGAGGATTTATCCTTAGCTTGGAAAGTTTTAGTCGAATTTTACGCTCGATTTGCCTGTCACTGATCCTCGCTAGACCTCCTCGGTTCGTCATTTATTTCTGTTTGTGGTCGCTCTCTCGACTTGCTCGATTGGCCATACATTTCCGTTATAGCTGATCATTTTGTTGTCGAGGATGTATGGAGTAATTAGTGGAATTTTCCTAGGAAATTGGTCCGCCGCATGCATTAAATGCACGGTATTCGAGGAGTCGTAGGTAATCATTGCAATTACTTTTCATGAAATGTGACGGCGTCTAATTTATCGAAACGTCGTCTGTTTGCAGTCATTTCGTGCACAGTGCTCGCCACGTGTCGATCAGCGAATGGTTTGGGTTGGATCCGCGTGTTTTTGGTCGGGTCGACCCGGCGTGATCGGGTTGGTATAAAAGTACGAATTTTCCCGGTTTTTTCATTTCACTCTTCTTCCACACTCTTCTTCAGTTTCTTGAGAGTTCACTTGGGCGAAAAAACTCCTTTTGTTATTTCTCTTATTTCCGACATTTCCAACCTGTTCCTTACTTTCAAACCTTAGTATTCAGGTTCGCCTTCTTCTCCTCTTTCATTTGATACAAATTTTGTAGGTTCTTGAGTCCGTTTTGAGTATTTTCTGGTTTTGCAGCTTTTTCCGGTGACCTCTGCGATTTCCCGTACACCGGAGCTCCTTCTTTGGTGTCTGTCAATTTTCCCGATCCTCACTCAACTTCCTGTTTTTCTTGCTCGCTCCTGATCTTAATTCGTTACACAGGTACTCGTTCTTCTCCTTTCACTTTTACTCGCTTTTCGGTCTGTTAGGTTTCTAGGGTTAGGTTTTTATGAACCCCGTGTCTGCCCTATCCGCTTTTACCCCGAGCGAAACTTCCTCCTCATCCTCGCCAAGTTCCTCGACTGCCTTTAAACGAAGTATGAGGACAAAGCACGTTAGCCCGGAACCAGCGTATGCTCGATCTCCGAAGCGACCCAGATTATATTCATAAGCGGCGGCTTATTTGGTGAAGGCCAAGCGAAGATATTACTGGTCAATGGCGGTTATCGGATGGAGGGTTTACCCGCCCTGTCTGATGAAAAGTATGCTAGCGAAGATATTCCAGCTGGGGCGCCTATGCTGGTATGCTCGAACACGACCAAGGTCTTCCGATACCTCTTTAATCAATACTACCGAGAAATAGTCGCCAAGGAAGTGGTTGAGGCGAACAGGGCCCTAGCTGCCGAAAAATATGGGGAGAGCTCTTTGGCTGCTGCCCTAGTTGAAGAAGTTTCAGCGGAGGCCGACGATGCTCCTGCTCGCAGAATATTGAAGGAATGGAAGAACAATGTATATGCTGCCGATGTAGATAGCTGGGATGAGCAGTACAATCATAGTCGGAAGAGATTCCGGGGATCGGCCCCCCATAATTCGATTGGTATGGACGACTTGAGAGCTAGGACAGATAGGGTAGGTTTCTATATTTTTTTCTTTGAAGCCGGTCTCCGACTGCCCCTCGACCCTCTTCTATGCGAGCTTCTGGAAAAAGCGGGTGCTCACCCCCTCGACCTTTCTTTGAATCTCGTTCGGTATCTGATTTCTTTTGCCGCATGTGTTCGAATGCTCGGGTTTGAGCTGACTCTGCCTCTCTTCAAAACTTATTTTGCGGTGACGAAATCCCTTAAGCGTCTCCAGTGCAAGCACCACAACCGAGGGATAAACCTGTTCGCCAAGCCTCCCGGGAAAACAGGGCATTAGGACGAGAAGGTCCTTTTGGTGGAGAGCAGATACAGGTGGAATTTCCCGGTACCTCGCCTTTCTGCCACGGAAATTAAGTCACTCTCCCCGGTTGGGACTTTGGACGAGGTAGAGGAATCTGCTCGAAAAGCTATCGAGGATTTTCTCGGGGTGAGAGGAACGGGACCCGCCCGGGTATTTAATTGGAGTTCTATTAGCGAGGATGAGGCCCTTTTGAGGATGGTCGGGATGACGACCAAAAGGTTTGAGGGGCTGGTCGTCCGATGTGAGGTCCCCGAGTACATTCAATACCATGGATGGTCGATGCACGAGGGTAATAAATTTCAGCTGGACTGCCCTCGGTGCAAAGACAATACATTCGACCTTGAAGGCTGTGGAAGTACATACCGTTGCTTTATTGCTTTTTATTGAGCTTTGTTTTCTAAGCTTTCCTTTGATCAATTTTGTGCTCGTTCTAACTTATTCTTTCAGTTGTTCTAGATATGCTCGACATAGACGAACTTACGGGCAAATCGGCCAGGCAAGACTGATCGATGTTTTAATTAATCTTTTTCCTTGCAAGTGAACAAGACTATTATACAATAGTATTGGAAGCAAGGGTCGAACCCACAGAGACAAGTGATCACGAATAGTGAACTTATTGATAACAAATTATTAATCTAAAGGGGTTTTTTATATTTAATTCTACTCTAAACTACTATTTATATTTAGATTATTAACTAATTAGAGAGTAATAACAGATATGAAGATCTTATGGTGGGTGGCAATCTAGGATTCTGAGTTTCACTTGTATCTCCTTTATGTTTAATTCATAATAATATCATTCAATGTCTTGGGTTCGTTCACTAAAGATAGATATAGTCTGTTGAACAATTGGTTCGACCTCCATCCCATAAAATTCATCCATTCTATATCCTAAGCACAAAGCTGTCAATCTAGCGCTCACCTAGATTTATGATCTATCTGTCACCTAGATCATGTAAGAACTGGTCCTAACTTATCACTCTCGTGCATCGATAGGTCCAATTTATTGTGTTGGTGAGCGATTAATGCGACATATGCACTTGGTCATGCAGTTATCCGCACCTCTAAGCCTTTATTATTTGCGATTACATTCATTTGTTCAAAGCAAAATAATATAGGGATTGATAAACAACACAATCAACAAGCATTGAATAAACATAAATAAGAATCAAAACATAAATTCGATACAAGTTACCTCCCACCTCCTAGATTATGGATGATTTAGTTCATCATAGACAATGAACAACACTTGGAGATGATCGGATACATGATTTGATCTTCAATACTTGAAATTACACAAACTAATTATGTTATACAATCTAAAAACTACCTAAAATCTACCTAAAGAGAGCTTCTAGCCGTCCTCCTTCTTGTTGGGCTCGGTATCTGGCTTCTATATATACTCGGGAGTTGTGTTTCAATCGAACCACCGTGTGAAAATCCGAAATAGTCGCATTCTGACTACCTTGCGGTCGCAAGGTCTTTGGATACCTGCGTCATGAGGTCTCGATGTGTTTGGCCGTTGATTCCTTGGTTTTACGCCTTTGTGGAGATCTCACTGCCTACCTTGCGGTCGCAAGTGCGAGGCACCTTGCGTCCGCAAGGTGTCCAGATTCGACAGTCTTCATTCTTTCTTCGTTTTTCCTTTTTGGCCCTTCTTGAAATTTGCACTTAAAACCCTGGAGTTTCGCATATTTTCACTAATAACTCTGAAACTTACAAAACTCATTGAAAACATATATTAGTAGCCAAAAGCCTCGTGAAATAGCATAATTTGAGTCATAGAAGCATATAAAATCGAAGTATAAAATACATCGATCAAATACCCCCAAACTTAAACTTTGCTCGTCCACGAGTAAACAATAAACTTATAAATACAAAAAACATATAAATAACAAAAATTAAAATCTTTTTGGAGGGTGACACTATTTACACTCCTCTATAAACCCACAAACTCAAGGAGACTCTTTCGAGTGACTCGACTATGCAGATAAATACAAAAGTAATTAAAAATCAAACTACAAATAAAACATAAAATCTTTTTGGTTCCTCCTCAAGTTATAACTGTATAGCATGCAAGTAATCTCAGTTTGATGCTCACCACATATATGCAGGCTTAGTCATATAAAACCACTGATCTTTTCTTAAGACTGCTACTACTTTTTAATTCTCCGTGTGTGTGTGTGTGCTCACCAGTCTTAGAGAATTTCTTAACTAAAACAGTTTTATTAAGCTAAACACCACATTCATATGAAAATCAAGGTTTAATAGAAAATCATGCATTAAGAATTATGAGATTTACCATCCAAACCCGGTCAATTACAGATAGAAAGGTCTCAAGGATTCAAAAGACTTATATATCCATCCCATGCACTTCTATGTATGACATACAATGCTCTCCTATCCCAATTACTTGTAATAGCTAAGATTATGCTAACACAGTGAGCTCTAGGGTGACTAATAATGAATATGAAGTGTGTGATCAATTTCATATTACTCACTTGACAGTTAAAACAGCATAAGCATTGGCAAGAAGATCATTAGGTCTTTATTTAGCTTGTAATGTAAGGCCAATGTGATGGGGGCTTTGATGGAAAGGGAATAGAATTCAAAGTGAGAGAGTAAGACTACCCTTTATCCATCATACTTCCAAGCAAAATGAAGTTTTCCCTATTTAGGTTAGGTCTTGCAAAGACCACAAGTGGAGGGGTGCTTTTTGTTACTTTTCACTTTTCTTCTTTCTCCCCCCCCCCCAAACTTGTTTTGGGCAATATATACCTCTAAAAATATCACATCTTTCTTATCAGCAGAATTTTTCTAACATATTTTTCTCTTGAAAGCTATGCTTCCATTTGAATCTTTGTTTACACTCTTCTTCTTAGTTTCATTTTTCGTCGATACATAATTTTTTTTTCGACGGCGGAAGAAAGAAGTCTTCGAAAAAATAGCCTAGCGAAAAGAAGTGGTCCTCCTAAGAATCAATTTCCCACCCAATCCTACTCTCTCAAAGGGTAGGCTAAAAGTGTATAGGCTTTTAGGGTTAAGTTAATGTGGGTAATAGAAGCGATGGCGAATGGGGGTTTAAATAGTGTGCTTAGCACACTCCATTCTTTCATTAGGCTCAGCAGGGGACACTAGGGATATATTTTAGTATAGGTCAGGGAATATTTAGGCTCTAACGATCCAAAGATGGCCTAAGTCATTTCTTAATGCCAAATGCTCATGTAGTTTTTAAAGCAAGTAAGATAACACAAAATATCATATCAACTATGGGAATTGGGGGTTGAATGTTTAGCATCCTTTGGATTTCACATAAGCATTCGCTAAGGCAGGATGGTAGGGACAATTGAGACTAACATGCAGAACACGGTTCGTGTGCTTGAGATATATAAATGAGAAAAATCCAAGGGATCTAATTATCATGCAATTGACCCTAAGTCACAATTTAATGCAACAATTATGTTCAAATGGCTTTGCATCATATTCTTGTGCATATCTAGTTGTAATGAAGTAGGTACTATAAACTTTATAAAACTATTCTAATCAATCCATAATTATGGTGGTGTAGGTGCATGAAGAATTTGGAGAAAAGTAAAAGTTTCGCAAAATTAAGTAAATTCGAGAGGATTACCGACTAACTATGCGGTTCATTGCACTAATCTCCTCATTGACTACGACTAGCATTACCACACCTAAACTTCGAGGATGAGAATTTTGAATTTTTTTTTTTAAAAAAAATTTGGAGATGATGACGATGACTCAATTGATGATGGGTCCCCATAAGAGGAACCCACGAACATCTTGCAATATGAGTGTATTACAGTCAAGGCAACACCTCAGAAAATAAGAAAAAAATTAAAAACGAGGAAAATAGGGTGAAGATTTAAATGGTCATCAAGAAAGAAATTTTTCTTCACCCCAAAAACATAGCCAACTCCATTCCTCGTTAGGCTAGGACACGCTAAGACTTAAAGTTTAAAATCCCCCAAACTTAATTTCTATTTTGTCCTCAAAATAGAGGAACATATGAGAGGATTGATGGGGTAGGACAAATATCAAAAGGAGATAGCGGGTCCACCTAACGAAAGAGGATGGAACTTGGGCCTCGACTCATGGTGAGTCGGGCGGAAATAACGAATGAGGATGTAACTCGGGGATCGTGCCGGGAGGCGGCCCATAATATTGGAGACATTTTGTCCCAGTGTTAATTGGCAGTGTTAAACCAACCAAAAATTGATAGCCGGTCTTGGGTACGCAATTTGTGCCAGGCTAACTCAAATCATATCATTTTGGAGGCAACCTTCCTCTAGCCTATTGTTGGAGATCTCCACGCAGTGGGTCCTCCTCCTCCTCTTCGGGTTCCTCCTCTTGAGGAACCCTCACTCTCGATTGGCTGGTGATGTTCAAACAAAATGGCCCTCGTAATGGCCGGACCGGCCTTGACCTCTCGCGTGTTTGGGCATTCTCACGCTGCCCCCTACACAACTCGGTAATCAAATGCGGGAGCAGCGAACCCCGCATTCGTCCTACCTCTAATAAGGGTCTTGATTTGGCCGTTGATCAAGCGGCCAACATCAACAGAACCCCGGACATAATGGTGTAGGTCAAGAGCGGCTGACCCTCTCCCAATTCACGTGTGTTGGTGACTTGAGGGCATGAGGCGTCCGCAACAAACAAATTTATACGGGCTTGGCGTGTCTTGGAGAAGAAGGACTCTCCCATGGTGCGTGGTCCAAAAGGTGGGTTACGGTTATAGGACCACACCACACCGAGGGAGGCGATGGTCGCATTGACCACCTCGGCAGGATCACGTGGGGGGTTGAGGTGTGTGCTAAAGTCATCGGCACCAACCGCAAAGTTGGAGGTGCGAAATAAGTGTTAATGCTTTGGGGCGAAAAATTTACTACGTGCCCCTAACATTAACGGTGTCTAATACACCTCCATCTATGCCAATGTTGCCATTGGCATAGAATTCTCGGACAATGGGACTACGGCATCCCTTGGCGGAGAATCTATCAAAAGCCCCCACCTACGAGCTATCAGTTGGGACGGAGGCCAAATTCTTGACCTTGAATCCTTTCGGGCACCAAGGACTTGGAGAGCTTGGCGTGTACCTTTCGATGCCTCGTAGGACACGAATCGGGTGATGTCAAAATTTTGTTCTTCCTCTGGCGGGGGCGGAGGGCGAAGCACCGTATTTCTACGCTTCTGGAACATTTTGTTTGATTTTATAAAATTTAAAAACTAAAGTTTAAAAAAATTAAAATGTGTTTTAAAATTTAAAATTAAAAATTATTCTAAGCATGCAAAAATTTATCTACGTTAAAATTTTCTAGCACCTAGCATGCAAATATTTTACGTGTAAAAATAAAGAGGGTGATAGTGTTACTTGTTTGCGGCTAGATGAAATGGAGAGAGAGTCTGCGGCGAGGAGTTTGAGCTTGATCAGCGTCGGCAACAATGGAGGTCTTCTTCTTCTTCTTCAAAGCTTCAACCTTAGTGGAGTGCAATGGTGGGTGAATGGAGGTAGGAGATGAAGAATAGTGAAGGAGGAGAGAGTATCTTGGAGTGTGTGCTGGAGCTTGAGCCGATCTGCCGGAATTTTGAAAGGTGAGGCTGGCTGGCTGCTGTTTCTTGCTTGAGGGAGAAGTTGAGATTACTGGTGATTTGTAAATGAAAACCGGCGATTCTTATATATAGGGGGACCTTGCGGTCGCAAGAGTGCGCCACACCTTGCGTCCGCAAGGTCGGCGATCAAACCGATTACATTTCTCATTCATTCCCCATGTCGGCGATTACGATGCACGAAGTCTTCATTTACGGAGCACCTTGCGTCGCAAGGTCCTCCCACCACTGCGTCCGCAAGGTGGCGGTTTCCATCTTCCACTTGTTTTTTCTTTCTTCCTTTTCAACGGTTTGCGGTTTAGCCCTTAGTTAACTTCCGTTATGTCTTGAATCTTTCTGTATGTAAAAACTAAACAAAAACTCTAAACTAAAATTATTAGTAACATATAAATACAACACTAAGATGTTTTCTCCCCAAACTTGAATTTTGGCATATTTAATTAAAAATTAAATGTCCAAAAATTAAATTTAACGGAGAAAAACATATTTAAACTAACTATACAAGCAAATAACATTCAAAATAGTGGGTTGCCTCCCACTTAGCGCCTTTGTTTAACGTCTTTGGCTCGACCAAGCGCAAGCCTAATCTCGGGGTGGTTCATTGTCGGCCAAGCGAATTAACTCAATTGTTCGTTCAAGCGACATCGGCTCTAAATATGGCTTGAGTCGGTGTCCATTCACTTTAAAACTTCATTATTTTTAGGGTTTTGAATATCAACGACTCCATGAGGATAAATTAAATGCGATTCTAAAGGGACCAGACCATTTAGATTTTAACTTTCCGGGGAATAACCTTAATCTAGAATTAAAAAGTAATACTTTCATACCTGGATGAAACATTTTGTTAGCTAACCCCATGTCATGATATTTCTTGGTCTTTTCTTTATATGTCTTTGCATTCTCATACAATTCAACCTATGTTCTTCTAACTCATTTAAGCGAAACAATCTTTCTTCTCCGGCCAATGTTAAATCTAAATTCAATTCTTTAATTGACCCAATAGGCTTTATGCTCAATTTCAAGCGGTAAATGGCAAGCTTTGCCATATACCATTCTATATGGACTCATTCCTATGGGTGTCTTAAAAGCATTTCGGTATGCCCATAAAGCATCCTTAAGTTTAGATTCCCAATCTTTACGATTAGGCCTAACAGTCTTTTCTAATACTGCTTTTATTTGCCTATTGCTAACTTCTACTTGTCCGGATGTTTGTGGATGATAAGGTGTAGCTAACTTGTGAGTTACACCATGCTTTCTAAGGACATTATTCAACAACTTATTGGTAAAATGAGTTCCTTGGTCACTTATTATGGCCTTAGGTACTCCATATCTAGCAAACAAATCTTCTACAAACTTAACTATTGTTTTTCCATCATTAGTCTTGGTTGCTTGCTTCAATCCATTTAGAAACATAATCAACTGCTACTAGAATATACTCACAATTATTTGACACAGGAAAGGGACCCATAAAATCAATACCCCAAACATCAAAAATTTCAACAACTAAATTAATATGCAAGGGCATCTCATTTCTCTTTCCTATTCCACCTGTTCTTTGACACTTGTCACATGTTCTATAAAACAATTCACAATCTCTAAAAACAGTAGGCCAATACAGACCTGATTGTAAGAATTTCCTAGCAGTCTTGTTTCCACTAAAATGACCTCCACAAGAATATCCATGACAAAATTCCATAATACCTTGTTGGTCTTTTTCTGGAATACATCTTCTTATTAAAGAATCAGAACAAATTTTGTATAAATGAGGTGCTTCCCAAAAATAATTTTTAGTTTCCGCCAAAAATTTCTTCTTTTCATAATGATCAAAATCTGGATTAATGATATCAGACACATAGTAGTTGACAAAATCAGCATACCAAGGGTCAGAATCTTTAATGGCTAAAAGTTGTTCATCAGGAAAATTATCATTTATGGGGACAGGATCATCAAGAAATTGACGTTCAAGTAAGGGTGAAAATTCTAACCTAGACAAATGGTCGGCTACGACATTCTCGGTTCCCTTTTTATCTTTGATAGTAATGTCAAATTCTTGTAACAATAACATCCATCTAATTAATCTTGGTTTAGCATCTTTCTTACTTAACAGATATTTCAATGCAGAATGATCGAAAAAATTATCACCTTTGATCTAGCAAATATGATCTAAATTTTTCTAAAGCATATACTATTGCTAAAAATTCCTTTTCAGTAGTTGTATAATTCAATTGAGCATCATTTAGAGTTCTACTAGCATAATGGATCACATGAGGCTTTCTATCTACCCTTTGTCCTAACACGGCTCCAATTGCAAAATCTGATGCATCACACATGATTTCAAAAGGAAGTGACCAATCAGGGCCGGATAAAATAAGGGCAGAAGTTAATTTTTCTTTTAATAAATTAAAAGCTTCTAAACATTCTTTATCAAAAATAAATTATGTATCTTTGGCTAGCAAATTACATAGAGGTTTACAGATTTTGGAAAAATCTTTTATAAATCTTCGGTAAAAACCAGCATGGCCAAGAAAACTTCTAACTCCTTTAAGCGAAGTGGGAGGGGTAGTTGTGAAATAACTTCAATTTTAGCTTTGTCAACTTCAATGCCTTTATTTGAAACAACATGCCCTAAGACAATTCCATGTTTTACCATGAAGTGACTTTTCTCCCAACTTAAAGTTAAATTAGTTTCACATCATCTTTTCGGGGCGATGTAAGGTTTTCTAAACAATGATCAAAAGAATTTCCAAAAGCGAAAAATCATCCATGAAAACTTCTACGCATCTTTCAACTAAATCTGAAAATATAGAAATCATGCATCTTTGAAAAGTAGCCGGTGCATTACACAATCCAAAAGGCATTCTCCTAAAAGCAAAAGTACCAAAGGGACATGTAAAAGTTGTTTTCTCTTGGTCTTCGGGTGCAACGAGGGATCGATTGTAACCGAGAAAAACCATCAAGAAAGCAATAATATTCATGACCGGCTAGTCTTTCAAGGATTTGATCAATAAATGGCAAAGGAAAGTGGTCTTTCTAGTTGCCGCATTAATTTCCTCAAATCAATGCACATTCTATAACCGAGTTATTGTTCTTGTAGGGACTAATTCATCTTTCTCATTTTTAACAATTGTAATTCCGACTTTTTAGGAACTACTTGGACAGGACTAACCCATTTACTATCGATATAGGGTAAATTATACCGCATCTAAGAGCTTAAGAACTTCTTTCCTACGCTTCTTCCATGTGTGGGTTAAGTCTTCTTTGCCTTTCTCTTGAAGGTTTACTACCTTCTTCTAGATGTATTTTATGCATGCACATAGATGGACTAATTCCTTTTAAATCGTAAGGACCATCCTAAAGCTTCTCTATGTGTCCATAAAACTTTTAACAAACTAGCTTCTTGCTTTTTAGATAAATTAAATTTGCTATAATAACGAGCAAAGTGTTACCTTCCCTAAAATGCATATTTTAAATGGGGTGGTAATGGCTTTAATTCTTCAACTTTAGGGAGAATTAATGGATGACATAAATTCAGAATTTTCTACTTTAATAGTTTCTTTTATTTTAGCCTCCTTATTCTCTTCTTTATTTTCTTCTTATTTTCTTCCTCAATATTATCTATCTCAATTTCTTGAAGATTTAAGAATCTCTACTTCATCATCTTTGATTTCATAACTTTCTTCTCTACTTTTTCGAACTTATCGGAATTATTTTAGATTCTATTCTTTATTTCTTTTCATCTTTCTTTTTACTAGCTTCTAACTTTTCTCTCTCTAATCTTTCTTCTTCTTCTATTTCTCTTTCAATTTCCTCAATGTCAATTTTTATGGGAGGGATAGGACTATCATCATAGACTAAATCTATCTCTCTCATAATCTTCCTCTTCTTCAAAAGTTTCGGTTGATAATTTTCAATCTCATCTATTGAAAAACAGGCACTTATGTCACTAGGTCTATTCATAGCATCAAAACGAAATTTCAACCGTTTCACCTAGGGACTGACATTGTGAGTTTACCATTCTTCACATTAATCATTGTATTGGCGGTGGCCATAAATGGTGCCCTAACAATATTGGGACTTCATTATTGTGCATATCTTCCTTTCCATCTCTAGAACCACAAAGTCAATGGAATGATTAGTTTATCAACTGAACTAGGATATCTTCCACTATACCCAAAGGATATTTAAGCTGACGATCGGCTAATTGTAATTGCATAGTAGTGGGTTTTAGTTCTCTAACCCTAATTGTTTATAGACCGTAAAGGCATCAAATTAATACTTGCTCTAAATCTAGCATTGCTTTCATCTTTTTAGAGCTTCCCAAGGAAACTTGGATATTAAAGCTACGAGGGTCTTTCAACTTAGGTGGTAATTCGGGTTGTAAAGCGAGAACTTACGTTTTCGAAACAATAATCTTTTCATTGTTTTCAAACTTGTGTTTCTTAGAGTGAAGATCTTTGAAAAACTTTGCATAAGCTGGAATATTTTTAATAACATTAAGCAAAGGAAGATTAACATTCACTTTGGATAACATATTATAAATTTCCGTAAATTGTTTGTCCATTCGGTTTTCATAAGTCTTCTTGGAAAGCGGAATTGGAGGAACATAAGGTGGTGGAGCCACATAAGGTTCCTCTTCTTGATCTAACTCTTTTCAACTTCTATTGTATTTCTTTATTTTGAACCTCTTTTTCTTGTTCCTTATTTGGAACATCTACTTCTACTTCTACTTCTTGATTACTTGATTTATCATTCTCTTTATTACTATCACTATCTTTCTCGATTTCTTTTTCAATTACCTTTTCAGATTTTTCTACTGTAACAGGCACATTAGAAGAAGGATCAGGATCACTTACCTCTTCACCTATCACCTTACCGCCGCAAGGCGGTGATTGACTTAGCTTGCTCGGTTTGACTAGGGAACTTCCCTTCTTCTCTTTTATCAACTTCAGAATTTGCAATGTGTTTCTTTAGATTTTCAATCTCTTCAAGCATGTACTTCATCAATGCTGCTTGACCTTTACTAGCTACTTCTTGCTTGGGAACTTCTTCAATTCTCAATTGATTTTGATTTGGTAACTGTGGAGGTTGTGGTGGTTGAGGTTGGAATTGTTGAGGTTGCAAAGGCTTATTTCCTCCCCAAGAAAAGTTAGGATGATTTCTCCAACCAGGATTATATGTGTTTGAATATGGATCATTCCTTGGCCTTTGAGGGTACATATTCATAGCATTAGCCTGTTCAGAATACATAGCACTTGACGGACAAAAATTAGTAGCATGAGAATATAATCCACATAAAGCACATGCTTCTTGAATTTGCCAATTTTCAAATTGAGCTTGTGTACTTGAATTATCTTGCAATTGATATAGGCTCTATTTTTACCTCTAGCACTTTTCTTTGGGAATTAATACTTAACATCTCAAATAATTCTTCTAGTGCTTGGTGTCATTCTATTAATAGAACCACCAGCTGCACTATCAACCATAGTTTGTAAGCCTAGCGAAAGACCATGGTAAAATTGAAGCACTAACACATGTTGAGCCAAATTATGATGATGACACATAATGAGCAGATTTTTAAATCTATCCCACGACTCATGGAATGTTTCACCTAGTTCATTTTGGAATGACATGATTTGTTTTCTATACTCAGTAAGAGATGCATGTTTGTAAAATTTACTCATAAACAAATCATATAATTGAGCCCAAGTATAAACACTATTTGGTGTTAGGTTCATAAACCATCTCTTTGCCAATTCTTTTAATGCACTGGGAAAATATTTCATTTTAATTTGATCTTCAGTCAACCCTCCTAAAGGAAAAGTACTCATCATGTATTCATATTCTCTTAAGAAACTGACAGGATCTTCATGGGGCATCCCATGAAAAGATGGTATGGCATTAAAATAATGACCTTTTAACTCAAAATTCCTAACAGCATCTGGCAAGACTAAACATGATGTCACAACATTTAATGAAGGTCTACTAAAGTCATTAATAGTTCTTTGATTTACCACTACTTCCATATTTCTTCTTGCATGTTCTTCTTCTCTTTGATTCCTATTGACTGGGTCAACTGGATTTTCAGGATTTCTAATATTGTTATCTTCCATTGGAGGATCAACCAGAGGATCCTCTTGATTCAATTGGTCTTGATTATCAAACTCGGGAGCTAGATTTTCAAAAACTTCTTGATTTCTTCTAACAATATTTATATCTTGATTTAAGTCTACCAATTTAGAATTCAAAGATCTACGACCGTGCATAAAAATAATTTAAAGCAATTTAAAAACAAATAACTATTAAAAAATAAAATAAAATCTTTGTATTTTTATTTTTAAAAACTAAAAATTAAACTAAAAACTAAATTAAATTAAAAACTACGCTACCAACAAACTAACTACGTGAACTAGCTTGTCCCCAACGGCATAAAAAACTTGATCGATGTTTTAATTAATCTTTTTCCTTGCAAGTGGACAAGACTATTATAGAATAGTATTGGAAGCAAGGGTCGAACCACAGAGACAAGTGATCACGAACAATTGTTTTTATTGATAGCAAATTATTAATCTAAAGGGTTTTTATATTTAATTCTACTCTAACTACTATTTATATTTAGATGTTTAACTAATTAGAAAGAATAACAGATATGAAGATATTGGTGATAGCATTCGGACACTTGTATCTCCTTTATGTTCAATTCATAATAATATCATTCAAATCTTGGGTTCGTTCACTAAAGATAGATAAGTCTGTTGAACAATTGGTTCAAGCCTCCATCCCGCAAAATTTAAAAATCCTATTCTATATCCTAAGCACATAGACTGTCAAATCATCACCTAGATTTATGATCTATCTGTCACCTAGATCATGTACAGAACCTGGTCCTAACTTATCC
>CM028378.1:178000106-178035544 GCA_013146195.2 Codonopsis lanceolata
CTTCACTTTTCCCTTACGGTAGAGTGCCACATTGATGTATTATCCTTTTGTATGTCGTCGATCCGACACCTTGGAGTTTCGACCTTGACCATAATTTCCTAAATAGCGATGGTGGGATTTTAAGGACCATAAGCTCGATGTTAGGAGAACTTCCTCGGCCTCGAGGATGCAATCTTGGAGAGATGATCAGCTCGGGAATTTCCTCTTTCGGGATACGTTCCAACTCCCAATATTTGAAAAGCGCCAACAATTTTTTGTGTTAATTGTTGGTACTTAGTCATCTTGGGTGATTTGTTTCATATTCACCCATTATTTGTTTTACCACCAGCGGGAGTCATTGTAAATCACTATATCTTCAGCCCCTAAAGCTAATGCGAGCTCGATTCCGGCGATCGAGGCTTCATATTCGATGGCACGATTGTTCGGCGTCTTGAATTGAAATCTTAAAGCCATGTCTAGCTCTCCACGAATCGGGATAATCAACGAGAGTCGGCCCAGCTTCTCTTTTGTTCCAGCGGATCCATCTGACGAACAAGGTCGATATGAAGGAGGCCTTGTTTTTAGTTGCTCGCGGATGGTCGCTACCGTGGTCGGCTGAATTATCGGTGACTCCTCGTGCGTGCGTTTTCTTGCTCGCCTTCTGGCCTAGTGAACGAAGTTTCGGCGATAAAGTCGGTCAGGACTTGTGCTCGGATCGTTTTTCTGGGCTCATAGCTGATATCATACCCGGAAAGCTCTACCGAGCCATTTCAGACATTACGCGCCATGTCGGGTTTATGCATGATTTTCCTTAAAGGAAAATCGGTGTACACTATATGATCGAGTGCTTTGAAGTAAGCTTTTTAATTTCCTCGCCGATGATCAAAGCGAGACCAATTTTTCGACCTCTAAAAATACCTCCCTTTAACGTGCGTCGGTGCATGAGGAGACATAGTAGATCGACCTCGGATGTTATCTTCCTCTCAACCAAGCTGCGGCAACCATGTGAATCGATGCACCGACCGGATAGATGTATAGCTTCTCCTCGGGTATTGGGATGCGAGGAGAGGTGGTCGGCCAGATACTCTCGAGCTCTTCGAAAGCTTTTGTACAATCCTTTGTCCATTCAAAATTTTTGCCTCCTTTCAAGACTTTAAAGAAGGGCAAACTCTTTTCGGTGATTTGGCGATGAAGCGGCGTGAGCGATGATCGACCATTAAGGCTGGCATTGAACATATTTGATCGAGGATGAGTACGTCCATGGTTGTCAAAGCTTTTATCTTTACGGATTAGCCTCAATTCCTCTCATTCACCATGTAGCCGAGGAACTTTCATACATCACTCACAGAATGTACATTTGGTAGGGTTGAGCTTCATTTTGTTCTTTCGGAGATTCGAGAAAGTTTCGCAAATCTTTGGCATGGTCGAATGCTTTCGTTTTGATAACCATGTCATCAATGTAGGCCTTCTACATTTACGCTTAGCGATCTCCGAACACTTTATTCACCATTTTCTAGTATGTAGCCTCCGCGTTCTTGAGGCCGAAGGGCATCATTGTGTAGCAATATAACCCCCCAGCTGCTCAGAAAGCTGTATGTATCTGGTCGGCCAACCACATTTTGATTTGGTGATAGCACGAATATGCATCGACAAAGCGAGAATTTTGTGCCTCGATATGGAGTCCTGAAGTTGGTCGGTCGGGCAATGGATACCAATCCTTTGGGCAAGCTTTATTTAGATCGGTAAAGTCTACACACACGTTCGCCATTTCCGAGTTATTTTCTTCACCATAACTACATTTGCAATCGGGTTGCATACTGAGACTTCTTTAATAATTTTGGCTTTCAACAATTTCGACACTTCTTCCTTAATAGCCGTACGCTTTTCAGAGGAAAAAATTAGTGCCTTTTGTTGTATGGGGATGAAGTGCGAGGTCGATGCTCAGCCGCGGTGCATAGCGGCGTCCTCTAATTCCCTCCATATCCTCTATTCTCCAGGCGAACACATCCAAGCTTTCTTTTAACAGCTTGATAATCGCTACTCGCTCCTCCTTGGGGATTTCCCTTCCTACTCGAACCTTCTGCTCGGGGAAATCAAGGTTGATCACAATTTCATCTAAGTCATCGCTAGGCTCGATGGCTGGTTGATGATCAATGTCCAAGCTTTCAATAGTAATTACTTTGGTGACGCAGGGTCTTTGTATGTCTGCGGTAGTCGTGTGCCGACTAGCCCAAGGTCTTCGACTTTCCCTTTTTGACAGTGGCGTTCCCGGCTCGCTTTCTCCTCAATGGCACATGACAAGTTGGTGTTCCCGGCTTTGTGTTTCGAGCTTCTTGTGCGGTGGTTCCCGCTTTAAGCTAGGCTTGAGTTGGTTCAGGAAATGTTGGTATTATTTCCTCTTCTGTTTCTCGCCGTCTCTTGGTCGATCTACTAATTTCAACTACCACTCCTTCGGGCATAGAAATTACCACCTTTTCTTTGTTGGTTTTTTCCTTGTAGATATATTCCAAGATACTTGATGCATCATTCAAAATCATTCCAATCCCTTTTTCAGTAGGGTATTTGACTCTTTGGCGAGCCATGGATGCGACCATTTGAAATTTTGTTTGGGAGGGTGAACCAAGTATGGCGTTGTATGGGGATGGTAGGTCGAGCACTAGGAAATCAACCTCCTCTGTTCAAGGAGTATTGGTCTCACAGGGATTACCGAGGCGTGATGATTCCTTTTACCGCGACTTTATGCCCGATAAAACACTCAGCATGCTTTTGCTTTCGGTGCAGGTGGGCGTTCCCAACCCCATTTCCTTGAAGCATGCATAATATAGGATATCCCTTCACTTTGTATCTACATGAGCACTTCGACTTCACCTCATTTGTGTGATCCTTACTCGCGAGAGTCAAGGGTTGTTGGTGGCTTGATTTCACTAGGCTGCTAGCTTCGCCCGAGGCCGAGAGGTGATTCCTCACTGCCCATCAGTCGTGACATCATGTGAACCATGTGCTTCAAATTGTAAATCATATTTTTTAGCTGGGTTCCACTCGGCGATGCTTCCCTGATGGTATTGATCACGTTCCTCGGTCCTCCATTATCTAGCCTAGGATTCTGATGTCTCTCTGGCTCTCTCGGCCTTTCTTGTTGGTCACTTCCCTTTCGCTCAAACCTTGAGCTCGCCCTTGTCAATCAATTTTTGGATGGCCCTTTTTAAATTGATGCACTCCTCGGTTGTATGCCCAATATCTTTGTGGTAGGCACATCGTTTGTTGGGATTGCGAGGATATCGACTTTCCTTGATGATAGCCGTGGCTATCAATTTTATCACAGTCGACGGGACATTCATGATATGCTCGCGGCTAGCTGTGAGTGGGGTCCAGTCAACGTTGTCCCACACATTTTTTCCTCTATTGTCATCCTCCTTGTTGTTAGACCCTCGTCCACCCTTATTCGAATGGTCCTAAGCTCGGTGCCCTCCTTCCTGCTCTTTCTTCTTTCCCTCTTTCTTCTCATTTCCTTCATTCTTCGCATCTTCGGTATTGATTACCCGAATTACGTGGGCATACATTTCGCCGATCGAGGTTTGATCGCGCAGCATCATTTCTTGCCTCATCAATCCCTGTTGTAAGCCTGAGATGAAGCACATCTTAATGGATTCCTCCGAAATATATGGTATCTGATCCACCATAGCCATGAACCTGTCCATATAGGTTTGATTGGACTCGTTTATCCGCTGTTGGATCCCACACAAGTCTATTTGCTTCTTCGGTTGGAGTCTGCTTAGAGGCGGCGGTCAACAAACATGCTGGTCGTCCCAACTTTCTACTGAATTCAGTGGTAGGCCTGTATACCATTTCAGAGCCTTTCCCTTCAATATTCCTACAAAAATCTTTCCCCAAGCATCTTCATCCTCGGGGGCAACTGCATTCATCTTCACCTCAAAACTAGCCATGTGATCTATGGCATTGGTGAGTCCCTGATATGGCTCGAAAATAGGGATCTTTTTGTCCGGGAGGGGAGCTTTCCTCATTCTTTCCTGAAACGGGCCATTCTTAGCCGAAGGTAATAGCATGGGTTTTCCCTTTTCCATGGCCTCCAGTCGACCCTTTAAAAAATTTACCTCCTGTTCGACAGCCAAGGAAGACTTACTGGTCGATATTTGTACCTCGGTGGTCGCGTTCCGACCACTCTTGGGGTATCCTGCACATGATTGCTGAGAGTGGGTGCAATGCCCACATGTTCTAGTTTTGATCGCCTCTATCCTCGGCCTAGATTCCCCTTCCTCGCTCCTTTCTCGTGCTCGCCGGGAGCGTTTAGATTCATTGGGAAAAGTTAGTCGGCTCTGAACACTAGGCTTGGGTGCTTGCTCGCTTGCTCTTTTTCCCAGCCGGGATTTTGTACTAGGTCGGGATATAGCCTTCCCTTTACCTTTTCCCTTTGAGGTGGAATTTTGGATGGTCGGGGCTTGCTCCTCTTGAGGCTTTGTTGTTGCCGTTATCTTTTTCTGAAGCTCGAACATTTTGAGCTCAGCCTCTTGAATTCCTGCAAGGTAAGATTTCTGGCGTTCCCAGAATTTTACCTCTGCGAGGAGTTTATCTTGTTCAGTGGCTCTATCTTCCTCCGTTCGAGGTTGATCCACTTGAGCCTCCTCGTCGATATTATAGACACGCTCGGCTGGCCTCTTGTTGCTTTTGAGGTGATCGGGTCAATGTCCATGCCCGTTATTTTACTTGCTGGTGAGGGTAGTAGGTTGTTCGCTCCTGATTGGTTTTGCTTGGTAGGAGTCTGTTGGTCCATTGATTATAAGTTTTTACTTGATCGTGTTCCCGGCAACGGAACCACTTGATCACGCCACAATGATGGGGTGACTAAGCTGGCAGTCCACGTAATGGACCGGAGCTGACGTGTCCGGTTCTTGATGATCACGTCGATGTATGTGAGATGCAGGTGGTACCAAGTACATTAGGATATCTGGGCTTGGTGAATGCTCTTGGATGATGAAGACCTGAAAGGAAGACTACCGTTAGGGTGCTGGGGGTTTTCCCAACTACAGCCCTCCGGTGTGAGAGTCAGTAATCATGATGTAATATGTATGTCGGAGCTAGGCGTTCCCTTAGGCTTCCGGTGAGTGCTTTGAGAGTAATCTCCTTGTGTATGTTTTGTATCACCAGCAATATAGTAAGTTTGTGGTTGTCAAGTAAAATCTTACCTTTCTTCAAGGGAAAGGTTTCCTTTTATAGTAGCTTAGATTTGGGATCATGATTGGTATGAGGGTCCCTAATGGTGGGACTTGTTCCCTGGTCAGCTTGCTGGCGGCTCCTGAGTGGTTAACAGGTTGCGTGTGATGTATCAATTGTAGGCGGTCGAATGAGCCGATAAGATATAGCGGCCTGCATGGCTTGCCCGGCTCTTGTGGGGAAGGCATCTGGATATTAGGCACAGGCTATGGGCTAAACATGTTTAGTCCCAGGAGAGTTGTCGGCCGAGCATAGGGGTCCTCGCCCTTGTGGTCGGGTGTTTGTGTATGGTCGCCATTAGTGGTCGGTTGATTGTTGGTCGCCGGTGATGATCGGCTAGTTAATGGTCCTCGGCATTTGGTGGGACCTACCCAAGTCTGATTGGATTCCACGTGGTCAGTCCACGTAGGGGAACCTTGGTCGGGTCCCTTCAAGGTCCATGCCTAATAGTCCAACTAATAAATCTGGTGAAAGTATTAATGGTGATGCTATTGTGTTCGCCGAATCTGAAAGAAAGAATGGAGAAGGTGGAGCTTTATCCGAAATTCATCGGAAGAGAGATTGGACTAGTTAAACTGGAGATGTCAATGTTGGATCTGACAGAGAAGGAGAAAGATGAAGGCCGGCTGTTGTTAAGTTCGCCGAATCTGAAAGAAAGAATAGAGAAGGACCGGAGTCAAAGAGGATGCGGGGAGGTGTCGTGCTCCTGGGTTTGTCGAAATCTGGGGGACATATGAAGACATTAAAGGGTTGTTTAATTTTATTTTTAATTATATTTTGACCCCTTTTTTTTTATAGAAATGACATATGTAAAAAAAATCAGTTAGGCCCCTTTAGATTTTTAATATCACAAAAAAAATTGTATTTTAAAGGGTAAAATAGATACTCCCTCCGTCCCTAAATTATCGTTCTAATTGACCCAGCGCACAGATTAAGAAAAAACAATTGACTTTATTATTTATATTGGTTTAATGTGTAGTTTCCTTTAAAATCTATGTGTATGTGGCTCATAATTAAAGTAGGGTGAAAAAGTAAGGATAAAGTGATAAAAGTAATGTTCTAAAACGGTAAGTTTCAAACTTGACAATTATTTTGGGACGGACGAAAAAGAAAAGGAGGACGGTAATTTTGGGACGGAGGGAGTATTTGACAAACTTAACGGTTAAATCTAACGTCCATCCAAAAATTGGGCTCTGTTGCTTCATAACTAAAGTATGGTGGCCCAAATAACATTTTCAAAATTTCGATAGCCGAATTGCAAGAAGTTGGGAAGTTTGGTGGCCCATTTGTGTGTTTTACCATTTTTAAAAACGCATTCTTTAAGTGAAATATTGAATATTTTGCATGAAACAAAGGGAGTAGTAATTTGGTTTTCTTTTTCCTTGTTATTACTCATTCTGTCCCAAAATTATTGTCTTGTTTGACCCGACACACGGATTAAGAAAAAATTTGACTTTATTATTAATATTGGTTTGATGTGTAGTTTCTTTTAAAGCTCATGTGTATGTGGGCGATAATTAAAGTAGGGTTGACAAGTAAGGGTAAGATAGTAAAAGTGCTGACCTAAAAAGAAAATTTTCAAACACTATAATTATTTTAGGACGGACGAAAAAAGAAGAAGGACAATATCAAGTTGGAGGGAGCATAAGAAAGAAATAAATAGCAAGTTGACAATAAGAAAGAAATAAATAGAAAGTTGACAAGACCATCGAGAGAGAAAAAAATCTGAACCTACAAACAAAAATTATAAAATGAAGAAGAAGAGACTCCATTGTTAAATGGGAAATAACCGGGCCGGTCCCATGGGATAATATTATAACCTCTCCAATCAACTTTTTTTTTATTTAACCGCTAAAGTATACTTTTTGGGGTAAAATGTCGAAGATATCTTTAATGAATAAAAGACAAGCGCACAAAGTCACTGCCCAAATCTAGGCATCGCAATGAAAACTTTGGATATCGCTCAAAATTTTGGGCATCGCAATACAAAAGCCACTGCCCAAATGTGTGCATCGCAAGGAAAAAGCCACTGCCCAAATTTGGGCATCGCAATGCAAAACTCAATGCCCGAATTTGGAAATCGCAAGGAAAAACATTGGGCATCGGTCAAAATTTTGGGCATCGCTCACATCTAAAGCTTCGATGCCCACATCAAATGCCCATTCCCCTTAGCCAGCATTCAACAATGACCTTTGATGCCCACATCTAAACCTTCGATGAAAAGGCATCACTCAAAACATTGGGCATCGCTCATATCTAAACCTTCGATACCCACATCAAATGCCCCTTCCCCTTAGCCAGCATTCAGCAATGCCCTTCAATGCCCACATCGAAACATCTGATGCCCATATTGAAACCTCTGATACCCCGCATCGAAAACTCCCGACACGAGCATAACCATGCAATGGTGGGCATCGAAATTGAAAAAATTGGCGTCATAATGAATAATTAAACACTGCCACCAAATATCAATAAAGGTGGGCATTAAAATGGACAAATTTGACGTCAGAATGAATAAATGGAAAACTACCCTTAAATCTATGTAAAAATTGAGCATCAGAAAACTTTCGAAGCTCAAAACAATGCTTAAACATCTTATTTTGGCCTTAAAACGAATACTTCACTAGGTGAAGCCTAGTGCGTTTTGTATATCTCGCCGAAATTTTCGATTTGATATGTGGTGGGTCCTGTGGTTCATTCAGGATCAAAAGTTATGGAGAAAATGATCGGAGAAGATGAAAAGAGGTCAGCAATGGAAAAGAAAGAGATAGGGACGAAGCTGGAGGAAGAAAAGAAAGAGAGTGTGACAGAGAGAAGAGAAAGAAGTAGCAGGAGGAAGAAGAAGAAAGAAAACTCTGTTAGAGAGAGAGGACGGTGTATGCTTGGGTATTTTGTGAAGAAATTAACGAAAATGGACTTTAGAGGTTTAAAAAAAATAGGGTAGCTGAGCGGTTACAATTTCACCAAATGGTACCAGCCCGCAATTATTCTTTGTTAAAGATAGAATAGGTCCAAGAGGCCCAATTACGATGTAAGCCAATTGAGTCTTAGTCTTAGATATATAGGTATGTACTAAAGGATTAAATGGATCCAATTTATTAATTTTAATATATCAGTTTGCTCCTCTCTTGCTTCTTGTCATGTCTCTCTCTCTCACTTATCTTCTCGTGCGTACTCTTCTTCTTCACTTCCGGCCACCACCATTAATGGTGGTGGTCCGACATTCATCACATACAGAAATTATCATTTTTTTGCAACAATCGACTGCTTTATAACAAATTTCAGAAATTACATCAGACTTAGCTGAGAAATTGAACAGTTCTATTCAGGAAAATGGTTCTATCTTCAATATCTATCAAATGCCCTGTCAACATTATGAATGGAAAAACATTGAAGTTGCCAGCGTAATTCAAAGCAAGTTAAGCCATCGGAGGCACAAACCTCTGGGGAAAAAATCAATTTGTGGAGACATAAATGAGGAAAAAGAATTGATTCCATACAGGCAATGTTGAAAGATGGCTTCCAGTCGTGTGGTCAGCGTGGAAGCATTGAGAATGTATTCTTGTCAAGCACCAAAATACATTCAGACCCTACTTTTGTGCGTGCCACTTCTCAATGTTCCCATACCGTTCCATTGAAAACATAAGCCTACAAAGCGTAAAATTCCAGCGGCAAGAAATTCAACAAATGCCATAAGGTAAGATCTTTGAGGAGATAGACCAGCAGTGGCTATAGAGATCTTACCTTCGCCATTGCTTACTAACACAGAGAGACTTCTGAATTATAGATTTTGATGTCTTATTAATTTCAAACTAGATGGAATTGATTTTCACAACGATCAGAGTATATTTAGCCGAAGAAGAATTGGATTAGAATCGAGGCTCTAATACCATGATAATTTTTGTATGTGATGGATCATGGATGTCGGACCACCACCATTAATGGAGGCAGAGGAGTGGCAGTCGATGAGGGTTGAGAAGGAATGTCAAATGAAACAGCCTCCTCAGAAGTAGTGGAAGATGAAGCAGGAAACATAGGTGTGAAAGTGACAGAGGATGACAATAGAGATGGACATGGGAAGACCAATTCATGAAAAGAAACATCTCTGGAATAGAAAACTCTGTGAATGGACAAATCATAGACCTTGTAATCCTTTTTTCCATAGGGGTGACCAAGAAAGAGACATCTGCTAGCCCTAGGAGATAACTTATCTCTACTGGACTTTAGTGTGGAAGCATAACACAAGCATCCAAATACTTTCAGGTGAGCATAGGCAGGAGGTTTGGGAAGAAGCAGTTCATAAGGTGTTTTGTAGTGAAGAAGCAGTTAATAAGATAAGTTGTTGTAAGAACACAATCACCCCTGAACTTAATAGGTAGGTGTGCCTGAAATCTGAGTGCCCTAGCCATATTAAGGACATGCCTATGTTTTCCTTCTACCCTCTAATTTTGTTAGGGAGTCTCAACACAAGTGCTCTGTTGGTCTATGCCAAGTGAAGCTAACCAGGTAGACATAGCAGTATTAAAGAACTCAGATCCATTATCTGATGAGCGCATCCCTAACAACATCAACAACTCAACACCGATGCCGACAACCGTTGGACCAATCACAAGAGCTAGAGCCAAGAGAATTCGGGAAGAAGTCAACGGCTTAGTTCGTGAAACAATGGAGATGGAAGCACGAGCAATGAGCCATGAAGAGAAGACCCCAAAGGGTCAAAGGAAGCCGGTGAACGTGATCCAAAACAAGAAGGACGACTACATGCCTTGTTATTTCACGGGCAACATTCTGGAAAGCTTGCGGACGCATGGTTAAAGAGGCTTGCGACCGCAAGGTCTTGTCATTTTACGGGCTGACATTCTGGAGAGCTTGCGGACGCATGGGCTAAATGGCTTGCGGTCGCAAGGGTCCCCGACCTGCCGTTTTACTGCTTTGTAAATTAGGGTTTTCTTCCAAACTTTACCCTAATTCCTTAGTACGAGTTTGCAGCTTAATTTAGGTATAAATAGGGGTTTTCTTTCTATTGAACAACAACTTTGAGTATTATTATTTTGTGAGTTTATCAAAACTTATTGGTTCTTCTTGAACTGTTGAGAATATACAGGTGTGAAGCTTGTGTGTTCATTCTTGACTTATCAATTGATTCTTCCATATCAATTGTGGCGTCTTTCACAATACTTAGGTTCTTCAATTGCTACGATTGTGGGTTGCGGCTGTACATGCCAAGGTTCTTTTCGTGCTAATTGTTGGGTCGAGGTGTCACCCCCGCAAACATCATTCGATCCTAAGCTTCCGCCGCGTGAGTAATTCGTTCTTCAACGAAGCCTTCAGAGAAGATCGTATCATTAACTGATTTGACACTTTGGACACATGTATGAAATTGAGTTTCTACCATCTTAAGAAACAATTGCAAGTGATGCATAACATGAGCCTTAGACTTTAACAAATAGGTCCAGGTAGTTCTTGAAAAATCACCTACAATTGTTAAAAAAAAAATTAAAACCAATGTAGGTAAGATGAGAATATGGCCCCCAAACATCACAATGTATTAAGGAGAAAGGAACCAAGGCATGACTGAGACTTAAAGGAAATGAAATTCTACATTGTTCAGCTAAATGGCATGCTTCACAAGGTTCATGATTAACTGGAACTTATTACAAGTAATAGGAAAGTATTTGAGAGTAAGAGTATTACTAGGTATATGCCCTAATTTGTAATGCCAATTCTGAGTTGAAGAAGTAGGCAAAGACAGAGATGAACAAATGTGAGAAGTATATGTAGGATCATCCCAAACAAGCTTGTACAGACCTCCCTTCAATTCACCAGTCCCCATCATAATCTTACAGGCTAAGTCCCTTCAATAATGTACATGAAGAAACCCAGAAACTTGAAAAAATTCAAGACAAATGCAAAAAAGGAAATTAAAGCGAGTAAAGACTTATTGTGCGTTGAACAGGGATGAGTTTGCCTGAAGGGGAAATTTGAAAATGATCCAGGATGCAAAGAAGGATGATTCGTTTGCCGTAGGATTAGTTGCCAGAGGAATAAAGTGCAAACCAAAGAAACGCCAACAGATGCAGAGAGTTTGAAGGTGAGAGTGAAGTAAAAAAGAATGAAGGAGCTATGGTTTCCCCTTTTATAGGAAGAATTTGAGGAAAAAACGCTCAAATCACATGCCCAAAATCTTTCCAAATTCGAAATGCAACGACTGCGACACACCTAATCAAACCCGTCATTAATACAAACCTCGAAAATACGCGGCCCATCATGACACTGTACCTAGCCGACGTCACCCTAGAAGAGACTTCTAGATTCCTGCGAACGACATTCCGAACACATCAACTATCACCAACAAAGCAACTCCCCTCACTAGGATCACAACAAAAATAAACAAGAATTCTGCTCCCCAAATCAAGCTACAACAGAATTACAAACATGCTCCTTGCACCAAGCGTAAATACTCGGCGAACAAGGAACAGGGGGCCACTGATGAGCTCGGCCCAAACCCTGGTCACGAGCCAAGCACATGAGCCTTCACGTGATAAGCATATGGGAGACAAGGACCAGGAAGGAGGTCACCTGAGCAGGATAATCCGGGGTAGACACCCTACATACATCCTGACCAGAAGTCTTTCTACAAATCTGACCGACCAGGGAGCAAGGATGCTCGAATAACAAAATATTCATTCCGAACTCAATTGTCTTATAACTCTCGAACCCGAGATTTAAGCCACGATTCCATCAGTTACGCGGTCAACCCGCATTTATGGTCATAAAGGCCTATGATCTCTCCATAGTAATGACTCAGCCCGGATTTCACTCCCAAATGGCTATATATACCTTACAAAGCTTCATTTCAAAGGTACGCTCACTTTTCACACCGAAACTATGTCCTTTTGCTTTCGATCAAGCTTAAAAACTTACTCTCACACCTGATGGGTTTCGCGAGGTCCTGCCTTGCATTCCTTCTAAGGTTTCTTCTTTTGACAAGATTTCAACAAGATCGCATACCTTTACATAAGCCTAGATATTCTACAAACCACAAGGAACGACTTACGACCAAATTGTGTAGCATCACACCCCAGTTTCCAAAATGTTAGAAAGATAACGAAATTTTACCTTTTAAACTTTATAATAGTAGCAATTATACGATAGAAAAAAAAAGTAGATCGCACTAATATATACAAATAATAAAATTTACATTAAAAAATTTATGGCAGAAAAAAATTATACATACATATTAATAAATTAATATTATGAAATGGTAAACTTTATTTTTTTCGGCAATCAACACCGTGTTGGATGACCAAAATTGAAAAAAATAAAAAGAAACCCCCAAAAATAAAAATAAGCGCACACAAAAAATTAAAAATAAGTCAAACATGACTGGGAAATTGACATTTTATTTAATCAAAAGGTTGTGCTAGCATGTATAATAAACAATGTTCTAAAAATCGACCTAGGCACCTAGAAATCTGGAAAATCGACCAATTAGTCGTCAGACGCTCTAGGCGATGTCCAGTGGTCTAGGTGTCCAACTGTTAATTTTATTTATTTTTAAATGTTTTTGCCCAAAATAATGTCATTTTGGGTTTTAAATTTTTTTAATAAATATCAATTCATAATTATTGAATTATGTATTGTAAATTTGTAATTTGTTAATGGACCTATGAAGTGCTATTCAACTAACCGTGAAATGATGTTAAATTATTGGTTTTACTTTTAAAATTTAACCTTATATTGTAATCATTATTTTTAAATAATTTGGTGATATTTTCTATTAATAAATTTGAAAATTTAACCTTATATTGTAATCATTACTTTTAAAATTTAAATATTAGTGTTATTAAGCACAAAAAAAAATTAAGTTTACTATTTATACTAAGGGTTAGGGTTAGAAATTATAAATTTCATAATATTAATTTATTAATATATATATGTATAATATTTTTCTACAATAAATTTTTTAATGTAAATTGTATTATTTATATATATTAGTTGGATCTAGTATTCATTTCTCCATCCCCAAGGCAATTTTAAGAAAATAAAATGTCTTAATATAGACATTCCATTGCTCAAGTTGATTTATGTTATGAGTAATGTAGAACTCGCAAATTCGCAATGCATCTAAGAATGAAGATGGATCAAAGGGTGCAAGTTATGGGAATAATAGTACTCTCGAACGTTGTGGGTTTAGAAAACTGGGTGACGTTACGCAGATGTTGCAGATTCATACCTCAGTTTGGGTCAGAGATGTCAAAACGGGCTTGTGGGGCGGGAAAGCCCGTGGGCCGAAAAAGCCCGCTGTGAAACGGGGCGGGGCAGGAAAGCCCGCGAACATAACGGGCCTGAAAACCCCTAGCCCAAACCGCCCCGCGTAGGGCCGCGGGCAAAACGGGCAAGCCTACGGACTTTTGGG
This sequence comes from Codonopsis lanceolata, assembly GCA_013146195.2. Lineage (NCBI taxonomy): Eukaryota > Viridiplantae > Streptophyta > Magnoliopsida > Asterales > Campanulaceae > Codonopsis > Codonopsis lanceolata. Next base: position 178,013,734 of record CM028378.1, read on the forward strand.
TTTATTTACCAATATACACCAATTAGGCAAAAAAAATGAGTTTATTTAAATTTTTTAATTATTTTCAATTATTTAAATTCAACAATCATGATAATTGATAGATTTAAATTTTCAATAAATAAACCATTAAATTCATAATATTTCAAATAACAAAATTACATATTCATTAATATATTCAAAATACTTAAAATACTAAATAAGTAAATAACAAAATTAGTAAACTTATAAACTACATATACATAATCCATTAAATTCAAAATACTAAAACTAAATAACAAAATTACAAACCAATTAACCATTAAATTCAAAATGCTTAAAATACTAAATAACCAAATTAAATTACATATTTCTGTCGTTTTTGATTCATTATTTCTGTGATCGAGCGAGTAAAAGGAATCACTGCTTAAGCAGTTGTCAATTTTGAAAACGTAGCTACAAAAGTTTCCCAAAGTAAGAAGGTGGGTGCATTTGCATTTACTTTTGAGTTTTGAGGGATAAGACACTTGCTAATTTTAGGGCAATGTAACTAAGTTAAGATTGGAGGGGTTGGAATTTGGAAAAGTCTCTTAGAGCAACACCTACGCTGCCTTCCTACCTTAGCTTCAAATTTGGAAGTTGTTGAATTGCAATGGCAGCTCTTCCCCCACATCTTCCTAAACTGAGTTGGATCCTAGATGGAGGAGAGAGAATTAAATTTCTTCCAAAATTGGAAGGCAAACAAGAAATAGGAAGACCAGCCGCGGGATAGGCGAGTGGACGTCACACACGGGCTGTGTGTGGCGCGTGATCTTCACGCGAGCTTGGGCGAGTTGGAGGGCATCCGGGTGGGGTCCACGGCGGCGCATGCTTGGCAGGTTTTTCTGACTTTTTGCTTTTTTTTTTTAAATTAAATAAAGGTGGGCATCCGGGTGTGTGACTTTTTGCTATTTCAAAATTCAAAATCAATTTGGGTGAAATTTTTTAAAAACTAGCCGTTTCCCACTTTTTTTTCAATAAATTTTTTTCTTTTTTTTTCCTTCTTCCCTATAAATACACCACCTCAACCCTCTTCATTTTCTCCAAAACTTCTTTATTATCTCTACTATTTCTTCATACTCCTTTCTAAAAATTCACTTTCTCTACACACTTAGCTTCCAAATGGAACCAAGAGATACTCATTTTTTTTCAAATTTTTTTGAATTCTTCTGAAAATGAAGAAAATCAAAATACACCTAACTCTCGTGTTCCCGAAAATGTTCAACATTCTCAATTTTCTTCTACTCCGCAATACCCCCAATACCCACCTAATTTTCCCAACAATCCAAATGTTCCCAACTATCCAAATTTCTACATGCCGCCAAATTTTACAAATTTTCCAAATTTCCAGAATTTTCAAGTTCCTCAAACTATTGGGAATTCATCTGGTAACGTTCATTTTCAACCGAATTATTGGCAACCGACGGGAAACCCATTTTTCACTCCGCAAGGTACGCCCCGTGCAATTTCTCAACCTTATATATCTTCTAATGAGTCACGTCCAACAAGTGTAGATAGGACTTCGTCTGGTAATTTTCCGGCAACGCCGTCATCGGTTCCGGAGACGCCAATCAATTTAGAAACAATTGATTTGGATGACGAAGCGGTACGGTACAACACAAGTCTCAAGCACGTGCAAGATGGACCAAGGATAAAGATCTTGCGCTTGCTTAAGGCTGCGGACTATTAGCCAATGTCCAATAATTGGTAATGGTCAAAAGGGTGCGCAATATTGGAAGCGTGTAGCTGATTATTACAACGAGCATCGCCCAAGTGAATCGATTCCGAGAGATATCGCGAAGTTGACACCACGTTGGTCAACTAGAATTGCTCCATCTGTGAGAAGCTTCAACGAAATCTACAATAGGCTTGTCAATGTTAAACACAGCGGTTGGAGCGATGATATTTTAATGAAAAATGCAAGGGCGGTATACCATCAAGAAAAAGGTAATCACTTTCATTTTGATCATGTGTGGGAAGTGTTAAGAAATTCTTCTGTATCATATTTTAGTCAAACAGATCTTCTTCACACCAATAAAAAGTCTAAGACGCCGACTCGATGGCGGTTATTCTAAAACTAGTGTGGATCTTTGAAGATGTAGAAGATATTGATTTACGTACTCGTCCGATGGGAAGAAAAGCGGCAAAAAAGAATCACGCGAAGGTAAAGGAAAAGTCGAAAAATCTTCAGATGTAGATGAGTTGCATACCCGCAAGGCTGATCACATGTTGTCGTTAGATAAGTACTCCGAAATTAAAAAAATTGAAGCGGAAGCAAAAAAAACTTCAAGCGGAAGCTATATTTGCAAGAGAACAAATAAAGGAGCATGAAAGGCTCATAAAAGACATAAAATTTCTTACTGAAGATACCTCAAACATGACTCCAGAACAGGTTGCCATACATCGACATGGATGCGAGCAAGTAAAGGCACAGTTGAGGAAGAAAGGATATGAATTTTAATTATTAATTTTTTTCTGTAACTTTATTTAATTAAAGTTTTTATGTAACTTTAATTAATGTTTTTATGTAACTTTAATGTTTCTTCGTAACTTTAATTAATGTTTTTATGTAACTTTAATGTTTTTATGTAACTTTAATTAATGTTTTTATGTAACTTTAATGTTTTTCTGTATAATATGTATTTTATTGATAATTTATGAATTAAATTATAAATTATTTAAATTGTGAGTAATAGTATTATTTATAAATTAATTAATGTCATTATTTATAATTTAATTATTGATTTGTTTGAGAAATATAAAATTAAGATTGAAGTGTAAAGTTAATGATGTGGCAGTGAGACCCAACAAAGAAGATGTATAAGAAGATTAGCATTGGGAAGATATATTCTTAAATGGAATAAGAAGAGAAAAATGTGTATGTGGCAGTGGGACCCGGCTAAGAAGATGGTATAGGAAGCTTTGCATTGGAGATGCTCTTACACCACAAAATGGTACAGCAGCTATCCCGGCATGAGGTCATAAACTTACACTTGAGTCCATAAACTTACACTTGGGCCTGGGCCAATTACTTAATAGTTATAACAATACAAAGTCCAGATTTTAGGGTCCATAAAATGCGGCCCCGCCCGCCCCGCAACCCGCAAAGCCCGCACCTGCAAAGCCAAGCCCGCATCCTAACGGGTATAGAAAACACCAGCCCTACCCGCCCCTAATAGAGGCGGGGTGGGCTTGCCCGCGGGTTTTTGCCCGTTTTGACAGCTCTAGTTTGGGTGGTTGTAGAGAACAATGCTGGAGAGATTGCGATTTCTTAGGTTATATGGTTTTTTATGGATCTTGCTGCCATATATGGACAAGAAAGAATTTAATGGCCGAGCAGAATTATAATTATGCAGAAGCACCCAGAATCTTGATAGCAGAAGCACCAGAAATCTTGATAGTGATTTGTTTTCTGTTTACTCTGTTTCAAAGAGCTTTTTGGGCTGCAAAATATGGTAAGCAACTCATATTACATGAAAACTTATAACAACTCGTGCCTATGACGCGATACCAGTATATCTGATTTCGTCAATTGAAATGACAATACCTAAATAGAAGGTGTGATTTAAAAAATTGTTACAGTTGAGGTGTATATTGTTTTAATTGATAGTTGAGGGATTGATGTTTTACAAGGGGTGAATGTTCAGAAGATTAATCGCAAGGTGTGACTTTGTAATATGAAGATAAAACATAGGGAGAAGAAAAAAAGGGTGACTGCTCATAATATTAATTTTAGGGGGTGATTTGTAATAGGGAGTTAAAAATGGATAACTACTCACACATGTGAATATGAGGGTGAATCTCAATTATTAAATTTTTAAAGATAATTAAACTTCAACATCTGCATAGCCCTAGTTCATTGCACATGTGTCAACCTAGCTGTTTTATAATACAGATTGATTATGGTTATAAATTTCTAGATAGTCTATAAGAACTTGTCCACTCGTAAGAAATCGAAAGAAAGGGAGAGCAACAACTACATCAATCATTTATCTAATCCTTACGAAATGTATTCAATGAAGACAATTTGAGATCAGCCGAAATATACCGAAAGAAACTTTAAGCTATCAAGGCTCCATCACAGTAATGGATGCATCATTTACTGAAAAGACTTTCTAAAGGGGACAAGCCTAACACCTCCCATGTGGAAAGACACGTGACCGCCAACTCAACCATAAGGGCTCCACCACGATGACAGTTTGCATAGTCAAGCCGACCATCGAACAAGAAGAGCGACCATGAACAAGAGACCAAAGACCTCCCATGATCGACGGCCCAGTCAAAGACCTAGCATGCTCACCCAAATAACCAAGGAACATCCATGCTTGACCGACAGATCCCTCGGCATCGGTGTCCGAACGTCAGCATTGTACCAAGCTAGCCGCGTGTCATCACCACATTGGAAGGACGTGGGCAAGTTATATTCCAGCCACAATTCGTCTCTACTAACCCACCTTCTGATACGGGAAGTACAACCACAAAGTACGGAGCCAATGGGTGACCGTCAGCTAGCCGACCAACAACAAGTTGGTCTCCACGTTCCACTACAAATCTTGGCTTGGAGTCCAAGTCGGGAGCTATATATAAATAACACCCTTTACCACCTTTAATAAGTTAGGCTCTAAACACACACCAACAAGCACACACTCACTCTCTCAATATTCAAGTTATCACCAGAGGCTTGAGGGGATGCCCGAGCTCTAGCACATATCTCCTTTGTTATTGACTCTCACACCGGAGGGTTTTAGTTGGGAACACCTCCCAGCTCCCTAACGGTGCTTATTCTCTTTCAAGCTTTCACCACAACAAATCTCCAGGAAACCATCAGTTTCCCAAGGCAATATACTCAAACAAGTCTCATTTCCAGAAGAACACAAGCTCAGATATCCAACTCATCATTCACACATCAGCTCAAGTCGATTACGTGGACTGCTAGCATAGTCACCCTACTTCTTGTCGTGATCAAGTGGTTCCGTTGTAGAGACCATCCAAGAGCAAAGACACTGGCAGACAAGATGAACTTCCACGGCTTCTATTGGCCAAGCATAAGGAGAAATGCATTGGAATATGTGAGAAAGTGTGACAAGTGCCATAGATTCCCAGACATTCCTTGACTTCCTTCAGTGCCCCAAACGCCAGTGGTCATAGCTTGGTCCTTCGACATGTGGGGAATCGATCTCATTGGTCCATTACCCAAAGCTAAGTGAGGATGCGAGTATGTCATTGTTATGGTGGATTATTTCATCAAGTGGGTAGAAGTAATGCCACTCGCCAGCATCACCGAGGATCGTGCATGACCACATCTGGTGCCGCTTTGGATTTCTTCGGATGATTGTCTCCGACCATCGCAATTCTTAAAGAAGTTCACGGCGAGCTGTGAGATGTTGAATGTAAAACATTCAATGTCCTCGGTAGCTCATCCTTAAGGGAATAGTCAGGAAGAAGCAGGAAACAAGAAAATCTTGCATGACTTAAAAATGAACTTAGATGAAAAGAAAGGAAATTGGTTGGAACAACTACTAATTTTTCTCTGGGGAATCAGAACTACGGTACGAGGATCCACTGGTAAGACTCCTTTCGCACTCACTTACGGCTCAGAGGCCATGGCACCAGTCGAGCTAGCTCTGCCAACTGCTCAAGTAACCTTTTTTGATGAAGAATAGAACAAGGTATTAAGAAATTTAGACCTCGACAATTTGGAAGAGAAAAGGCTGGAAGCTCGACTCAGAATGATCAATTACAAGAAACTCACCAAGATCTACAATAATAAGAAGGTTAGGTAGAGGAGCTTCTCGATTGGTGATTATGTGTTAAGGAAGATAGAGCCACTATAAAAAGTTAGGAAGAAACAAGCACTCCCAGAATTGGGAAGGCCCACTTAAAGTGACCAGCATCGTTCGAGAAGGCACATACCAATTAGTCGAACCAGATGGCACTCCCTTGAAAAACCCTTGGCATGCCAACCATAAATTTTCCCCACTTCCAATGATCAATGAAAAAATTGTTCATTTTCATTTAAATTGTAATTCGTAAAGTAGAATGTAAGTAGAATATTGATCTTACCCTCAATACCGAGGAAGATCACAAGGAACAAAATCCCAAGTGCTAATTCCATCTTCAACACTGAGGTGGAACAAAAAGGTCTCATCCTCAATACTGAGGAAGACCACAAGGAACAAAAGCCCAAGTGCTAATTCCATCCTCGATACTGAGGTGGAACAAGAATGGTCTCATCCTCAATACCGAGGAAGATTAGAAAGAACAAAAGCCCAAGTGCTAAGTCCATCCTTAGCACTGAGGTGGAACAAGAAAGGTCTCATCCTCAATAATGAGGAAGATCACAAAGAACAAATTCCCAAGTGCTAATTCCATCCTCGATACTGAGGTGGAACAAAAAGTTCTCATCCTCAATACCGAGGAAGATGACAAGGAACAAAGCCTAAGTGCTAACGCCATCCTCGATACTGAGGTGGAACAAAAAAGGATCTTTCCCTCAATACTGAGGAAGATCGTAAAATGAGAAAAACCCAAGTACAAAGAAAAGGACAAGGCAATAAACAAACCAGATATATAGGTACGAGCAAAGGCAAAAAAATAAGATTCACCAGAAATATGATAGCCTCAAAACGAGCACCATCGACGAGCATCAAAATAAAAGATGTTTGGAAAACACCACAAGTAATCAAATTTACTTAAGACAAGAGGTTAAATTGTTTTGGATCGATGGCACCATGCCCAACAAACTCGTCGCAATGAGTAAATAATTATTGCCCCTCTTGAGGAGCAGGCGAATCACAGATATCAACGGTAGCTTTCTTTATGCCTTTGCTTACATAACCCCAATGAAGGGTTTGACCTTTCTTTATACATTTGGTTATTCCCGCAATAGGGGTAAACCTGTGGTCTTGGGAAATTACCACACACTTATCTCACATAACTTTCTACATGTCATGACTTTACATTCATGCTTTATATTATGTTTTTACATCATGTTTTAAATTACATCATTATTACTTTATTTACAATTTACATTCTAGTTTCACAATTTTCCCGACATTTAAAAAAATCTCATCGTTTTCTTTATTCTGGGGGAAACACATTTTTTAAATCTCATTGTTTTCCCTATTCTAGGGGAGGCACCATTTAAAAAAAATAGCATCCTTTTCCCTATTTTAGGGGAAACATATTTTAAAACTCACATTTGTTTTCCCTATTCTGGGGGGAAGCACGCTTAAAAAAATTTCCATCTGCTTTCCCTATTCTAGGGGAAGCGCATTTAAAAAAAACAACTTTGTTTTCCCTTGGGAAGCACATTTGAAAAAAAAAATAGCATCGCTTTCTCTTTTATGGGGGAAGCGCATTTAAAAAAAAACAACAGCACTTTTCCTATACTAGGAGAAGCACATTTTAAAAATTGCATCGTTTTTCTCATTTTAGGGGAAGCACATTTTAAAATTTTCATCTGGTTTCCCTATGTCGGGGGAAACGCATTTTTAAAAAACATGATTACTTTTCCTTTGCTGGGAGAATCACATTTTAAAAATTGCATCGTTTTTCCCATTTTGGGGGAAGCACATTTTAAAAAATTCATCTGCTTTTCCTATTCTGGGGGAAGCTCATTTATAAAAAAAACAGCATCGCTTTTCCTTTACTAGGAGAAGCACATTTTAAAAATTGCATCGTTTTTCTCATTATGGGGGAATCATAGTTTAAAATTTCCATCTGCTTTCCCTATTCTGGGGGAAGCGCATTTTAAAAAGGTTTAAATCTCAATTTGGTCACATTACTTTCTGCCAAAATTCATTAAGCTCAATCAATTTTTTTCCTCAATTTAATCACTCTACTTTCATATAATTAGCACGTTCATCACTCCATCTATATATTTGGATGGAAAGTTTAATTTTTTTAGGAAAATCAAAAAATAATCTTACTAAATTTGGGGGTTTTGAGGGTCTCCTCCTCTTAAACATAATTTCTTATTGTGTGAATTGAATTTCTCAACACATCTTTCAAAGGTAAGGGGCATTATTGTTTTTTCAAATATTTCCATTCAACTTAACTAATGGAAATGACTCTAGTGACCTTATTGACTTTCGAAGCCAAGTAGAATGATTAAATTAAGGAAAAAAAAAGTAGAGTGAGCTTAATGAATTTAGGCTGAAAGTAGGGTGACCAAATTGAGATTTAAATCTTTTAAAAAACAGCATCATTTTTCCTTTGCTAGGAGAAACACATTTTAAAAATTGCATCGTTTTTTCCCCATTCTGGAGGAAACACCTTTTAAAAATTGCATCGTTTTCCCTATTCTGGGTGAAATGCATTTAAAAAACAAAAAAAACAAAACAAAACAACACCGCTTTCCCTATGTTGGGGGAAGCATATTTGAAAAAAAATAGCATTGCTTTTCCTATTTTGGGGGAAGCGCATTTTAAAAATTCCAATCGCTTTGCTTATGCTAGGTGAAACACATTTGAAAATTCCATCTGCTTTGCCTATATTGGGCGAAACGCGTTCTGAAAAGACCAATCGCTTTCCCTAAGCTAGGGGAAACACATTTGAAAAAAATAGCATCGCTTTCCCTATCCTTGGGGAATCGCATTTTAAAAATTCCAATCGCTTTACCTATACTGGGTGAAGCGCATTTTGAAAATTCCATCGCTTTTCCTTTGTTGGGAGAAGCACATGGTGAAAACAGCATCGCTACGCCTATGTTGGGTGAAGCGTATTTTGAAAAGTCTCATCTATTTTGCCAATGTTGGGTGAAACGTATTTTGAAAAATCTCATTGTTTTTCCTTTGTTGGGAGAAGCACATTGTGAAAACAACATCGCTTTGCCTATGCTAGGTGAAACGCATTTTAAAAATCCCACCTACTATGCCTATGTTAGACGAAGCACATTCGAAAATCCCACCTGCTTTGCCTATGCTGGGCGAAGCATATTTGAAAATCCCATCTACTTTGCCTATGTTGAGCGAAACACATTTGAAAATCCCACCTACTTTGCCTATTCTAGGCAAAGCACATCTGAATGTCCCATCACTTTACCTATGCTGGGCAGTGACAGAAAATTAAGAGTTTCATCGTCGTGTTTACTAGGTTAAATCCCTAGGAACATAGACCATAGACGAGCTACGATTAGTCTTATTCCTTTAACGAGGATACGCAGGTAGCCTATTTCAGTAGGTCCGACAATCACAAAATGTTTTCAAAACGAAGCGTAAAAATGATTTCCACGATTGGAAACACCAAATTGACTTGCATAGCAAAATGTTCTTGAACTCAATTTTTTTCCCATATGTCGTGCTTGTCTCGAATTTGGGAGTCTATCTTATCAACGACGTCCGTTGACTCGTAAACTCTCATTTACTTATAAACTCTGTCGTTGAGGGGCTCTGTAGACACCCCAAATTCATACTCCTAATTTTTTATGTCATATAAAATATTATTACAAATTAAAAATGGACGAAAAGTTACTTTTAGAAGATTTGAGGGGACCAAAATAATAAAGGAAACTCAAAAGGGCTCAAAAGGACGAACGAAGGACAAAAGGAGGGAAATTGAAATATTTTTCAAAGGAAAACAATTCGGGGCACCGCGCCCAGATATGTATGTGTCGCGTCCAAATGTGTTTGTGCAGCACCCCAAATTGTTTTGCATGTTGCTGCTCCTCGTCACTATGTGCGTCCTCCGATCACCTCCACCGCTGATTTCCATCAACACACTAAAGCCCTTCTTTCATTCAACACACTAGAGCCCTCTCAGCTCTCTCTCTCTCTCTTTCTCCCTCAAAGGCAACAACCTCCTCTCCTCCCTTGCCCGAGCAAGTGAGCTTCCTAGTCTCCTCGTCCAAGCGATCCTTCCTTTCTCCGAGCAAGCCTCCTCTCCTCGCCCGAACGAGCCTTCCTTGCCCCGCAAGCCTTCATTCGAGCCTCAATCCTCGCCTCGGCGAGCAGCAGTACTACTACTACTACTACTACTACTACTAATATCATTACTTTGCCAAAACTCCAACAAAACATCTTCCACCACATTTGTCTATTTTGGGCATAGCACCACACATCGCCTACCACAACGACAACAAAAACAACAACAACAACAAACACTTTCTCTCTTGAGAAGACAGGGGAATCACACTAAAATAGAGATGGTGACTCTATACACTCAGGTTTAGAGTCCACAACGAGACCGAGTGCATTCCATGTGCTTAATGTTTTGAAACCACTCATTTTTCAATAGCGAGGCCGGTGTGGTGTCAAAACGTGGTTCTCACACCGGGAATCATCTCTTCTCTCCTCGGTAGCAACCTTGCCCTGCTCGGCCTCCTTCGCCCTTGTTGGAATATGCTTTTTGATAATCAAATTATCTAGTTGCATATCCCTGATATTTTGATTTGCTTATTCTCATTACCGTGTGTCATAACAAGTGGCTAAAAGGTCTGCGTGTCGATTAGCGTGGCAGCTTGTTTGACAACACATAGGTCTAAGATTAGATCGTCCTAGTCTAGTCCTAACCTCCCAATAAGATGATTGAACAGAACAGCACCTCATATGCACAAAGCACCAGCATACTTGCTGAAGTCTCAAAAGGCTCTTCGTAAAACTCGTCACCAACATACTTGTTGAATGCACTACAGGAGACCCTGAAGACTCGCCACCAGCAGACGGGCTACAGTGACAAAGTCTCAAAGGATTCCTACTAGCAAACTTGTCAAGTGCATCTCGAAGACACCTTGAAGACCCACCAGCAGATCTGTTACATTTTGAATGTTCACATCAATGAGCAGCAGTCTTTGTTTCAAGATAGACTCACCCTTGAACATCAGACCAGCAGACTTTATTCTGCACGTGCTTCAGAGAAGTCAAGACTGCAACAGATCAAGACAAAGACAAAAGTATTCAAACTTCAAGAGCCATTCAAATCCTCGTGAAGCCTGACATCATCGATACTGAAAGATCTTTTTTCTCTCCTGAGATCTATAAAAGAATTCACTTTATTGGACAGATCATCCGCATGCATCGACGCCGACTTAATTTTGAACCTATTGGGTTCAGGATTGCGCCGCGCCTGCTGCACGCTTTCATTCCACCCTCCCTTGTTTAGGGAGGAGAAAAATGCGCGAAAAGGTGTTGTCTAAAATAACGCGTTGAATACGCTCGGTAACTTCAGGTGAATTTTTTATGGGAACTTTGGGTTTTCGTATCAATATGGTTATCCCTTTTTAGGGATACCCTTTTTAGATGCAGAATACAGAATCACCCTTTCATTCTCATTCTCCCTTTTTTAGGGGAAAACGGAAAAGTGCAAGAAAGGATGTTGCGAGGCCCCACTATGGATTTTATGAAAATTGTCTTATGGCCTATTTCGGATCACTACGAATGCTTTGGGTTTTCTATATCAAGTTATCCATTTTTTAGGAGATACCAGGATATAGGAATACATCACCCTTTCATTATCATTCTCCCTTTTTTAGGGGAAAACGGAAAAGTGCAAGAAAGGAGTGTTGCGACGCCCCACTTGATCCAAAATGTTTTATAGAGTCGCCATCTTTATTTTAAGGAAGAAATAAAGAAAAACCAAAAAAGAAAACCAGAGATTGCAAAAAACGGGTTCGGAGGCTAAGTTACAAGTTGAGAAGGTGCTAGGTACCCAACTCGCCCTTTTCGGTCTCAAAGCGGTTTTTGGCTAAAGTATGCTTTTTGTTATATTTATCTAGCAAATAAATAAAACATTTAAAGACAGGAAATAAAAGCAAATACATCCATAGCTACATTATTTATGGACTTGCAGCCGTCTCCTTACAATAATTACAAATACATTTAAAAATATTTGGCCATAAATAAAGCTTTTAAAAGAGCCGTTATTATGGCCAAATATTTTTAAATGTATTTGTAATTATTATAAGGAGACGACTGCAAGTCCGTAAATAATGTAGCTATGGATGTATTTGCTTTTATTTCCTGTCTTTAAATGCTTTATTTATTTGCTAGATAAATATAACAAAAAGCATACTTTAGCCAAAAATCGCTTTTGAGACCGAAAGGGTGAGTTGGGTGCCTAGCACCTTCCCAACTCGTAACTTAGCCTCCGAACCTATTTTTTGCAATCTCTGGTTTTCATTTTTGGTTTTTCTTTATTTCTTCATTAAAATAAAGATGACGACTCTATAAAAAATTTTGGATCAAGTGGGGCGTCGCAACACTCCTTTCTTGCACTTTTCCGTTTTCCCCTAAAAAATGGAGAATGGGAATGAAAGGGTGATGTATTCCTATATCCTGGTATCCCCTAAAAAAGGGATAACTTGATATAGAAAACCCAAAGCACTCATAGTGATCCGAAATAGGCCATAAGGCAATTTTCATAAAATCCATAGTGGGGCCTCGCAACATCCTTTCTTGCACTTTTTCGTTTTCCCCTAAAAAAGGGAGAATGAGAATGAAAGGGTGATGTATTCCTGCATCCTGGTATCCCCTAAAAAAGGAATAACTTGATACAGAAAACCCAAAGCTCTCATATTGAACCAAAAATTCACTGAAGTTACCGAGGCGTATTCAGCGCGCTATTTTAGACAGCACCCTTCCCACATTTTTAATTTCGTCCTCCCCTAAACAAGGGAGGGTGGAATGGAAAGAGTGGTGTCCGGCTTCCGCACGTACGCGCACCCCTATCCAAGGGCGCACGGGGCGCAAGCGCAACCCCGGATCAGAGGGAAAGGCTTTGTTCTCTGACGAAGGCTAAGTTCCTGAGGAGGCAGTGTATTCCATGCATTTGTGTTCGTGTTGGGAAACTTTCCCTGAAGGGGTTGCAACCCCGTATTAGAGGGAAAGGCTTTGTTCTCCGACGAAGGCTGAGTTCCTGAGGAGGCGATGCATTCCAGGCATTTGTGTTTGTTGGTTTGAAAACTTTCCCTGAAGGGGCTGCAACCCTAGATCAGAGGGAAACGCTTTGTTCTCCGACGAAGGCTGAGTTCCTGAGGAGACATTGCATTCCACCCATCATTTGTTTGTTCCCCAGCACCGAGTGAACTACGTTCGGTTTGATTCCTTGGATAAGGATACGTAGGCAGCCTTTTTCGGTAGGCACGACCGTCACATGCATACTTGTTTCGGCTTTGGCCCGAACTACGTTTTGGTCTGATTTCCTTTATTAAGGGTTACGTAGGCAGCCTACATTAGTAGGTCCTACCATTAGAGCATTTAATTTGCATATCTGCTTAAAAACTACGATAACCTGCTATAACCGACTAAATATGTCTAGGATATGGAGGTTTGGTTAGCATTATAAACCGTTGCATTATAACTACTACATGTTGCATTTATCTCTTATTATAATTGTGCGAAATTGGAGAGTCTATTTCTTATCAACGATGTTCATCTACTTAGTAAGCCTCGGGTTACCCGTAGACTCCATCGTTGAGGGGCTCTGTAGACACCCCAATTTCGTACCCCTGGTATGTAACTCTGGCATGTGATATCAAGACCTGTTAAAACTTAACAAATGTCAAGTTACATGATTTAAAAATACAAAAGGCAAAGCAAGATGCGCAAAACAGTAAAATGCAGGGGCTAAAGCGTCAAAATTGGAAGTTTGAATAGTGCCTTGGCGCTGCCTAAAAGGGTCCTTGGCGCGGCGCCCAAGGAGCCTTATGGCCGTGCCCAAGGTGCTACAGTGACTCCCAGAGAACGCATTGTGCAATTTCTGAAGCGCGGTGTACAAGAAAATGAAGCACGCAGAAGGAAAATGTAATCCCCGATGAGTCCTTCCTTCAGCCTATAAATAAAAGGCTTGGGGTTCGCTTGCAGGACACCGATCAGTGATCACAAACTCTCCACGTCGTTGTTACGCTGAGAGAATATTGAGCGAGAGCGATAGTGCGTTTCCCCCTTCTATAAAGCCTCAAAGCCCCACCAAAACTCCACCAAAAACAAATCTAACCGGTCAAAGTGATCCCTAGCCATCTAGTTAGGTATCCACCTTATTTTCCTGATCCAAAAGCCTCGGAAAAAGCAGTTTCTCTGTCCGCGTAAAAAGGCCAAAACAACAAAAAACAAGTCGTTACTCTGCCCAAACCGCAACAGCGGCAACATAAAAAAGACTCCCTCTCTCGAGAAGGACAGAGCGAGCACACCACGCTCTAAAAGGTAAAGCCTTTAAGGGCATTTATTTATAAAAAGTTATTTTCAAATCCGGCCCAATGTAAAAATATAAGTCATTGTGTTGTCCGGATTTAGTTAGGAAATACTATTTAAAAGAGCCGTTATTATGGCCAAATATTTTTCAATGTATTTGTAATTATTGTAAGGAGACGGCTACAAGTCCGTAAATAATGTAGCTATGGATGTATTTTCTTTTATTTCTTGTTTTTAAATGCTTTATTTATTTGCTAGATAAATATAACAAAGAGCATACGTTAGCCAAAAACCGCTTTTGAGACTGAAAAGGCGAGTTGGGTGCCTAGCACCTTCCCAACTCGTAACTTAGCCTCCGAACCTGTTTTTTGCTATCTCTGGTTTTCTTTTTTGGTTTTTCTTTATTTCTTCCTTAAAATAAAGATGGTGACTCTATAAAACATTTTGGATCCAGTGGGGCATCGCAACGCTCCTTTCTTGCACTTTTTCGTTATCCCCTAAAAAGGGGAGAATGAGAATGAAAGGGTGATGTATTCCTATATCCTGGTATCCCCTAAAAAAGGGATAACTTGATATAGAAAACTCAAAGCACTCATAGTGATCCGAAATAGGCCATAAGACAATTTTCATAAAATCCATAGTGGGGCCTCGCAACATCCTTTCTTGCACTTTTCTGTTTTCCCCTAAAAAAGGGAGAATGAGAATGAAAGAGTGATGTATTCCTGCATCCTAGTATCCCCTAAAAAAGGGATAACTTGATACAGAAAACCCAAAGCTCCCATATTGGACCAAAAATTCACTGAAGTTACCGAGGCGTATTCAACACGCTATTTTAGACAGCACCCTTTCCGCATTTTTAATTTCGACCTCCCCTAAACAAGGGAAGGTGGAATGGAAATCGTAGTGTCGCACGTCCGCACGTACGCGCACCCCTATCCAAGGGGGCGCGGGGCGCGGGCGCAATCCCGGGAACCCACACCTATCAATGATAGTATGACAGGCAACCAGTTCAGGACCTTAAAGACAAAGACTTTATCCATCGGTCAAAGGTCCAGCTGAACAACACATCTCTATCCAGTGGATTTCAACATACATCATCTCTAACGGATAGAAAGTTTATCTTCAAATCTCAACGATCATCTTGACAACGATTAAAAACAAATATAAAAGGATATCTCTTCCACTCTTCAAAAAAAGGAGAGAATACACGAAAACAAAAAACAGAGACACTGGTTGTCTCTGTATCTGCATCAAGAACTTCAAAGAAGAAAAGAGATCGACAACGAGATCGTCTTCACTAACGCATATCAGATCTCTACATCCTGGTTGCAGTGAGCCTACCCAGACCTTAGCAACTCATCTTCAATGAATTGCTAGGAAGAATCTCCTTGAAGAAGAGATCAGAGATCAGAGATCATCTACAGTCAAGATTCTCGTCTTGGTCAAAAACCCAGTTCTTGATTTGAGTTCTTCATCCTTCTTCGAAGAACACTGCCTTTAGCTGAAGCTTCAGGAACCTATTTCTAAAGCTAAAGGTCAAGTCGCTGATCAATTTGAAGATCAACCCAAATGTTGCCCAAGGAAGATGAAGAGCTGTCTGTACATATTACATTCATATCTTCAGATTTGTATTCTGATACAAATGTTATTGATTGTGTAATATTCAATCATCTTAGGAGGTCGAGTACTTTGCGCTCATTCGTTCAGTATTTATTATCTTAATGAATAACCATAGTGTCTTCGCATCATTGTTTCTCATCTGGTCTCCTATTGTCCTTTTTACTTAAGAGCTTCTATAAACGATTAAGTACAAGACTTGGGGATTGATGAAGACGAGAACAAAAAATTTCATATAGAGTCTAGGTTGATGTAATCTGTAATTTATCCTTGAATAAATTCAGATGTTCTTTCTATTATCCATCTTCCAATCTTTATCCCTCTATGTGGTTTTAATAAACTAATTTATTCTCTGAAAGACCACATTTCAATGACTTCCTAAAACTTGCATTTTGGAATAAGGATTAAGTATGTTGTTGTTCTGATCATATAATCGTGTACAGCTACTTAAGACTTCTTAAAACCTAAGCCTAAATATTTTCGATGCTTAAACTCTTTCTAAAACAGCCTTTTGTTTTACTAACGGTTCACCAGCAGAGTTATGAGAGTTCATAACTCTGCTGAGAGCAAGTCTTCTGTTCTATTCTCTTATGTTCTAAACTAATAGCAGACATGCTCTATAAGTCAACCGTCTATACCACTAAAATCTATACTTTATATATATTCAAAAGAAAAGTTTTAATGTGGTATCATAGGCTATTCACCCCCCCCCCTCTAGTCTATTTGAGCTTTATTGCGGACCAATAATTGGTATCAGAGCCAAGCTCTTCAAGCTTTATGCCAGGTCTACTCACTTGAGAGTTTGATCCTCAAAAAGCTCATTCCAAATGCATTTGACAAGGATTTCATTGAATTTTTTTGAATAACCAGTTTATATTTGAATACTCTTTGTTTTTCAAAAATCATTTGAGAAAGATACTATTACCTTGATGATTGTAAGAATTTATTCATATGACAGATATGTATATATTTATTGGCACTATGAATGATTTCTTCTTCAGATGTATAAAAACTTCGATGGATGCTTCATAATAATGGAATTTGATATTCAAATTCTCTTGACATAAGGCTAATGATTGTTATCAATCTAGCACCTTCTCGAGAGAAAGTTTCTTAGTTAAAATTCTGCAACATGACTGTGAAAGAATTTTATCAAGATTTCGGATTCATCTTATGAAAAAGATTAAGAGTCAAAAACTCCATATCATGAAACTTTGATTGATCCCTCTGTTTCATGATATTTAGTTTCTGGGAACTTAGTCTATATTTCAAAGAGATATATATGTAATCAACCACGAAGAAACTTGAATAACAATTCTCTAAAAATGTCGCAAATGAAATCATTCCTTAAGAAACATCTATTACAGACACAATAGCTCAGATTCCTAAAGGCTCATTCGGGAAGAAATCTCCATTGATCTAAACGAGACTGTTAATAAAGGTACACTCCAAGTCCAGTACTCTCTACTGGTTTATACGCACTAAGACCTAGGAAGAATAAGTTAATCAAGATCATGTTCTTTCCTTCCTCCTTCTGATCTTATACTTATTCCAGAATCCTTGTATTTTATCTGGAGCTTCTTAAAGTTCACAAAGTGTTCCTAATGATTTTTTTGATTCTCATTCAGGAATACAGTTTTTCTCAAAGATCATCTAGCTACCTTTAACTATCTCTCTACCTGAGTGAATTGCGATCCCTACTCTTTTGTCTAAGTCAAATCTTCTTCTTACTGGGTATTATGATTTATGACTAATATTTGTGTTGTCTTTCTTTCTCACTGATATTCAGGAATAAATCTTCATTGCACATCATTTATATTTGCATGCTCTGTTCATCTCTGTTTTTTTCTTGCAAATATAAATGCTTGAGTAATTGTTTATCATACTACGTTCCTTGATTCCTTTTCTTCCTTTAAGTATGATATACATTGTCAATCTGAATTGATGGTTTTTATTCAAATTTATCTTTGATCTGCTGTGTATTTGCAACATCAATTCTCCATCTTCAATGATCCTTCTTGGTGCAATGAACTTCATAAGCTCAGTTCTATGCGCTGACTTATAGGAGTTTCTACCCAAGTAGACAATGTGCAAACTACATGGGTATCTTTGCAATTTCTACAAAGGTTGAGGCTAAGCTTTTCGAAATTGACTACTTCTTAAAGCATAATGACAAATTCCTTAAATTCTTGGTAAAGTTAAACAAAATGTTTAAAAAGGTAAAACGTTTTTTCTTCAAAAAACTGTTTATGAAAAGTTGTTTTGTCAAATCTCACTGAAAAGATGATTTGACAAATCAAAAACCTTTTTATCTTCTCAAGAAATCCGATTTGTCTTTTCAATTTTCTTTTGGGCTTTCCAAGGAGAACAACTTACCGGATATCTAAGAATTGACTCTCTCTCTCTCTCTCTCTCTCTCTCTCTCACACACACACACACATAAGTCTTTGTGACTTTACAGTGAGCAGATGAAAGGACCCTTCACACTTTATTAGTTCACCTTTAAGACCGGTCCTTAGTCTTGCCTCAGCAAGTATAAATAGAGACATTCCTTCTTCTTATCTATCACTTGCAAACTATCTCCAAACACTATGATAGACACTGATACAAAACCCTTTTCTTCCAAAATGTTACTTAGGAGAATTCTTAACAGTAGATCAAGCCTCTCTCTCAACAACTTGGAATCATTCTTTCTATTCCCCAAAAGTTGTTTGGTTAGTTTCGAGGATTCCTCTTATATGAAGAATTTCCTCAACAACCATTTAGCATATATCTTCAGTTTCTCTTTATCCCTGTTCACATTTGAATGCTCCTTCTCATTTAGAAGATCCTCCTATCTTATGTGAGCCAAATGTGATTCTCCTCGGATTTCCCCTTTCAAACCTCTGAGGATGAGCACCTGCATTGGAACTGCGCTATCTAGAAAAATATATTAGTTGTTTATGCAGTGTGTCTGGGATAGAGAAAACCTGCGAAAGAGGAGAAAAGGATGAGCCCCGCTCTCTCCTTGGCTCATTATGACCTACTTGATCTGGACCTATATTACGTTTGCCAACCGGTTAAACGGATCTAGGTCCATAGTCTTCATAGACATCTCTTTGTAACATTTTATCTTTAGAAATGTATCAGGTGTTTAGATTAGTTATTTAAAAGGAGTAGTTAAGTCATAGGAAGTTGTATTGAAACTTGTAATCTTTAAATCCTCTTTGTATTCGAGTATATTTTGATCTAAATGAAAACTTGTTCAAGGCAACTTTACTTCATGTCTATCTGCCTTTGCTTGTACATCTTTTGATAGCATGAACTTTTGTGTTTGCCTATGGATTCTAACCTTCATATATCAGTATTTATTTCGGATCCACAACAGCAAGCACAACTCTACTCTTTAACCCAATAGTAAACCAATCCTTAACCAAGTATCTCTATTCCACAAAATGACAATTCTGATGAGACAATCCCAGGATCTATTCTTTAAATATTAGTCTTATAAATCTGGTGTACCATTTGTTTTTCACAAGTGACTCAGATAGCACAGAAGACTTTAAATGTTTTATCAAAACTTCTAGTACTTAAAAGACTAAGTTGATTTCTGGTTTAACGACAATCTTTGCTTTAACTGCTGTCATTACAACTAGATCAATTGGTTTCTTTAATTCTTAAAAAGAACCTTTCTTTGATTAAAAACTTCAATGATCACTGGTAGAAATCTCATCAGAAGAATTAATGTTGGAATATGGATTACCTTAGTTATGGGTTTCTTAGAAGATGCTTACCTTTAACTCCTTTCCGGGGAATGAAAGATTTCACCTTAACCCATGATGTTTTGGTGAATCTTGATTCTCATCCAAAATTCAAGTCTCGTAATTCCAACAAGAACTCCATAACTATCGCTTCGAAGAATGATCCTCTAAGGAACTAGCACTTCTTCGCTTCTTTTATCTATCGCTTCCCTGTTCAAGACAACCCTCGCTCAAAATATTCTCTCGAGTCTTGAACAATTGACTTTCTTCCCCCAAAAAGTTAGTCATCACCCTTAGATGTTGACCTTGAAGCATAAGACATTCTCTTATAACTCTACCTTCAGTCAAACCTGATATAAGCTACTTGCTTCTTCGTGATACAAGTACTTTAACTAAGGTGACTGTTGCATCTATGTCGCTTCTAATGCTCTTCTCACCTACCGGGATTCTGTTGAGGAGGAGCATGGTCATTAGCTAATCTATGCCGATGAAGTGCTCCATGGTTTATCCTTCCGAAGCCAAGGCACTCCAAAAGGATAACCTTGCCGAAACCTTGCTTATTCAATTGGTATATGCAGATTTTCATATCCGTTGTATCATACTTTTTAGCAACCCTCTACTCTTCTTAACTTCTAAAGTTACATTCTCCAAGCATACTCCTTATCCCGCTGATCCTTCTTTATCGCCAGATTCTAAAACTCTTTCACAGCTCAAAAATTTCGTTGATCACCTTCAATCACAGACTCATCTATGCCGACTTTTCCTCTACTCTTATCAATTGAAAACGGCATCTCTTCACGATCAATCTTTCATTAATCTTAGTCTACCGATCTCCTATCGCTCAATATCGCTTAAGTAGACTTCCATCATTCTTGAACACTATGCCTTCCAAACGAATTGGTATCACTCTATATCACAACAATTACATCTTTGACTTCGAAAGTGTGTTCATAACAACCGATAATCACGCATCTCAAAGATTTAGTATCGCCAAGATTAACTTATTCCCCGCTAGTCACTCTTAGGTTATCAGCTTGAACCAGCCAGACTCAAAACTCGCCGGGTTATCCTCGAACAATGACATTCACTTCGCTCTTCCTACTCTTGTATCAAGACCTATCACACTCTACCGAAACTAATCATCGAAATTGGTTCCAGACCTTATCTATGCCGATCAACCTTGTAACGATATCTTTGACATAAAACGTTTAGGAAATATTGATAGCATTTCAAAAAAAATTGTATTTCACAAATCTTTCCAAAAAAGTGATTTCAAAACATATTTTCTGCTCTAGAATGACTAGAAGACTCGTGAGATTGTTGAAGACCGGTGGATGACTCGTAAAGCCCTCGAATGTTTCTTTCCGTAAACAAAGAACAAAAAGTTCTCAACTGCTTTGAAATTATTTATGTTCCAAAATTCTATAGATTTAGGAGATTGCCGAGGATTGTGTAGATGATCTTAATGCCCCTAAATTATCTATTAGGACATTTGGAATTTTAAACCTATCCTATTCCCTAAACTTATTTTGTATAAAATTTGTTATATTTTGCTCATTGATATCAACACAACTCAATTTCAATACCCTCACCTTCAAATTCATTTTTTGGTATTGAAATCCTCGATTTAAGTCACATAGTTGCCCAAATTCATACTCCCTAGAAGTGACTTAATATCGCAATCATGAATCGCCACCTTTTCAAGAAACACGCCCACTAAAAATCGAGCTTTGAAATGATTATTTCGTCTGCTTTCTCATTTCAATCATTTATCGCTTCTACAAGGATATTCAAACGACGGTTCTTGATAATCGTGTTCTCTCCCGCACATTCTCGAAAGTACCGAATATATAACTATGCTCATTGAAAATATTCTCGATTTGTTATCTCTCTCAATCGTTATCCTTGTTTCTTCCTTCAACAATTGATACGATTGCTATCAAGTTTCTTTTCCTCCTCGTAAAAACTCCATGGTCAGATCTTCCAAAGAAGATTCTAATCCTATTACTCCTCCCGATCTTCCTTCGTCACCAAAGTAGGCCATCAATCCTACATTCTTGGTCGCACGCATTCAAGGAGAACATTTTCCTCGACAATACCGTTGGAGCAAAGATTATAGATCTTTTCCACGCCCGGACTCATCTCCATCTTTTCATTCGCGAAGAATTCCTTTCTACCCCCCGCTCCACATGTCTTATCTTTACCTTAGTCGTAGTAGGCTTTAGCACCTTTGATAAGTGGTGGCATCTCCTCGCTTTCAAGGAGCAAGACTGATTTCTTTCAATGGAGTTCAAGGAAGAATGGCAGAAGAAG
>CM028378.1:178035644-178069743 GCA_013146195.2 Codonopsis lanceolata
ACGGCAAACTCAACCACGTGTTTAATACATTAAAGGCTGCTTGCTTTCAACTCCCATGGATGAAGCAACAACTAGTGGACTACAACATCAGACCGCAACCGCCCAATCATGTGTGACAACACATCAGCAATTTCGCCTCCAAAATCCCAGATGATGCACTCCAAGACAAAGCACATTGATATCCGTTATCACTTCCTCAAAGATCATGTGGAGAAAGGTAACATTAGTTTGAATATGTTCCAACCGAGCATCAATTGGTCGACATTCTCACAAAACCACCGGATGCCACCAGTTTGCTTATTTAAGGAGAAATCTTGGTATGATTGATCCTCTCGCTTAATTTCAAAGTTTTTGTTAAAGTTTCTTTCATACCTAGACTTAGTTTTAGACGACGGAAGACGAAGTTTCACCTGAAGACTTCAAGGTCGTAAGACTCTTACTTAGTCTATTTTTTGCTAAAGAGTTTTAAAGCAATAAAGGGGTCAAGGATAAAATTGGGTACTTGGAAAATATCTTAAGTTAACGCTTTAGCGCTAAAATTTTTCGCCTTTAAATAGACCTGAACCGGCCTTTTGTCAAACTTTACGAAACCCTTTGACAAAATATTTTCTCTCTATTCATACCCCCTCTCTCTGGTAACTACTTTCAGCAAATCCAAATCCTTCTTGTTTCTTCTTCTCATCAACAACAATGGTATGTTCTTCTTACTCTCTACTTGAAACTTATTGTTTCTGCTTATGCATTTCATTTCATAACCTAAAATGCTTTTGGAATACAAACGGTCATCTTCGAAGTTTCTACAAGATACCCGCCATTGTTGTTCTTAAAAACCTTGAAAAACTAACATCAGTCGTTTATGTATTTTCATTGTTTATTCTAATGGAAAACTTACGTTATACATTTTCGGGTGTGGATACACTAAATATTCTAGGTTTCAAGATTTCAAGATTTCGCTTCGAAAAATTCCAATTATCTCTAAAAACCTTGAAATTTCTGCTTGTTTAGTTCTTTAAGATGAAAAGCCTAATTTTTGTTTGCATTTCTTTCTGTGCAAAAACCTCAAAATCTAAGCGCCGACAATGAAAGCGGGCAAAAACCCGACATTCCTCCAAGTAACGGTTGTCAACCTTCAGGGATATCCAACCTTTCCCGCCTCTCATGACATAATAGTGGCCCACGCACCCAAAGTTGTATATTCCGGGGATGTGCATTGATCTTCTCCTATGCGCTCGATAGCCTCCGGCCAAAGCATGCGATGACATGAACGCCTGCATATACCTCTTCGCCTCAACTTAAAAAGAACTACAATATCTTTTCTTCGGCAGGAAAGAAGAAATTTTATCGAGGATGGAACTCATGAGTCCGAATGCTCTACGAGGATGGATTAGGGGCCGACCATCTTCATCACCGCCAAAAAAGATTTCCACCATCATCGGCGTACACTTTGTGGACCTTCTTGAAGCAACCATTGCCGAGTCTTTGTACATGCCCTGGAAGCAATGAGAGGAGTAGACACTTACAGAGAACCTCAAGGGAAAATGCTCAAAACTCGCTTCCTCTCGGGCGTCTCTTGCTCCAGCCACCTTATTGACAAGGGGCTTCTGCTCAAGAGTGGAGCACATGACATGTTCACGGCCAACAGATCAATCTAACTGGTCGTATTCCTTCGACTCTGCCTCAAGCCGGGGCCGTCATCTTCAACGAATTGAGTGAGCGTGGGTAGAGAAAGCTAAGAACAACCCCACTCCTCGCAGCGCCCTTCGTATCGATCAATGCCCTTCTCGAGATGATGCCAATGTCAACTCTTCATGAAGGAAGACGAACCGATTGTAGTGGCTAAGGAGAAGCTTGAGCCTAATCGCTTAGTTCTTCAAGAAATACTCAATATGAGAACAAGCGAAGGCTGCAAAAGGATCTACCGCCTGCCTCCATAGACAAAGTGGCCAAGCCTGCACATGCCCAATCTTGGTTACTCGCTTCAACATGGAAGCACATGACGCGCTAGCGAGAACCTTCAAAGGCCTCTCGCAAAGTTTGATGATCAAGTGGCCACGCTCTCTCCATCAAAGCCAAAGACTTGGCCGATGAGGCGTGAAATGCTAAGAACCAAGATGGAAAACAAGGGCAAGAAAAGACTAGGCCTAGAAAGATGCAAAGCGCCCTCTTGAAGAGAGCAGCCGATGGATTAGGAAGGAGATGAAGGAAGGCCAAAAGAACAAGGCACCAGCCCAGTCCAGCCATCCTTCACCTTCACCAGCCCAAGCCCAGCCCTCCTCTCAATCACAACCAACCTCTTCTTCCCAACCTTCTTCTCAATCCAAAAGACCACCCTCACCCTCTCCTACACCCTCTCCTAAACCAAAACGAAGGAGACTTCGTAAAACCTTTGAAGACCAACCACCAGCAGTCACTTCTGCAACTACCGATGAAGCAGCTGAGTCTAGGGGTGAGCTTGGTCCGGTTCGGTCCATTTTTTTGGAAAAAATGAGAGAACCAGGACCAGACCAATAGTCCGGTTCTAAAAAAATATAGAACCAGGACCAACCCAATATGTTTGAGAACCAATACATTGGTCCAGTCCAGAACCAATTGAAGACGTACGAGAACCAGGACCGGACCAATACGATGGTTATATATTGTTTACCTATTTAATACAAATACATAATAAAATCTAAAAGATTTAAACTTCATAAATAGATTAAAAAACCTTCAATAAAATTACATTCAACAATTAAAAATGTCGAAATCATAGACTCATAAGTCATAAACATAACAAACCAGTTGAAACAAAATAACAAAATATTACAAACGAAATAGAGAAAAAAAAATAACAAAAAAGTCTGAGCTTAATAAGTGTTTTGAGTGTTGATGCTAGAAATGTAAAATAACAAAAGAGTACAAAACAATCTATTGAGAGCACCAAAGGAGTATAAATTGAAATCTCCTCAGCCTCCAATTCTCCATCCCCAACCAAGCAATTCCTTGTCTGCAAAATAGATTAACAAAAATAAGAAATAACAAAACAGATCGAAGAATTTATTAGATTAAACATAACTCAAAATGTTATCAGATTAAACATAACAAAAATAAGAAATAAAAAAACATGAGTGCCCGTGCATGACAGAGAGACGGAGAGAGAGAAATGTTAACTAACTACTTGGACATATATATGGTAAGCAGCAGCATGTGCAATCAATATAAGATCATATAAATTAAACAAAATGGCATCAGTATGTATGTTGGTAGACTCATAGTTCTATAACCATGGAAATGATTGTGTATAGTCTACAGTAAATATATGCTCTGATTTTGTTGCCTAACAATGGAAAACAAAAGCAAAAACAGGCACGATGGTAAAATGTATGGGTAAAAATGAAAAGAAAATCAAGCATCATGTACTCGAGCAGAAAAGTGTAACTCAGTCCAAGGCCAGTGTTTCACGATGGTGCTATTCATTTTGTTTGCAGAAACATATCATGAGTGCATATCCCTCAATGAACACCTAAAATGGCTGAATATCACAATGCAGAAACTTCAACTGAGACCTATATATATACACGAGATGGTGGCTTGGTTAATTTAGGTTGATTGCAACTGGCCGGGACCTAGTGCCTTGCTTGACATAAGCATTCACTGTTTAATAATTTCTCAATAAGTATATTAGCCATGACAACCTGCATATTCCTTAAAAACCAAAAAGGAGTCGCCAATCATTGAACACTACCAATTTCATGAGATACTAGATTTAAATGATAATGAGCGGGATAAGTATTTTAAGCATTATGGAAAGAAAAGCAAATCATCAAGAGAAATTTTAACCTGTTGTAGACAAAATCACTTCGCTAATTGTACAATCATGGAACAATCCAGTAGCTAGAAACTGGGATGGTAAAAGTGTCAAATATAGGACTCACAAAAACTCAAAATCATATAAACCATACAACAAACTTTTTTTCACATCTCTTGTACCAACTTATGATTTTTAATAGCATTGCTGATGTGAAATGATCAAAAGCTCCACCTTACAGCTCGAGATTCATGAATCAACTTGAAACAAAAACACATGGGCATCTACTATCGCCTTTTATAACACCCATTTCTCCTCTCCCTTGCATAAATATACATCTTTCTAGCATTCTGCTTGTCCCAAAAAAGATGCATAAATATACATCTTTCATAGGCCACATTCCATTTTGGCATGTCCCATAAAAAAGAATTGGAATTCTAGAATTGAAGTATCAAATCTTCAAAAAAAATCATTTTTTTTCTTTTTAAATTATACACCTCAAGCATGAATACCGAACTAATAAAAGCCATAACAAAACAAACAACACAAAGCCACAGAGAGAGAGTTGGAGAGAGAGACCCAAAAGAGGGGAAGAGAGGAAGAAGTCTTACAAAAGCTTTAAATGCAGGGCGGTGATCAGCCATCTCATATTCTCATACATACAGCAACCTGATGATAAAAGATAAAGATGAGTCTGAAAGGAATAAACAAAACAAAATTATATCTCCATGTCAGATTTTATTGCATTTGGCATGTGAAAGATGAGATGAGGCGGAAATACTTTTTATCACTTCTTCTAGAGTGGTTAGAGAAGCCATAGTACCTGGAAAATACATTAGATAGGCTTCCCATTCTCAAAACTAAATGTGATTACTTAGGTGCCAACTTTTGCTGCCATGGTGCATGAAACCAAGAATTTGCATATGTAATAAGACGTTTGGTAAGTGTAGATAAACATGTGAAATTGCAGAACCAACATTTATAAGCTGTGGATTGCAAACAGTTACAAGCATATACAAGCATGACTATCAGAACAAAACTTTCAGAAAACCTGCTCAACATATATAAGCATGACAGTTATAACATTTATAAGCTGCTCAACATTTACATGACTATTGTTGAATATGTGACTGATCAAGAACAGAACTTTCAGAAAACCTGTGGATTGCAAACAGCTCTGAACTTTCAGAAAACCTATCAGTCTATCACAAGCATATATAAGCATGCAGAACCAACATTTATAAGCTGTGGATTGCAAACAATTACAAGCATATATAAGCATGACTATCAGAACAGAACTTTCAGAAAACCTGCCCAACATATATAAGCATGACAGTTACAACATTTATAAGCTGCTCAACATTTACATGACTATTGTTGAATATGTGACTGATCAAGAACAGAACTTTCAGAAAACCTGTGGATTGCAAACAGTTCTGAACTTTCAGAAAACCTATCAGTCTATCACAAGCATATATAAGCATGCACTGGAGCAGCAAACAAGTCAGAAAGTACACCACTACAAAGCTGCATTCCTGAAAATTCTCTACCACATATTAGATTATTAGTCCTGAACAATAAACCAGTTTTCATACCTCTCAAGTCTCAGCCATCAACAGTAATTGTGGAAGCAGTTTTCTCATACTCTGAAAATAAGAAGTGAAAATAATAATAAAGTATTAGTCACAAGAAAATAAAGTAGAAAATTCAACAAATAATACAAATAAATCAAGATACAAGTTATTACCTTTTTCAACATTCTCCATCTTCTCAATATCATCTAATACATCGAATATGTCTTCAACTTTCCCCATCGACCTCAACCAATTTTGACCGCACACAAGAGCCTCTACCATCTTTGGACTTAATGAACTCCTAAAAGAATCAAGGACACGCCCACTAGTGCTAAAAGTTGACTCCGAAGCAACAGTTGTGATAGGGATAGCTAAGACATCTCTTGCAACTTGAGAAAGAATAGGATACTTTGAGGAATTTTGCTTCCACCACTTCAAAATGTCAAATGAATCGGTCATACTTTCACAACCATCGGCTAAATACCGGCCAATCTCGGACCTACTTTCAACACTTTGCTCATTTTCTAAATGTTGTGCAAATTGTGACTTCAAAAGGATAGTAGGGTCATCATTCACATTAACACTCATAAAAGTAGATGTAGATGAACGATCCAAATCAACCATTTCAGCTCGAATGGAATGATTGCTTTCAAGTGATTGGTAATGGTCGTACAACCGTTGCAATGTAGTTTCAACCTTATCAACCATTGTTTGATAACGAGAAGTGAATTTCCCATAACATTGACCAAAACAAAATATGAGAAATTTCATTTTATAGCGGGGATCCAAAACATTTGCAACAAACAACACATAATTCAAATGACCCAAATCTTCCCAATATTTATCATACTTGGTTTTCATATTTTTGGCCATACCACTCAATAAAATTTCTTCCTCCGCATTTCCCACATTACTAGCCCATGTGACCAAACTAGTTCTAATGGACATAAGCTCAACAAAGAAAAGATTGGTGGTCACGTAATTAGTACCAGAAAACCTTTTGGTGGAGACGTAAAAAATCTTCAAAAACCGAATGAAACATCTAATAGTTTGCCATTGCTCCATGGTAGGTGGCCCAACGCGACCATCAAAGTAATCCCCAAACTTACCCTCATCCTTCAATCTCTCAAAGGCTAGCTCAAACTTTTCGGCAGCCTCCAACATCAAATAGGTAGAATTCCACCTTGTTTCAACGTCAAGGCAAAGAAAGCTCTTGCTTGGAATCTTTTCAGCTTCAACACTAGCTTTAAAATATTTGGTCCTAGCAGGAGAAGACCTCACAAACCTCACTACATTCCTAACCGCTGAAATCGATTCATGTTGTTCGGTTAAACCCTCTTTCACAATGAGATTTAGTATATGTGTATTACACCGAACATGCAAAAGTTGATTATCCATGATGCACCCTTCCCACCCTTTTGTTTTTCTTGACAAGTATCTAATTGCAGTATCATTGGAACTTGCATTATCAACCGTTATTGTGAAAATCTTATCAATCCCCCAATCAAGCAAACATGCCTCAATAGTCTTTCCAATGGTGTCTCCCTTATGATTAGCAATCAAACAAAAGCTCAAAATCTTTTTATTCATATTCCAATCACTATCAATCCAATGAGCGGTAAGACACATGTAGTTCAAATTTTGAATCGAAGACCAAGTATCTGTAGTAAGACACACACGTTGAGACTTTAGGAGTTTCTTTAGCTTGGCTTTTTCCTCAATATAAAGACCCATGCAATCCCTAGCAATAGTGAAGGGAGATGGAATCGGAAATCTAGGATTTAAAGCTCTAGTGAAACGTTTAAAACCCTCTTTCTCAACAGTCCGAAAAGGCATCTCATCAATAATAATCATAATAGCAAGTTCCTTCCTAAGGTCTGCAGCACTGTAGTGGATTGCCCTAAGGGTACCACTAGTTCCACCACCTGTTGTAACACCCTCACCTTCTCCCTCTTTCTTTACTGGCTAAAATTGAAGGGTGGTTTGGGTTTTATCTTCGTGGAAGTGTTCCTTATAAGGATATTCAGGGCATCCTTTTGGATTATTGAGGTGTTTCCATAGACTAGATGTACCATTCCTGATTGTATCTGCGTGATATTCTTTTGAACAATAGTTACACTTAGCCAAAAGCCCATTCTCATCAAGCTTTTCAAAATGGTCCCAAATTTCTGATTTTTTCCTAGATGTATTATTTATCTTAGCTGCAACTCTCTTCCTTTTTTGAGGACGAGGGGGAACCTTAGTCAAATCTATTACATTGGAATTTGGCTCATGTGTGGGTGGGATTGTGGAATTGGGAGAAGGATCCACAATGTCTATAGCATCAACATTTTCAGCAACATTTTCAGATTCCATCTACCAAAAACATGATTAAATAACACATGGATAAGTATAGTCATATTCTATTTAATACAGAATACATAATCACATAATACAGAACCATGATTGCTTTCAATAATTAGAAACATTTAAAGTGTGAAGTAGGTAGGGTATATAATATCAGTTTATGGCATGTCTACCATCTATTTATAAAAAACATATATATGTGAAAAACAAGAATCGATGACGAAAAGATTAGAGTAATAGGGAAACGTACCTCGGAATATTGAAATGCCAAGAAAAACGAACGGATCCTTCTGGTTTTTCAACTTAAGGTTCCTTTTCCTGTTTCCTTTGTAAAAAAAAACTCACTGAAAGAAGGATACAATGACAATCTTAGTGCAATTTTTTTTAAAAAAACTACAAATAAAGTTACAATCTTAGAAATAAAAAAAATAAAAAACTACTTTTTTTGGATTTGGGACAGTAAGTACTTTTTTTCATATAGATTTTTCTTTTACACATCAAAAGTTTTATAGAGAAACATTTTGGGTTTTACCCAAATAACATATTACTATTTACTACATTCGTCCCAAAATGTCCCAAAATGAGTATTCAGGACTCAAGATATGACTGTACAACATTCCAAGGGATAAAGATTTTACAGACTTCTCCTGTTCCCGTTAAACATAAAAGTCAATAATTGGATTTGGTTGCAGGCGAGACACTGGTATCAAACAAAAGCACATAATATGAACGCCCAATACTAGTATTCCATATGAGATCTCTTTAGTTTATCGACAAAAAATTACGAGAGAGAACAGACGATACATACATTGATTGCACAAGTGTAAAATTATGATGCTTGCAAAGCCCCGACTGCGCGATTAATTCTCTAACCTGATTCCTCAAACGCTCAGGATTGCAGAAGAAGTCAACAAAAACACGCCTCTGAAGCGCTATTTCTTGCGAATGATGCTTTACAATCTAATATTCCAGTAGGAATGTTAATATATGAACTCATCACTCATTATAAGTTGACGGCTAGTATTTGAGAGCAACGACAAATCATGAAATATTGGAGGGAAATAAAATTATACATCAGGTAGAATAGGTTTCAATCAATATTAATGCACAATCCCAGTTATCAAGTCGTGAAGAAATGTGACAAGTATTCAATCTTAAGTTGAAAAACCAGAAAGATGCAACAGTGAATTACTCTTGAAGTCATGAAGAAATTCCCAGTTCTCTTGAAACCTCTGAAGAGAACAGAAATTATGCCTAAGTGCCTAACTACGTAAGCAAATAAGTAACAAGCCAGATTATGTTCTCTCTCTCTCTCTCTCTCTTTCTTATTTATGTTTTAAAAATCAATATCTTATTGCAACTGTCTGAAAGCTATACTGGAAGGAAAAGATTTACAGGAAAATCTTCCTGACCTCTGGCAAACAAAACACTAGCGTGGTCTCTCCGAATGCAGAGCAATCTGTGCGGCACATTGGGTGTATGCTTAAATGCATCACTAAGACCATGAACTTTACTATCTCCTTTTTATCCATGGAAACGTCAAGTTTTTGCTTAAAATAATCTTATGTTACTTTGCCGAGTTATAACTTTCCAATCCTCATTCTTTATTTCCAAGCATATAAGGGCGATAACAAGTCCTTTAAAACAACAAAACACAGTAATATCTTACAATATTTTACAATTCCAAAAGTGATTCATGCCACAACCCAAATTACAAAGGATTTTAGTTGCCTCATTCTATGATTAGCTCCAAATGACCTAATTAACTGAACACTTCTGGAGTACTACCAAATATCACAAAGCATAAGAAGTAAGACCATACATTAATCAGTTTGAATTAAAATTAAACTTTACTGCAAGTCTTTACTCAAAAAATCAAGCTAAGTTAAGAAACAAGACCAAGCGACTGAAGCGAGTACATGTTCAATTTCAGACTTCAGAGATCTAGGGTTTGAGAATTGAGAGAGATAAAGAAGAAAGGAGAGAGGTGTCGTACCTGGACGCTGGCGAAGGGCGTTAATGGCGGACGGACGGACGGACGGAGAGTCGAGGTCGGAGGAAATAGGAATAGGCTATGGCCTATGAGTCGAGAGAGGCCGAGCGGCGAGAGGGTGAGGGTCTGTAACTGAGTAACTCTGTTTCTGTTTCACACTTTCACGATGGATTTAGTTTTAGGGTTATTAATTTAGTATTTATATTTATATTATTATATATATATAATTATATATAAATAAATAAATAAATATATATATATATATATATATATATATATATATATATATGTACATTGGTCCGGTTCGGTCCGGTTATGTGTTTTTGGTTTCTGGAACTGTGGACCGACCCAATTCTCCGGTTCTGTGAAAACTCAGATCCAGGACCAATCCAAAGTATTGGTCCGGTCCATTTTTGACTGGTTCGGTCCGGTTCCAGAAAATTTCTGCACACCCCTAGATGTACCGATGAAGAAAGAGTTATGTTGGCAACATTCAAGTTTAAGGGAGCTGCCGAGCATTGGTGGAATGTGTTGAAGGAAAGCTGGGAGATGCAACAAGTTCCAATCACTTGGGCTAATTTTCAAAGGGAGTTCAAAAATGAGTATGTGCCAGATGTGGTTTGCAACAAGAGGGAGAAAGAATTTTATGATCTTGAGCAGGGTAGGATGACTGTAGCGAAGTATCCTGCGAAGTTCACTGAGTTGAGCCGTTATTGCATGTATTTGATTCCTACCGAAGCACGGAGAACACATAAGTTTGTTAAGGGGTTGAGGACCGAATTTAGGAAGCAAATTTTAGCATTTAAGCTTACAGATTATCGGAGCGCGGTTGATCGAGCTTATGAGGTGGAGCAGGATATTGAGGAGCACCGAAGCAAGAATAATTCAAGTAATACACGATAGTCTACTCAGAATGCTAGTCAAGGTAATAATTCAGGTAACAGGGGGGATACCAAGGCAACCGAGATAGGAGAGGTGGAGGCCAGAGTAGGCCACAGTCAAGAAAGTAGGGTAACAACACTTCTTCTTCTCAGGGGCAACAGGGATCGCGTAATGAGACTAAGATTTGTTCATTCTGTCAGAAGTCTGGACACACAGTTGATAGGTGTTGGGGAAAGAATGAGAAATGTTATGATTGTGGTGATGGGACTCACTTGAAGAAAGATTGTCCAAAGCTTAAGGCCAATTAGTCGGATAGCGCCGGTCAGCAGTTTGGGGCTAAGAGAGATGGGGATGGTAGACCTAAGGTTCAGGGCCGTATGTTTGCACTTGATCAGTGTGAGGTTCAGGGGTCTGCGGCAGTGATAGGTGGTACTCTTTCTATATTTGATCATAAGGCTCGAGTTCTCATAGATCCAGGGTCTTCACATTCTTATGTTGCTTCACACTTTGTTGAGAATCTATGTGTGCTGCCTCAACCTTTGCCTTATTTGCTTGAAGTGTCTACCCCACTTGGGGAATATATGCTGGCATCTGAAGTGTTTAAATCTTGTGATGTATTTGTGGGTGACCACACTTTGCATGCGGACTTGGTAGTTCTACCTATACGTGATTTTGATGTGATTCTTGGTATGGATTGGTTATATGCTTATCATGCTTTAGTTGACTGCCATAAAAAGCGGGTTACTTTTTCTATGCTGGGTGTGCCTGAATTTACATTTGTGGGTGATCATGCATTGAGTGGGTTGCATTTTATTTCTGCTCTAAGGGCTAGAAAGCTATTGTCACATGGGTGTACGGGTTACCTTGCATGCGTTGTTGATAAGAAGAAGTCTTCACTGAAATTAGAAGAGGTTCCGGTAGTATGTGAGTTTCCCAATGTATTTTCTACCGATCATGCTATGCCACCCGATAGAGAATTAGAATTTTGTATTGAGCTCATTCCGGGGACTTCACCGATTTCTAAGGCACCGTATAGGATGGCACCTGCAGAGCTTAAGGAGTTAAAATTTCAATTGCAAGAACTTCTAGAGATTGGCTTTATTAAACCAAGTGTGTCGCCTTGGGGCGCACCGGTCTTATTTGTGAGGAAGAAATATGGGAGTTTGCGGTTATGCATAGATTATCGAGAATTGAATAAGGTGACTATTAAGAGTAAATATCCACTACCCCACATTGATGATCTTTTTGACCAATTGCAAGGGTCGATTGTGTATTCTAAGCTTGACTTGAGATGGGGCTACTATCAATTGAAGGTTAGAGAGGAAGACATTCCAAAGACGGCTTTTCGCACTAGATATGAGCACTTTGAGTTTGTAGTGATGCCGTTTGGGTTGACAAATGCACCGGCGGTATTTATGGATTTGATGAACTGTGTCTTTCATAGCTATCTTGATTGTTTCGTGGTAGTCTTTATTGATGATATATTAGTGTATTCGAAATCTCGGGAGGAGCATGAGAAACAGTTGAGGATTGTCTTGTCTATTCTTCGGGAGAAACAACTTTATGCGAAGTTTAGTAAATGTGCCTTTTGGCTAGAGGAAGTATCATTTTTAGGGCACATTGTTTCTAGTGCCGGTATAGCCGTTGATCCTTCTAAGGTTGAAGCGATGATGAATTGGAAGAGACCTAGTTCGGTTACCGAGGTTCGGAGTTTCTTGGGTCTAGCGGGTTACTACCGGAGATTTATTGAGGGTTTTTCTCGGATTGTGACTCCTATGACTAGATTGACACAAAAGAATACACCATTTTTCTGGAGCGAGAAATGTGAGGCTAGTTTCCAAAAGCTTAAGAAGCGGTTGACGACAGCACCTATTTTGGCCTTGCATAATGGAGAAGATAATTTCGTGATCTATAGTGACGCTTCTAAGGAAGGTTTGGGATGTGTGCTGATGCAAAATGGTAGAGTTATCGCCTATCCATCGAGGTAGTTGTCTACTCATGAACAAAATTACCCAACGCACGATTTAGAGTTGGTTGCGATCATTTTTGCGTTGCATAAATGGAAGCATTACTTGTATGGAGCTAAGTTTGAGATCTTTACCGACCACAAAAGCTTGAAGTATTTATTTTCTCAAAAGGAATTGAACATGAGACAAAGGAGATGGATGGAGAAATTAAAGGACCATGACTGTAGCATCTTGTATCATCCGGGGAAGGCAAATGTGGCAGCGGACGCTTAGAGTAGGAAAGTGCACATGTCTTGTTTGATGGTTAGAGAATGGAAAATGTTGGAAGACTTGCGAGATTGGGGTCCTAGTGTTTATGACAGAGGCGTGATTTTTGCGAATGTTCGTTCTACGCCAATTTTATTTGGGAAGATTAAAGAAGCACAAGGGAATGATTCGGAGTTGAAGAAAATAATTGATGGATTGGCTGAGAATGTATCACCTGTTTTTGCGATTAATAATGAGGGTACTTTGACATTTCGAGGAAGAATTTGCGTTCCTGCTAAGAGGCAAGTTCTTGATGAGGCTCATAAATCGAGGTACACCATTCACCGGGGGAGCACGAAGATGTATTTGGACTTGAAACGACAGTTTTGGTGGAAAGGCATGAAGAAGGAAATTGCAGAGTATGTATCGAGATGTTTAACTTGCCAACAGGTTAAGGCTGAACATCAAAGGCCTGCGGGACTTCTACAACCACTTGAGATTCCTAAATGGAAATGGGAGCACATTACCATGGACTTCGTGACAGGTTTACCGCGCACGCGTAGAGGATTTAATGCAGTTTGGGTTATAGTCGACAGATTGACTAAGTCTGCACACTTTATACCGATAGCGATCACTTATTCGTTGATTCAGTTGGCAGCCTTGTACATTCAGTAGATCGTGAGACTTCATGGCGTACCAGTGAGGATTGTGTCTGATAGAGATCTGAGGTTCACTTCCAGATTTTGGCGGTCGTTGCAAGAGGCTTTGGGAACAAATTTGAAATTAAGTACAGCTTTTCATCCACAAACGAATGCTCAGTCCGAGTGGTTGATTCAGATTTTAGAGGATATGCTTCGAGCTTGTGCCGTGGATTTTAAAGGAAGTTGGGATTCTCACTTACCTTTAGCCGAGTTTGCGTATAATAACAGCTATCGGTCGAGTATTAAGATGGCGCCGTATGAAGCATTGTATGGGCGTAAATGTAGATCACCTATTTGTTGGGACGAAGTTGGAGAGGCAAAACTTTGGGGTTCCTAGTTAGTGCAACAGTAGGTTGAGAGCGTGAAGTTGATTAGAGACAGGCTACGCACCGCTCAAAGTCGACAAAAGAGTTACACAGATAATCGTAGAAGGGATCTTGAGTTTCAAGTGGGCGACTATGTATTCTTGAAAGTGACACCGAGGAGAGGTAAAAAGAGATTTGGTAAGAAAGGGAAGCTTACACCGAGATACATTGGCCCGTTCGAGATTCTTGAGAGAGTTGGGTCCTTAGCGTATCGAATTGCATTGCCAGTTTGCCACCATCACTCTCGGAGACTCATAACGTCTTCCATGTTTTTATGTTGCGAAAGTATATGAGGGATGAATCACATGTGCTTAAGTATGAGGAGATAGCATTTGAGCGGAATATGTCCTATGTTGAGAAGCCCGTGAAGATTTTGGATACCAAAGACCAAGTGCTACGAACCAAGAGAATTCCCTTAGTCAAAGTTCTTTGGAAGAATCACAACATTGAGGAAGTGACTTGGGAAACGGAAGCGGAGATGCGTGACAAGTATCCACATTTGTTTGAGGGACTTGGTAAGAATTTAGGGACTAAATTCCTTAAAAGAGAGGAGAATGTGGCACCCTAGACATTCATTGCTTGCCTTCATGCATTCATATTGTTTGTGAGCATGCTTACTTGGTCTAAAAATGCTTTAGAATCATTTATAAGTCATTCACAATACTCTTAATATGCTTAGAATCTTGTTTGCATGCTTGTTGAATCGTCACTTGAATCGCTCGTTTAGTTCTCCTTCTTTCCCTCCTTCGTTCGGATTGTTCGGGTGTTGTTGGAGGGTGTTTGTGATGAGTTTTAGACTCATTTTTGTTGAGGCTTGAAGCCTCATTGTTTTGGCTAAGTGTTTGGAGGTCTTTAGGGTTCTTTTTCAAGCCATTTTGATTATGCCGGGCTTGCGGCCACAAGGTGAAATGGCCTTGTGTCCGCAAGGTCTCCAGAGAATTGTGTGTTGCTAAGGTAGCTAGCATGCGGTCGCATTCTATGGAGGGCCATGCGGCCGCATGGTCCCCCGAGACTGGAATGCTCTGTTTTGATCTTTGACGAATTATGTACTCAAACCCCTATCCAAAACCCTTCCTAAACCTCACCTAAACCTCCCTAACCCTCATTACTTATAGCCTAACATTAGTAACTTGTTTTAAGAGTGTATTAGTGAGTGCATTAGTGGATTAAACAAACCCAAATCAGATTTTAAAGGACCACAACATAGTGGCACTTGTCCCACTCACTTTTCCTACCCTTAAACACCACAAATCTGATGTTTTGACTTCACTTTCCCCCCCCCCTCACTCTCCAAAAATGGGATTCATCTTCCCCAAGGTTCCTCCATGGCTCCTTGAAGCTTCTTCCTTGGTCCTCCATGGTTCTTTCCCTCATTGCTCAAGCCACCTCCATAGAAGTGAAGAGCTTGAAGAGTAGATCATTTCCAATCGATTAATCTTTTCATTTGGTTTCTTGTGTGTAGTTTACAAGTAAGTTACTCTTCTTCTTCCTTGTACTAGTCCTCATTGACCCTAAGGAAACAAAAACTATGATTTTTGAGATAAATGAGTACACATCCTTGCTTTATATGCCTTCATCTTGTGATTTTAACTTGTGAACTTAGTAGGAGCATGTGTAGGATGATTTTATGATTATGAGAGAATGTTATACTCTTTCATCTTGCGTATTTAAGACTATGAACATGTTAGAAGCATTATTGATATTAGTTGCTTGAAATGGTGCCATATGAAAGTACTCTAATTATAGCCCACATGATATGTTGGTATGTTGTTATGTGTTCTATCCTCTAATTGGACTCTATGTTGAATGTAAACTACATTGTGGTATTTTGGTGTACTCATAATCTAGTTGAACTTAGTAATGGACCTAGGTTGATTTGGGAAGCACATAGCTTCAAATCCCCAAAATTGGGAATGTGTAGTAAAGACTCAACGGAGTCGACTCTAGGGAAGCTTTGAACACGTTGAACACCACTTTCAATCCCTACCAAGTTTGGACACCGTTTGATTGGGATTTATTCAATATAAGTTGAACCTATTTATGTGCAATCAAGTTGTTGTGATTGTTGGGTTTTGAGCAATTAAGTGCCTTGACATGAATTATGGTAGAGATTAATAGCCTACATGATCGGATGAGTTCGCTCTTGTCGAATTCGATCCTTGTTTGTTTATGACGAGTAAATATCTACTTGTGTATCACATTGAGTCCAGCTGGCATTATTTGGTTTGTTTATACGTCCGGGTGGGACGATACATCGCCTTCACGAATTGTGAGATTCGTGTTCGCTATGGATCGCCGCACCCGGGACCTCACACACGCCTCCACTGTGGGCCGCAATGGGGAAGTAGCCCCTTTGCCGTATCGATACATGCCGCATTGGCTTGCTAATTAAATCGAGGCGATTCTCGATACTAGTCGATGAATTCACAAAACATCGATGGCACGAACCAATTAACACAGTTTATTGCAGGAGCTACGTAGCGGCTGGGCCTATATCATATCCTACTTGTATGATTTACTTTCTGCACTTACGTGATTAATGTGCTAAGTGTTATATGATGAACATGTACAATAATCGTGATAAATGCTATGCTATGACATGAACATGCATTTTTAGTAAGTTACTAAGTCTTTATGACTTACCCTATTTGTTTGTTTTGTTTTCCTTAGATCCAAGCCAAGGAGACGGTTCTCGCTAGATTCGCCGTATCTGTGTTTGATTGCTAGTGAGCTCGAAGGTTGCTCTTTTGGGACTTTTGTAGTTAGACTTTTATTTTGGCAAGGACGATGGGAAGCAAGTCACTTAGACTTGACTTGGGTTTTATGTTGTTGTATAACTTGAATATTCTAGACTTATAATCTTTTGTACGCCAACTTATATGACGAACTTGTTTATATGTTATGGTTCACTAGAGCTTCTTCCGCTTAAATACTCTTTTATAGTATTATTGTTGTTGTCTCCGGCATGTTGGGGCCATTGAGGTTATTATATGCATGTGTCATAATTGTAGGAGTAGTTGTTGGGTTCCGGCTGTAACGTCGCCGATGACTTGTTTACTTTCTGCTATTTTCCGGCCAAGTGAAGCCGAGTTGTTAATTGTATGCGATGTTGCGCCACGTGAAATTTTATATTCCTATTGCGCATGCTTACTTGGTTATATTTGGGCGGTCCGACTTGGGGTTTCGCATTGGAATCCGGGTCGGGGTGCCACATTCGTACCGTAGTTCTGATTCCCCAAAGAACAATTAGTAGTTGTTCCAACCAATTTCCTTTCTTTTCATCTAAGTTCATTTTCAAGGCATGCAAGATTTTCTTGTTTCCTGCTTATGCCTGACTATTCCCTTAAGGATGAGCTATCGAGGACATTCAATGTTTTACATTCAACATCTCATAGCTCACCGTGAACTTCTTTAAGAATTACGTGCGATGGTCGAAGACAATCATCTGAAGAAATCCAAAGCAGCACCAGATGTGGCCATGCATGAAGTTGATTGCACAATCCTCAGTGATACTGGCGAGTGGCTTTACTTCTACCCACTTGGTGAAATAATCCACCGCTACAATGACATACTCGCATCCTCACTTAGCTTTGGGGAATGGACCAATGAGATCGATCCCCCACATGTCGAAGGACCAAGCTATGACCATTGGTGTTTGGGGCACTGAAGGAAGTCAAGGAATGTCTGGGAATCTATGGCACTTGTCACACTTTCTCACATATTCCAATGCATCTCTCCTTATGCTCGACCAATAGAATCCGTGGAAGTTCATCTTGTCTGCCAGTGTCTTTGCTCTTGGATGGCCTCTACAACGGAACCACTTGATCACGCCAAGAAATAGGGTGACTATGCTAGCAGTCCACGTAATTGACTTGAGCTGATGTGTGAATGATGAGTTGGATATCTGAGCTTGTGTTCTTCTGGAAATGAGACTTGTTTGAGTATATTGCCTTGGGAAATTGATGGTTTCTTGGAGATTTGTTGTGGTGAAAGCTTGAAAGAGAATAAGCACCGTTAGAGAGTTGGGAGGTGTTCCAAACTAAAACCCTCCGGTGTGAGAGTCAGTAACAAAGGAGATATGTGCTAGAGCCCGGGCGTCCCCTCAAGCCTCTGGTGATAACTTGAATATTGAGAGAGTGAGTGTGTGCTTGTTGGTGTGTGTTTAGAGCCTAACCTATTGAGGGTGGTGAAGGGTGTTATTTATATATAGCTCTCGACTTGGACTCCAAGCCAAGATTTGTAGTGGAACGTGGAGACCAACTTGTTGTTGGTCGGCTAGCTGACAGTCACCCATTGGCTCCGTACTTTGTGGTTGTACTTCCCGTATCAAAAGGTGGGTTAGTGGAGACGAATTATGGCTGGAACAGAACTTGCCCACGTCCTTCCAATGTGGTGATGACACGCGGCTAGCTTGGTACAATGCTGACGTTCGGACACCGATGCTAAGGGATCTATCGGTCAAGCATGGATGTTCCTTGGTTATTTGGGTGAGCATGCTAGGTCTTTGAGTGGGCCGTCGATCATGGGAGGTCTTTGGTCTCTTGTTCATGGTCGCTTTTCTTGTCTGATGGTCGGCTTGACTATGCAAACTGTCGTCGTGGTGGAGCCCTTATGGTTGAGTTGGCGGCCACGTGTCTTTCCACATGGGAGGTGTTAGGCTGGGCCCCTTTAGAAAGTCTTTTCAGTAAATGATGCATCCATTACTGTGATGGAGCCTTGATAGCTAAAAGTTTCTTTCGATATATTTCGGCTGATCTCAAATTGTCTTCATAGAATACATTTCGTAAGGATTAGATAAATGATTGATGTATTTGTTGCTCTCCCTTTCTTTCGATTTCTTACGAGTGGACAAGTGTTTATAGACTATCTAGAAATTTATAACCATAATCAATCTGTATTATAAAACAGCTAGGTTGACACATGTGCAATGAACTAGGGCTATTCAGATGTTGATGTTTTATTATCTTTAAAAATTTAATAGTTGAGATTCACCCTCACATTCACATGTGTGAGTAGTTATCCATTTTTAACTCCCTATTTTTTCTTTCCCTATTACAAATCACCCCCTAAAATTATTATTATGAGCAGTCATCCTTTTTTTCTTCTCCCTATGTTTTATCTTCATATTACAAAGTCACACCTTGCGATTAATCTTCTGAACATTCACCCCTTGTAAAACATCAATCCATCAACTATCACTTAAAACAATATACACATCAACTATAACAATTTTTTAAATCGCACCTTCTATTTAGGTACTGTTATTTTAATTGACGAAATCAAATATACTGGTATCGCGTTATAGGCACAGACATAAAGATCTAGTTGTTATAAGTTTTCACGTAATAACTAATATGAGTTGCTTACCATATTTTGCAGTCCAAACAGCTCTTTGAAACAGAGTAAACAGAAAACAAATCACTATCAAGATTCTGGTGCTTCTGCTATCAAGATTCTGGGTGCTTCTGCATAATTATAATTTTGCTTGGCCATCAAATTCTTTCTTGTCCATATATGGCAGCAAGATCCATAAAAAGCCACATAACCTAAGAAATCGCAATCTCTCCAAGATTGTTCTCTACAACCACCCAAACTGAGGTATGAATCTTCGACATCTGCGTAACGTCACCCAGTTTTCTAAACCCACAACGTTCAAGAGTACTATTATTCCCATAACTCGCACCCTTTGATCCATCTTTATTCTTCGATGCATTGCGAATTTGCGAGTTCTACAGTACTCATAACATAAATCAACTTGAGCAATGGAATGTCTATATTAAGACATTTTATTTTCTTAAAATTGCCTTGGGGATGGAGAAATGAATACTAGATCCAACTAATATATATAAATAATACAATTTACATTAAAAAAATTATTGTTGAAAAATATTATACATATATATATATATATATATATATATATATATATATATATATATTAATAAATTAATATTATGAAATTTATAATTTCTAACCCTAACCCTTAGTATAAATAGTAAACTTAATTTTTTTTTGTGCTTAATAACACTAATATTAAAATTTTAAAAGTAATGATTACAATATAAGGTTAAACTTTCAAATTTATTAATAGCAAATATCACCAAATTATTTAAAAATAATGATTATAATATAAGGTTAAATTTTAAAAGTAAAACCAATAATTTAACATCATTCCACGGTTCAAAAGAACATAAAAATATATAATAGTTGAATAGCACTTCATAGGTCCATTAACAAATTACAAATTTACAATACATAATTCAATAATTCTGAATTGATATTTATTAAAAAAAAATTAAACCCAAAATGACATTATTTTGGGCAAAAACATTTAAAAATAAATAAAATTAACAGTTGGACGCCTAGACCACTGGACATCGCCTAGAGCGTCTGACGACTAATTGGTCGATTTTTCAGATTTCTAGGTGCCTAAGTTGATTTTTAGAACACTGTTTATTATACATGCTAGCACAACCTTTTGATTAAATAAAATGTCAATTGCCCAGTCATGTTTGACTTATTTTTAATTTTTTGTGTGAGCTTATTTTTATTTTTGGGGTTTCTTTTTATTTTTTTCAATTTTGGTCATCCAACACGGTGCTGATTGCCGAAAAAAATGAAGT
Source organism: Codonopsis lanceolata (assembly GCA_013146195.2). Lineage (NCBI taxonomy): Eukaryota > Viridiplantae > Streptophyta > Magnoliopsida > Asterales > Campanulaceae > Codonopsis > Codonopsis lanceolata. Next base: position 178,056,129 of record CM028378.1, read on the forward strand.
TTACCATTTCATAATATTAATTTATTAATATACATGTATAATTTTTTTCTGCCATAAAAGTTTTAATGTAAATTTTATTATTTGTATATATTAGTGCGATCTACGTTTTTTTTATATCGTATAATTGCTACTATTATAAAGTTTAAAAGGTAAAATTTCGTTATCTTTCTAACATTTTGGAAACTGGGGTGTGATGCTACACAATTTGGTCTTAGGTTGTTCCTTGCGGTATGTTGAATATCTATGCTTATGTAAAGGTACACGATCTTGTTGAAATCTTGTCAAAAGAAGAAACCTTAGAAGGAATGCAAGGCAAGGCCTCGCGAAACCCCTCATATGTAAGAGTAAGTTCTTAAGCTTGATCAAAAGCAAAAGGACATAGTTTCGGTGTGTAAAGTGAGCGTACCTTTGAAATGAAGCTTTGTAAGGTATATATAGCCATTTGGGAGTGAAATCCGGGTTGAGTCATTACTATGGAGAGATCATAGGCCTTTATGACCATAAATGCGGGTTGACCGCGTAACAGACGGAGTCGTGGCTTAAATCCCGGTTTCGAGAGTTATCAGACAATTGAGTTCGGAATGAATATTTTGTTATTCGAGCAGCCTTGCTCCCTGGTCGGTCAGATTTGTAGAAAGACTCCTGGTCGGGATGTATGTAGGATGTCTACCCCGGATTATCCTGCTCAGGTGACCTCCTTCTTGGTCCCTGTCTCCCACATGCTTATCACGTGAAGGCTCATGTGCTTGGCTCGTGACCAGGGTTTGGGCCGAGCTCATCAGGGCCCCCTGCTCCTTGTTCGCCGAGTATTTATGCTTGGTGCAAGGAGCATGTTTGTAATTTTGTTGTAGCTTGATTTGGGGAGCAGAATACTTGTTTATTTTTGTTGTGATCCTAGTGAGGGGAGTTGCTTTGTTGGTGATAGTTGATGTGTTCGGAATGCCGGTTGCAGGAATCTAGAAGTCTCTTCTAGGGTGACGTCGGCTAGGTATAGTGTCATGATGAGTCGCGTCTTTTCGAGGTTTGCATTAATGACGGGTTTGATTAGGTGTGTCACAGCCGTTGCATTTCGAATTTGGAAAGATTTTGGGCACGTGATTTGAACGTTTTTTCCTCAAATTCTTCAAATAAAAGGGGAAACCCTAGCTCCTTCATTCTTTTTTACTTCACTCTCACCTTCAAACTCTTTGCATCTGTTGGCGTTTCTTTGGTTTGCACTTGATTCCTCTGGCAACGAATCCTATGGCAAACGAATCATCCTTCTTTGCATCCTGGATCATTTTCAAATTTCCCCTTCAGGAAAATTCATCCTTGTTCAACGCACAATAAGTCTTTACTTGCTTTAATTTCATTTTTTGCATTTGTCTTGAATTTTTTCAAGTTTCTGGGTTTCTTCTTGTACGTTATTGAAGGGACTTAGCCTGCAAGATTATGATGGGAACTGGTGAATTGAAGGGAGGTCTGTACAAGCTTGTTTGGGATGATCCTGCATATACTTCTCACAATTGTTCATCTCTGTCTTTGCCTACTTCTTCAACTCAGATTTGGCATTACAAATTAGGGCATATACCTGATAATACTCTCAAATACTTTCCTATTACTTGTAATAAGTTCCAGTTAATCATGAACCTTGTGAAGCATGCCATTTAGCTGAACAATGTAGAATTTCATTTCCTTTAAGTCTCAATCATGCCTTGGTTCCTTTCTCCTTAATACATTGTGATGTTTGGGGGCCATATTCTCATCTTACCTACACTGGTTTTAATTCTTTTTTAACAATTGTAGGTGATTTTTCAAGAACTACCTGGACCTATTTGTTAAAGTCTAAGGCTCGTGTTATGCATCACTTGCAACTGTTTCTTAAGATGGTAGAAACTCAATTTTATACATGTGTCCAAAGTGTCAGATCATATAATGATACGATCTTCTCGGAAGGCTTCATTGAACAACGAATTACTCACGCGGCGGAAGCTTAGGATCGAAGGATGTTTGCGGGGGTGACACCCCGACCCAACAATTAGCACGAAAATAACCTTGGCATGTACAGCCGCAACCCGCAATCGTAGCAATTGAAGAAGCTAGGTATTGTGAAAGACGCCACAATTTATATGGAAGAATCAATTGATAAGTCAAGAATGAACACACAAGCTTCACACCTGTATATTCTCAACAGTTCAAGAAGAACCAATAAGTTTTGATAAACTCACAAAATAATAATACTCAAAGCTGTTGTTCAATAGAATGAAAACCCCTATTTATACCTAAACTAAGCTGCAAACTTGTACTAAGGAATTAGGGTAAAGTTTGGAAGAAAACCCTAATTTACAAAGCAGTAAAACGGCAGGTCGGGGACCCTTGCGGCCATAAGCCATTTAGCCTCAAGGCTCGCAAGCTCTCGAGTAATGTCGGCCCAGCAAATGACAAGACCTTGCGGTCGCAAGCCTCTTTAACCATGCGTCTGCAAGCTTTCCAGAATGTTGCCCGTGAAATAACAAGGCATGCAGTCATCCCTCTTGTCTTGGATCACGTTCACCAGCTTCCTTTGACCCTTCGGGGTCTTCTCTTCATGGCTTATTGCTCGTGCTTCCATCTCCATTGTTTCACGAACTAAGCCGTTGACTTTTTCACGGATTCTCTTGGCTCTAGCTCTTGTGATTGGTCCAACGGTTGTCGGCATCGGTGTTGAGTTGTTGATGTTGTTGGGGATGTCCTCATCAGATAATGGATCTGAGTTCTTTAATACTGCTATGTCTACCTGGTTAGCTTCACTTGGCATAGACCAACAGAGCACTTGTGTTGAGACTCCCTAACAGAATTAGAGCGTAGAAGTAAAACATAGGCATGTCCTTAATGTGGCTAGGGCACTCAGATTTCAGGCACACCTACCTATTAAGTTCAGGGGTGATTGTGTTCTTACAACAACTTATCTTATTAATAGAACTCCTACACCTCTTCTTCACTACAAAACACCTTATGAACTGCTTCTTCCCAAACCTCCTGCCTATGCTCACCTGAAAGTATTTGGATGCTTGTGTTATGCTTCCACACTAAAGTCCACTAGAGATAAGTTATCTCCTAGGGCTAGCAGATGTCTCTTTCTTGGTTACCCCTATGGAAAAAAGGCTTACAAGATCTATGATTTGTCCACTCACAGAGTTTTCTATTCCAGAGATGTTTCCTTTCATTAATTGGTCTTCCCATGTCCATCTCTATTGTCATCCTCTGTCACTTTCACACCTATGTTTCCTGCTTCATCTTCCACTACTTCCGAGGAAGCTGTTTCATTTGACATTCCTTCTCAACCCTCATCGACTGCCACTTCTCTGCCTCCACTAATGGTGGTGGTCCAAAATCCATGATCCATCACACACAAAAATTATCATGGTATCAGAGTGTGGGTTCCCGGGACTGCGCCAGCGCCCCGCGCGCCCTTGGATAGGGGTGCGCGTACATGCGGATGTGGGACACCACTACTCTTGTTCCACCCTCCCTTGTTTAGGGGAAGACGAAATCAAAAGTGCGAGAGGAGTGCTGTCTATGATAGCGCGTTGGAATGCGCCTCGGTTGCCTTTAGTGGATTTTTGATCCAATATGAGAACTTTTGGTTTCCCACATCAAGTTATCTCTTTTTTAGGGGATACCAGGATATGTGAATGCATTACCCTTTCATTCCCATTTTTCCTTTTTTAGGGAAAAAAAGGAAAAATGCAAAAAATGATATTGCGACGCCCCAACTATGGATTTTATTAAAAATAGCCTTATGGCCCGTTTCGGATCACTATGGGAGCTTTGGGTTTCCCGCATCAAGTTATCCCTTGTTTAGGGGATACCAGGATATGGGAATACATCACCCTTCCATTCCCATTCTCCATTTTTTAGGAGAAAACGGAAAAGTGCAAAGAAGGAGTGTTGCGAGGCCCCACTGGATCCAAAAGTTTTAGAGTCGCCATCTTTATTTTAAGGCAAAAATAAAGCAAAACCAGAAAAAAGAAAAATAAAACCAAAGATAGAAAATGGGTTCGGAGGCTAAGTTACGAGTTGGAAAGGCGCTAGACACCCAACTCGCCCTTTCGGTCTCAAAATAGTTTTTGGCTAAAGTATTCTTATTGTTATATTTATTTAGCAAATAAATAAAGCATTAAAAGACAGGAAAATAAAACAAATACATCCGTGACTACATTATTTATGGACTTGCAGTCATTTCCTTACAATAATTACAAATGTATTTAAAAACATTTGGCTATTATAACGACTCTTTTACATAATATTTCCTATTTTAATCCGGGCAGCACAACAACTTATATTGACTACATTGGGCCGGATTTAAATAATAAATAAATGAACAAGTAAATAAAACGCCCTTATATGGGCACCGTTGGCGTCGCTGGAATGCACGATCATGTCATCAACATAGACCTCCATTTCTTTGTGGATCATGTCGTGGAAGAGGGTGGTGGCAGCCCTCTGATAAGTGGCTCCGGCATTTTTCAGCCCAAATGGCATGACAGTATAACAATAAGTACCCCACGGAGTAGTGAATGAAGTCTTCTCCTGGTCCTCTGCTGCCATTTTGATTTGATTATAGCCCAGCATGCCCTCGACGAAGGATCGGACTTTGTGAGTTGCGACGGCGTCTACCACAATATCAATATTGGGCAGAGGGAAGTCATCTTTGGGCGATGCTTTGTTGAGGTCGCGGAAGTCTACACAGATTCGGACTTTCCCGTTGGGCTTGGGAACGGTTACTATATTGGACAACCAGATCGGGTATTCAACTACCCGAATAAAGTTGACGCGCAGCTGCTTCATGATTTCTTCTTTGACTTGTAGTGACCATTCTGGCTTGATGCGGCGGAGCTTTTGCTTGACTGGGCGAACATTCGGATATGTGGGAATCCGGTGTTCAACTATGGCTGGGTCCAGGCCGGGCATATCTTCGTAGGACCAATCAAATATGTCCACGAACTCTTTAAGGAGATCAATGAGTGTTATTCTTTCTGAACCTTGGAGGTAGCTACCGATTCTGATTTCTTTGATTTCATTGTCCATCCCCAGATTGATAGTGGACAAGTCTGTTGACTCCTATTTCTAGATTTGGTTGAGTCATCCTCTGATTCTATTGTACAGTGGCTAAAAGGTCTGCGTACCGATTAGTGTGGCAACTGTCTTAGAATCAATTTATTCTAGAACCTGTTAGTGTTAGTCTAGGCGCGGTTTTGCAAAGCCTACATAGCAGCCTTGAAGGACCAAATAGACTTTGAAGTCCGCTTTCAATGCCGAGCATCAAGTTAAGCCATTTCACAAGATAATGACACGTGGACACCTAGTTGATATATTCGAAAATATCTAGTCATTATGTCTTCAATCAGACTTCACTTTCAAGAAGTCAACTCTGCATGCTGACAACCTGCCCTGCTTCTCGAAATCGAAGATCAAGACATTACCCGCTTTGGCTAAGAAGACTTTCCAAGCCGCAGAGCCTCGCAAGCCGAAACATTACTCAATTTGGGAATGTCTTCTCTGCACACTGCATCTCTCGATGACCGTGGGTCATACATCTTCCAAAGCGCCGAATTGCATTCAATGCAATTAAACGTTGGACATAGTTCACCATGTTTCAGTCCAACGGTCAAAAGATCTCTTCCTAGTATTTATTCAAGTCTTGAAGATCTGAAGAACAACTCTTTCGCAATTAACTCTCAAGCTTCATCTTCAATACTCAAGCATTCAAAGAGATCAAAGGACAAGGACTAACACTTCACCAAACTTCTTCAAGTCGCAGATTTGCCATCTTAAATTGCTACTTCATTTAGTTTGTCTTTAAAGCTGTTCTTTTAATTCTCGCACGTGAAGAGAACAATTATTCATTGATTGTCTCTCTCACCTTTATACACTTGGTTAAAAACTCATTTTGTACACGATCCATTAGAGATCTAAATCATAAACCTAGTGGATAAACAAGTGCACTTTTAAAATCCAAAGCTAACCACTTTGGTAGTGGATGTAGTACTATTCACGCATTTAACCACTTCAAATCTCTCGGTGTCTTTGTCGAACTGTTCTTATTACTCCACTTAACCGCTTGTGTTTACAGCTTCAGACTACCTTAACTAGCCTCTGCTAATTCTTAATATATTTTGTTTGCCTGCCTAAACTCTTCTATTTAATCCTCTCTAAGAAATCTTTAAGAAGAGTTTACGAAAAAGTTTTATAAAAACATATCTAGGCTATTCAACCCCCTTCTAGCCTAGATTGAGCCTACTTGGGACCAACAATTGGTATCGTAGCTTTATTCTTTGAAAAATTATTTTTCCAAGCTTAACATCTTGAGAATAGATCCTATGGCTCACTATATGCCGCCTACTTCAAATACCAAACACGACCCCAATATTGACTAAGGCCACTTTGAAGTATGGAAAGATAAGGTTATGAGATATATGAACTCTATTGACAATCGATTGTGGCAATGTGTTCGCAGTCCTTATATTCCAATGAAACCCAACCTACTTGTCAAGTAGCCGTGGTCCTCCCGAGATACCTAAATCTATGAACGAATGGATGCACTAAGAAAGGAGGCTTGTTGAACTCGACAAAGAAGGCTATTCATATTATATCCAATTGCCGACACCCCACATATCAACAGATCATCAGATGCAAAACTGCCAAGGAAATGTGGGAAGCCTTGGTAGAATATCTTGAAGGAGACCTACCCACCAGAGACAACAGAAGTACAACTATATTCAATACCGCCTCGACTCATTCTAAAAAGATCCTAAAGAGACTTACGACAAGCCTACGATGCATTTTGTGAGGTAGTAAATAGTTGTTACTCTTTGGAAAGAATATAGTGTTAAAGAAGTGAATATGAGATTTTTAGCTTCTTTAGGAAGTTTGTGGCATGTAAAACCATCGCAATAAAAGAGTCCAAAGATTCGAACCTTTTAAGTTTGTATGAAGCTTAATTGTATGAGCAAGAATTACTTCAAGCTCAAGAACAGACAAACATTTTAAACTTCCTTCTTTTTTCTCTTATCTCTCAGAAATTCTCGCTCAAGAAAGTAAACCATCTACTTTTTCTTCAAATGAGAATGAAATTTTCTCTCGACGAGCAATTTGCTATGTTCGTTAAGAAGTTTCAAAAGTTCTCAAAATTTACAAAAAGAAAGAAGCAAACCACAGACTTTCGAAGAAGACGCTCGAAAACTCACACAATAATGAGTTAGTTTGCTACAATTGTGAAAACCTGTCACTTTGCTTCTAAATGTCCTTAAGCCTAAATATGAAGCCTATAAAAGGGAGACCTTAAATCATTCTCTCTAAACATGAGGTCTTCTCCGTCGAGGACTTAGAAGAGAACCATGTAGCCACTTGGTTTGAAACCGATTCTCGACGAGGATGATAGTGATGACTCACCCGAGCAAGCACACATTTGTCTTGTCGCTCTAGAGTCACCTCCCACCTATGACTCGGTTAAGTACCTTTCAAGCTAACATAGAACAATCTCTCCAAGAGCTTTCAAAAAGAAGAAATCCTCGGCGATGCTCAAGACATGCTAGAGAATTCAATGAATTTAGGAAGGCCTATGTTAAGTTAGCTAAAAGTCATGAGAAGTTGAATCGAGAAATCCATGCTGAAACCGAAGTTAAAAACTCTCCATGGAGTCCAAGCAGAAAATATCAAGTTAAAAAGAAGAGAACAAGTTTCTCAATGAAAAGGTTGCTTGTCTTATTGATCATGCCAAAGAGTTATCTGACGAGAAAGAGTTGCAAAAACCATTAACTCATGGAATAACTCAACGACGTCTTTTGATCAAATTCTTGGAGATCGAAGCCCTCAAATGTATAAATCGGGCTAGATTCTCTAATGACATCTCCCCGATGCAACCTCTCAACAAAAAAAATGAACATTTTACAAAGGAATAGTAATATTCCTCGCACAATATCAAACCTAACAAGGGTAAAGAAGGAATTGGTTATACTGCTACTCCTTATAAATACCCTAAGGTTCAAATTAATGTAAAACAATGAAGCTTTGAAAGCAAAGCAATCATCTTCGGAGATAAATCGTTAAAGGAGGTGCGCATTGCATGCCTCCACCAAGACTGAAAGCAAAGGCCGCTGCTTCTGTGGCCTATGAAAAGTCCTGCTCAAACCTATCGATTCATCAACAAGATTATGATGCTAATGCTACACGTAATGTTGATACCAAGCTTAAAGGAAAAATGCATGAGGCATCAAAGTCACTACAAGAAACATTTTTTGCTAAAGCAAAAATGTTGTATATGCATCAAGAAGCCTCATACGTAGCCTCCTAAGCCTCGTCGTTAACAAGACTACTAACTCAAAAGCCGTTAAGAAAAATGTTCAAAAACCTTTAAATATTCAAAGATAATCATGTAGATTTCTGTAATTTTCATCACTGCACATTTTGTAAGTGCTTCGCCACTTGGTCCATGAATGTCCGCCGAAATCCATCATGAAGCCCGCCGATCCCCTATTCCAAAATCGCAAGTATGGGTTCCAAAAAATACGCTAACCATTTGGACCCATAAGAAAATAAAAGGGGACCATGATTTTCTTATCCTTACATCTCGTGTGCCTGTCAGAGCTAACTCAAATTCAAAGAAGAAAGATGTGTGGTATCTGACAATGGCCGCCAAGACATGACCGGAGAATCCCCGCTTCTCTCTAATATTTCTCAGCGTAGGCCCTCCAAATATCTTCTGAGACAATGCTAAAGGAAGAACAATTGGCTATGGATCCATCATTCGAGGAAATCTCTCCATTGAAAAGTCTCTCTAGTAGGCTGGCTTGAAACATAATCTCCGAGTATTTCACCTCCGTGACAAAGGGCTTATATGTCAATTCTCCTCAAACAGTATGTGATATCAAGGATCCAGCTCTTGCTCAACCTTATTACCGGTCATAGACAAGTGGAATGTCTATGTAATAGATTTGAATGCCTACTAGTGTCGCTAATCTATGTCTTGTGGCAAACTCGCTCAAGACAAAAGTCGGGTGGCATAAAAGACTCGCCATTTGAACTTCAAATATCTAGCCAAGCTATCTAAAGAAGGTCTAGTCAAAGGATTGCCTAAGGTCTCGCCGACCATGATCGCTCGTGCAAAGCGTGCCAACTCGAAAGCCTCAAAACGCCATTCAAAAGCAAACCAGACTCTCAACGACAAGACCTCTACAACTCGCTACACATGGATCTTTCTGACTTCTGACCGCCACTACTATTAGCTATGGTGGTTTCGTATACACGCTAGTGGTAGTGGATGATTATACAAGATACACTTGGACGTAGATGATGTCTTCTAAAGATCACACATACGATCTTCTTACAAAGACTATTCTAAGATTGCAAACGCAAAAACTCGATGAAATCGGACGCTCGATCGACAATGGTACCGAGTTCACCAACAATGGTATAGCAAAGCAATCGTGATGATCACGGTATTCATCACAACTTCTCCTCGAAGGACACCGCAGAAGAAAAACGGCAATTGCCGAAAGGAAGAATGTAACACTTATCGAAGTCGCTAAAACTATGCTTGTCAAGCAAAGTTGCCAAACACTTCTCAAGCGTAAGCCGCCAATACCGCCGCTTCACTGTAACGTATCATTGATCAACAAATTTCACTAGAAAACACCCTATGAACTTTGGAGAGGTAAAACCCCAAACATTGATTTTTCAAAATCTTCTACGCAAATGTTTTCAGAGTCTACAATGGTAATGATTACAGAGGAAAATTTGATCATAAAGCCGATGAAGGTGTATTTTGGGTTATGCCATACACTCCAAAGCTATTGTGGTTTTCAACAAACGATCATTAAAAATAGTTGAATCTGCTCATGTCTCATTTGATGAATTTGATTTATTAGGAGCCACATGTGGCTCCAAATGTTGCCGATGACTTTGTTGATGTTGAGACAGTACACCCCAACCATCAAACTCAAAGATACCTAATCCTTCACCAAAGAACTCAATCAAATATTCCCCGATCATCATTTTCTTATCAAACGGGTCACCGTAAGACTTCAACCCCGCTCAAGAAAACTCAATTCCGTAACCCCTTGTTTCTCATCCCAAAATCTTATCCCTCAACTCACCTATGAACGAGCTTTGAACTCATCACTCATCAAGACGCAACCGATCTTCCCTCTAGCCCTCCTTCTCGAACCTTGTCATGAAGAAACAAAGAAGAAATCATCACATTCCTCGCTGCCTCAAGAACATGTAAAGACCATCCAATCTCTCAAAATCATGGTGACATTCATGTTGGAGTTCGCACTCAAGATCCTCCAAGAATGAATGTATGTTCTCGCGCCGCATTCGCCTCGTAAGAAGAGCCAAAGAAGATCGAAGAAGCTCTTCAAGATCCAAGTTGGTCGGAAGCCATGCAAGAAGAACTTCAAAGAATTTGAACGATGCCAAGTATGGAAGCTAGTCCCAAAGCCTCGCCGATCATACCGCCATTGGCACAAAATGGGTGTTCAAACAAGAAGGATGAGGATGGGAACATAGTGAGAAACAAAGCAAGACTTGTTGCTCAAGGATATCGCCAAGAAGAAGGTATCGACTATGATGAAACATTCGCCTGTAGCAAGATTGAAGCTATCGTAATCTTCTTAGCCTATGCTACATACAAGGACTTTGGTGTTGTACCAAATGGATGTCAAGAGCGCATTTCTTAATGGTGATCTTCAAGAAACTGGCCTACGTTGCTCAACCTCCGTGCTTTGGAGAAAGGGAAAGAAACTCATGTTTACAAGCTTAAGAAGGCTCTCTATGGTCTTAAGCAAGCCTCCTGCCTAGTATGAAACTCTATCCAAATTTTTGGTGGAACAAGGATTCGTAAGCAGGAAAGATAGACACTACTCTCTTCATTCTCAAGCATAAAGGACATTCATCGCTAGTACAAATTTACGTTGATGATATCATTTTTGGATCTACCAATGAGAAGTTTGAAGCGATTTGAAACGCTTATGATCCGGCAAGTTTCAAATGAGTATGATGGGAGAACTCACATTCTTCTTTGGGTCTTCAAATTCAACAATCCAACAAAGGAATATTCATCACCAATCCAAGTATGCTAAAGATCTTGTCAAAAAGTTCGATTGAAACAAAGAAACTCTTTGATACTCCAATGGTCGCTGGGAGATGCAAACTTACAAAAGACCTACAAGGAAAGAAAGTTGATATCACCCACTATAGGGGGATAATCGGATCTCTGCTTTACCTCACCGCCAGACCGATATAGTGTATGCCGTTGAGTGTGTGCTAGATTTCAAGCATCCTCGTGAGTCACATCTTCTTGCATCCAAAAGAATCATTAAATACGACGACACCACACGAACTTAGGTATCCGTATCCAAGGGAATCCTCTTCAACTTGGTAGGATACTCAGACGCAGACTATGCCAAGTTGCCAAATTGACGTAAAAAGCACTAAGTGAACTTGTCAATTTTAGAGACGTACTTGTCTTTAGGCTAGCAAGAAACAAGCATCCGCTTCAAATTCCACCATCAAGTAGTACATAGCCGCCGGTAGTCGGCCAACCGCCATCAAACAACGCTTGGTGGACTACAACATCAAAGTAATGATCGCCTAATCATGTGTGATAACACCTCAAGAATCTCTATCACCTACAATCCCGTGATGCACTCGAAGACAAAAGCATATCGATGTTCGATATCACCTATGCGGACAATGAAAAAGAGAAACATTAGCATGAAGTATACTAACCGACCATCAATCGCGTATATCTTCACCAAAGCCTCTTGGCGTATAGGTTTGCTTATCTAAGGAGAAGTTTGTATGCTTGACCCGATCGCTAAATTTAATCTAAAATTAATTTTTCATTATAATATTTTAGAAATTTCAAAATTATTGTTTTTAAGTAATTTAGTAAATTTTTCTTGCTGCACTTGAAAATTTTTTTAAGCATCTTGAAAATTTCTCTTAAGCGCACTTATTATTTTAAAAATCTAGCTTTTATAAAGTCACTAGAGAAAAATGTAAGCTTTCTAAGCTTTAAAGTTTTAGAGGACGTTTATGAAAATTGTGAGGGACTAATTTCAAATTTGGTTGAGTTAAATTATGAAAAGGCATTTTTCAACCGGCATTCTTTAAGTCTTGTCATCAAAAGGCGCCCGACTTAATGACTTTTCACAAATATCTATGACTGACAAAGACGTCCTTTCACTTATAAACCCTCAACCGCCAAAAATTTCATTTCACAAGACCGTCTCTTGCTATCTCTCTCTAAAAACTTCTCTCCAAAAATTTCGCCTTCGCCTTCATTCTGTTAGTTGATTCTCAGATTCGCTTCACTTTCGCCTTCTTCTTTCCGCAAATCTTCGCAAATGGTAAGAAATTTCGAACCCTAACTCAAGAATCTCGTTGTAAGTTAATGTTATGCTCTCTCATCCAGATCTACACCATTATTGATGCTCATGTGACCGTTAGCTTCATATTTTTCAAATCTTCAAATTATGATGTTCATTATCGATAATATCTTCTTATGAATGCTTTTAAACAAATAATTTTAAGTATTTCAAGTTATATTTGACTCGATGTGGTACTTCATGTATTATTTGGAAATTTCTAGGCTTAATGCTTCGTTTGCTGAAGTTCTTGAGTTCTTGCCCTAATTTTCTAAAAACGTTTAGGGCGGAACCTCCTCTGCTGCTCCCGAACAAAGCCGCAAGTCCTCCCCGTTGACTTTCCAAACCGCCTCACCATGTATCACCTGTGGATGTGCATCGACGAACCATCTGCTCGTGCTTATGCCTCCGGAGTCAAGATTGTGGACGACCGAACTGGGCCGGCATTCGCCACTATTTATGCCGATGAGGACTCTGCCTATATGCTAGTCGAAGAATATCCTATCGGCTAAATGACTTCTGGCCTTCTATCACTTTGTCCGAATCGTCACCATTACTATCATCGCCTCCCGAATTGCCAAGATTATTGGCGTGGAGTTCGATGGCCCTACCTCTCTTAAAGACTCGAAAAGGCCACCGTCCTATATGCGTGGCGAATACTCCCAAGGAAGCCGCTAAAATGAAGAGAACTTTGTTTCAAGACTTACGCTCACGATCACTTATTTGACAAAAGTCTCATCTTCAAAAACGCACCCACTTATTATAGCACTCAACAATGAGTGGCTGCCATCCGTTTCAACATCGACTCAACCGGCTCGATCCTTCGAAGCCGCCGTGATGCCGCCAAGGGCGCTCTCAAGCAAGCAGTTTCGCCGTGCTTATCAACACTCTTCTTCGCAAGAAACACCAAACTTCATACCCACATATTCGCCAGAAGAAGAAGGTTCGAAATCAATCCAGCTTTTAAAGCACCTTCATCATCAACTATCTTCAACCGAAGAACGAAATTGAGCCCGCACAGTGGTCTTCACCCTTGCATGCCTAAAGCTCTCCACTTAAAGTCATCAGATCAATCCTCGAGACAACCGTGTGACTTTTCATAGCTTAATGAAAGCAAGCTTCTCTAAAGAAGCCGCCGGCAAGGCCGCCAAGCAAGTGTCAGCCATCCCCTCTTCCACTCACAAAAAGAAAAAGAAGTTTTATTCCGTAGAGGAGCGGCCTCA
>CM028378.1:178069843-178225560 GCA_013146195.2 Codonopsis lanceolata
ATTTGTTAAGTGCGTTCGTTAAGCTGAGGTTGCGGTTAAGTTATGTTACGTAAGTTAGAAGTTAAGTTAAGTTAAGTTAAGTTAAATAAGTTAAGTTAAGTTAAGTTACCTTTAAGTTATGTTATGTTACGTTAAGTTAAGTTAAGAAGTTAAGTTAATGGTTAAGAAGTTAAGTTAAGTTAAGTTAAAGCTAATTTAAGTTGCAAGACGTTAAGTTAAAGTTAAGTTAAATTAAGTTTAAGCTAAGTTAAGTTAAGGTTAAAGTTAAGTTAACTTAGTTAGCAAGTTAAGTTAAGTTAGAATTAAGAAGTTAAGGATACGTTCGTTCAGCTAAGTTAAGTTATGTTAGTTAAGTTAAGTTGGATTAAGTTACGTTCGTTTAGAAGTTAAGTTAAGTTACTTTACGTTAAGCTAAGTTAAGTTACGTTACGTTAAGCTAAGTTAAGCTATGTTAAGTTAAGTTAACTTAAGTTAAGTTAAGTTAAGCTAAGTTAAGCTAAGTTAAGTTAAGTTAAGTTAAGTTACGTTACGTTACGTTAAGTGCATTAAGTTGCGTTGCGTTCGTTAAGTTGACCGTTACATTACATTGCGTTAAGTTAAGTTACGTTACGTTGCGTTAAGTTAAGTTAAGTTAAGTTACGTTATGTTACGTTAAGTTAAGTTGTAATGTGAATGTTTTAATTTTTGTTATTATAGTGATGCTAATCATTTTAATTATTGATGTTATATTATTAAATTAACTTTTCAAGTATTATTTTAATTTAATTTCAATTTAAGTTAACGTTACGTTACGTTAAGTTAAGTTGTAATGTGAATGTTTTTAATTTTTGTAATTATATTGATGCTAATCATTTTAATTATTGATATTATATTATTAAATTAACATTTCAAATATTATTTTAATTTAATTTCAATTTAAGTTAACGTTACTTTAGGTTAAGTTACATTAAGTTAAGTTAAGTTGTAATGTGAATGTTTTAATGTAATTATATTGATGCTAATCATTTTAATTATTGATATTATATTATTAAATTAACGTTTCAAATATTATTTTAATTTAATTTCAATTTAAGTTAACGTTACGTTACGTGCGTGAGTTAGTTAAGTTAAGTTGTTGTAATGTGAATGTTTTAATTTTGTAATTATATTGATGCTAATCATTTTAATTAATGATATTATATTATTAAATTAACATTTCAAATATTATTTTAATTTAATTTCAATTTAATTTCAAATATTATTGATATTTTATATTAATTAAATTTAATTTTCATTTATTTTCGATGACGAATTTTCAAATCATGAAACATAAAGTAATTTAATTTAGAATATTCAATGACGGAAAATTCTAGTAAGTTGAATCAAATCACATCGACAAATTAAGCATCATTACGATGTTCAATTCAAAGTCCGTCAAAGTCGCGTGCTCAATTCGTAAAAAGGTGACCTTCAACGACGGAAAATTCCGTCGGCGATACTCAATTCCCGCCGTGATGATAAATTTTGTAAAGCTAATCGCGACGGATAAATCCGAATCATGAGAATTAAAATCCGTCGAAGGCACGGTTTCTAGTAGTGACTTAGGTCATATATTTGAACGACCCTAACTTATCATTCTGGTGCATCGTAAGGTCAATTTATCACTGATGGTGAGCCGGTGTATGACATATGCATTTGGTCGTGCAGCTATCCGCACTTCTAGGCCTTTACTACTTGCGATACCATTCATTTGGTCAAAGCTAGACATTAAAGGGGTTGATAAGCATCATGATCAACAAGAATTGAATGAATAAAAATATATTAAGCAATAGATTCGATACAAGATACCTCCCAATTCCTAGATTATTGGACGATTGGTTCATCCTTGAAGATGAAGGCTCGAAGCAGACGGATGAAGGAATACATGAATCGATCTTCAAAACTATAATTACAATCACTAAATTATGTATTACAAACTAAAATCGGTGTTCGAACCGTCTCTACTACTTATTTGAGCGTTCTTTTTCTTTGGCTACCGCGTCTTCTATATATATCAAGGTGCTCTAGGGAGAATATGAGGTTCAATCCAAGTGAAACACCCCCGTAAGTCGGTTTCTAGGGACCTTGCGACCGCCATGGCGTGTGTAAACCTTGCAGTCCGCAAGGGTCTTGATCAGGCTAAGCTACACCTGGATACCTTGCGAGGGAAAGGCCTTGGGGCATGCACGGCTGGTACAAGGTGTCAGTGTCTTCTTTGACTTCTCTTCAATTGTTGCACTTTGCACCCCTCCTCCGAATCTTCATTAAAAGCTTTATAAATCTCATACTTTCACCTAAAACCCTGAAACTCACAATATAGCTCAAAAGCGCATATTAGTAACCAAAAGCCTTGTGGAATTGCTATTTCTAAGTCATAAAAGTACCTGATCAAGGCGTATAAAATCAAATCTATCAAATACCCAAACTTAGACTTTGCTCGTCCACGAGTAAACAATACTTATAAATACAAAAGCAACTAAACTACAAAAATTAAGAAAATCTTTTTGAAGGGTGACACTATTTACATTCCTCTAGAAACCCACAAACTCAAGGAGACTCAAACGAGCAACTCGACTATATAGATAAATACAAAAACTAATAAATACAAAAGCAAGGAAAACTTATACTAAAAAAAATAAATAAAAAAATAAATAACAAAAATCTTTTTGGTTTCAATCTCAAGTCATAAAGGCATGGCATATCAAGTTGTCTCAGAAAAATGCTCACCATATATGTGCAGACTTATCTACAAAACAAACTGACTTATACTCAAACTGCTACCGGTCTTAATTTCTTCGTGTGTGTGTGATAACCAGTCATAAAGAATATCTTAACTTAAACATTTTTACTTAGCAAAGCACAACATTCATTCTAAAAATCAAGATTTTTAATAAAACTAATGCAATACAGAGCATGCGATCTACCATCCAAACTCGGTCTATCGCAGAAAGAGAGAACACCAAGGATTTCAACAACTTATACATCCATCCTATTCACTTCCTATGTATGACATACAATGCTTTCATGCCCCAATTACTTACAATAGCTAAGATTTTGCTAACACATTGAGCTCGCGAATAATGTGAATATATGAAGTGGGGATCAATTTATATGTATTACAATCAAATCAACCAACACAAGCATTGGCAAGAATATCAATAGGACTTTAATAAGCTTGTAATGTAAGGCCAAGGTGTTGGGGGATATGATGGAAAGGGAATATAATACAAAGTGAGAGAGCAAGACTACCCTTTACCCCAAATACTTCCACGCAAAAGGAAGTTTTTCCCAATTAGGCTAGGACCTGCAAAGACCGCAAGTGGAGACTTTTTCCCCAAACTTGTTTTGTACAGAATATCAAGCTAAAAATAACTAGTGTTCCATTTTCAGAAGAACTTTTCTAACATATTTTTCTATTGAAAGTTATGCTTTCATTTGAATCTTCTTCCACTCTTCTTCTTCCTATTTTCTTTCCGTTGAAACAATTTTTTCTTCTCTCTTTTTTTTTTCTTTTATATATACGACGGGAAAGAAGAAGTCTTTGGGAAACTTTTTCTAATTGAAGAATGGTCCTATAAAATTAATTCCCCATCCACATCCTACTCTCTCAAAGGGTAGGCTAAAGTGTATAATCTCAAGGATTAAGTTAATGTGGGTAATAGAAACGAAGATGAATGGGGGTTCAATGTGTTCTTAGGACACTCCATTCTTTTTAATAAAGCTCAAAGGGGACACTAATGATATTTTTAGTAAAGGTCAGGAAATATTTAGGCTCAAACGATCCAAAGATGACCTATATCATATCTTAATGCCAAATTGCTCATGCCAGTTTTAAAGAAAGTAAAACACATAAAATATCATATCCATCATGAAGGTTGTGGAATTGAAGATTATGCATCACTGGATTTCACATAAGCATTCACTAGAAAAGAGGTAGGGGCAATCAAGACTAACATGCAGACACGGTTCAAAAGTGTGCTTGAGATATATTAGCAGAAAAAATCCAAGGGATCTAACTATCATGCAATTGACCCTAAGCTACAATTCAATGCAACAATCATGTCAGGACGGCTATTCATCATATTCTTGTGCATATCGTGTTGCTTAAAATGAAATATGTGCTATAAATTTAATAAAAATATTCAAATCAATCCAAAATCATGACTGGCATAAGTGCTCAAAGATTTGGAGAAAATCAAGAATTTTGCAGAATCAAGTAAATTCCAGAATGATTTATAGATAAGTTATGCGGCTCCTTGCACTAAATCATTATAGACTGAAGTGACCATTCCAGGACTCGAGAATGAAAATTTTGAATTTTTTTTTTAATATAAAGAAAATGGAGATGGCCAATGACGATGACTCTTTTGATGGGTCCCCAAAGGAACCAAATATTATAGTATTCTGGTTGAGGAAACATCTCCTAAAATAAGAAAATATAAAAAGCGAGAAAATAGAATGAGGAGAAGAGACGATAGAGGGAGAAAAAATTTCCCTCACCCTTAAAACCATGGCCCAACTCCATTCTTCCTTAGGATGGGATCTGCAAACGTCCTGGGCTTAGAATTCCCCCCAAACTTAAATTTTATTTTGTCCTCAAAATTGAGGAATATCCTATAAGAGGGTTGATGGAGGAGAAATATCAAAAGGACATATCCGACCTGCCTAACGAAAGAGGAAGAAACTTGAGCTTCGACTCATGGCGAGTCGGGAGGAAATAACGAAGGAAGAAGAAACTCGGGGATTATGCCAGGTGGCATCCCGTAATTTGTGGAGATATTGTGCCCCACCTGGTTAACCCAGTCAAAGAAATCAGTCTGGTCAGCGCACATTTGCGCCAACTGCTGATTAATCATCTCGTGTTGTAACAGAATCTCCTCCTGCCTATTGGAGATAGCCTCCAAGGGATCCTCCTCCTCTTGAGGCTCCTCACGTGGTCCTCTCTCACGTCGTTGGCGCGGGTACGCAAAAAGAAGCGCCGCAGTAATGTCGGGGACTGCTCGAACTCTCTCAGAATCTGGAGTCGAAACGACTCCAGCCCCACTACACAAACGTTGTAGTGCTACTTATACTTCTAGTTTGTTTGTCGGTGCTTGTATGCCGAGCCTTGCTCTTTTGTAAATGGTTCACTTGTTTAGACTTCCATTGAGCATCCAGTTAGCTCTTATTTACTTTAGTTGTTTCTTCAGCATGCTTAGCTGTTGAAGTATATATATTAGCATGAACTGTTTAGTTGTTGGGTTCCAGTTGTAAAGTCGCCGATGAATTGGTTACTTGCTTTTAAATGCTATATCAGGTTTCAAAGTTTTAAAATATTCCGGCCTTTTAGTGCCGAGTTGTGCTAAGTGTCTAATGTTGCATCACGTTAGTTTTGATAATTGAGTCTGTGCTTGCCTGTCTTGTCCTATTTGGACGACTTGACTCGCGATCCCTCTTTGGGGTCGGGTCGGGTCATCACAAAGTCCATCAAACATTGGAAAAATGGGGTTTATGGTTAAAGAAGGTAAAGGAGAACTTGAAGAAGTTTTAATTTGATTGTTGGTCCTAACAATACTAGTTTTGGCATTTGTGGAATGACTTGTGTTTAGATTAGAGATAACATGTTCACTTGTATGCGAAGAAGCAAAAGGGTAGAGACCATACACAACACAGTAGGAAATGAAGAAGATGACTTCCTACACCGTTTTTCCTCGTCAAGAAGATAATTGAGATTCAAAGAGAATTTTGGTTTTCGAAAATAATAATACTTGACAAATTTGTTAAGTAATAGACAAAATCCATCAACAACAAGGTCATTTTGCGCAATTTTAGAAATCCACGTCAAGCGCATAGGAAAGAGAACTTACTTCAAAAAAATTGCAAAGATTGATTAGGACTTTTCTAAATTGAGTACAATTGATCAAAGAAATGTTCAGTATACCAATTCGAAATTGAAGGGAAAAAGTGGACAAAGAAGAAAAAATTTTGAAAAACGGCACACTTTGTGTGGTCGAAGTTTTCTTTTCTTTTTTTAAGCAAAAAATAAAAACATCAAAACAACAGCAGCGCAATAGATCAACATGTATAAATTTGAAGTCAGCACTTAGTGCAGGATTTTGAGTAAAGTAACTTTTAACACTTCAGAAAAGTAAATGACATATTCAAATAAGAAGAACTATATAGTAGATAAGCAATACAACTCAAAGAAAGAAATTTCGGAAGCGGTTGAAGAAAAATCTAGATCGACCCGCTTTGATACCATGTGCAAAGTCATGGGAGTTGGACCTATAAAGCAAGAAAGAAGAAAAGGAAGAAAAGTAAAAAGAGAAGAAGAAGAGGGGCAAGATGACTACTTTGTCTTTGGATAACCCAACTTAATGAGGGTTATAACATTCAACAAATATATATACTACATGAGTATTCATAGGATACTAAGCATATAGCTAGATACATCTTCCTAAGCAATTTAATCTATTCAATGAATATACATTTTCTTGTCAAACAAATACATTTTACTATGCAGCTAAACTAAACAAATACATTTTACATTTCATTGTCTAATACTGTTGAGAATGAGCTCCATGCATATCTCGACGCAGCAATCTAGGTCATCTCTCCCTTTTTCTTTTGATGGTCTATGTCTATTTCTATTTCTTCCCGTATAGTAAATAACCCCCTAATCTCGAGTTGGGCTTTCTTTCACTTTTCGATTTCCGCTTCAGTTGGTCCGCTTCGCTTGGAAAAAACTTCTTTGATTAATGTTGGTTTGCTGCTTACTTTGATGGCAACTCATTAATGTATTTTCAGAAATTTCATGCTCCATGCCATCATACAATGCACTTTGGATTGAACCTCGCTAGAGAGCATGCATCTGTCGAAAGACCTTCACCTCGATTTTGGGAACATAATTAGCACGAGTCCCAAATCTGGAACTACTGGAAGAAACAACTGAAAGATATAAAACTTATCTTCTCTAAATAAGAAGTAAATGGCCGACAAGAGTTATTAACTTCTGATTCCTACTTGCTAATACTTTGCAGAAGGATGCTAACAGGTCGAATTAATGATTTTTTCAAATTGCGAAAAAGTAATAAACTTATCAATAAGCAAAACGTTCTCTAGGATCAAGAACCATGCCATTTATCATGCATCCTATCAATGATTCCTCATTGGGACTTTCGAAAAATATATATGAATTAACAGACCACACGGAAAAGATGCAATATAGTTCCAAAAAATAAAAAAAAGGAAATAAAAGGGTAAATTGTGTAGATTTGTTATGTCAAAAGAAATTCATATTCCCTAATTTAGGAGAAACAACAATAGCCAATAAAAAGTCATTCAATACAAATAAAAAAGGTAGAATGTTGGACAAACGCACCTGACATATTAAGGAAACCACTTCGGCATAGTTATGAGGACTGAGGCCCTTGGATTGCAACATTCCTGGAAGATACACTTTGAGTATACCAGTGCAGTTCTTAAGGATTGTCTCTCCCAACTTCAAAGAGATAGGAGAAACATTCTGAAACATGGAATAAAAATCATTGAGTAAATCATAGAAAGACGTAACCAGAAAAAAAAATAGGCTATGCAAATGACAGCTACCTGATTTTCTTTCTTTACACTAAACAGAAGAAGATTCAGAAGCTCGGAAGAAACATCTTCACTTTCTTCAATCACCTTCGTCATGATTTTTTCCATGTTCGGGAATACGTCATGAGGATGGTTAGACCTAAATTGAGCAGGAAGCAACCATAAAAAAGATTCCTTTTGAAAAAAAGTAGATAGTTTCGTAAGCGGAGCTCTTACCTTATTAGTGCTTAGAAATTGCTGAAACATATCAGCAATTAAGTTGTTGAAGTCCAGGCCCATCATCATCAAGAAAGATCGGACCGAGGTAGTAGAATTCAGAATGTGATGGGCCTTGGAATAACAGTGAACTGAAATATGTGACAACTCAAATGCCATCACATTCAGTTGAAAGATTTCCTGCTTACAAGTGAAATGAAAAGAAACAAAATTACATAATTAGCATCAAGTAATTTTTTAAAAAAGTCTTAGGAGTAAAATTTTATGAAGTTCATAATCAATAAAAGTTATAAGGAGATATGCATAAAATACGAACAATCTGTTGATACCTTCATAGTTTCATCATTGTAAGGTCTTTCAGAGCGCTATTCTTGTGATCTCACGAGGCAAGATGCAAATGCACACCTTTACATTCATGTCTATGTGCCTCAATAGTTCATCAGATATCAAGGCACACATGGATGGTAAAAGAGCCTCCCACATCGATCCTGATGGTTCTTGCCCTATGTAGGACAAGAGTTCCTCAACCTTCTGAAAAGCAGAAAGAATGAAAATAATCAGAAGCAGTAAGACATGAAAACATGGTAACAAAACATAGTTCGAAGATATTAAATGTGTATCTTTGGAAATGGAAGATTGCAGATCGAACAGCATCATGTTTGGAGGGAAAACACTCTTTCATTCATAAGTCGTATATCTTGTTGTAGAAAATGGAGTATCAACTCCTGCTATATAGTTACAATTTTCACTAACAACCTCCACTAACAAACTTGACTAACTAACTTACAGCTTGGCAATTGGCAAAGGAAAATATCTAAAACAAACACCAACCAAAAACAGTTACAAAAATGCCCTTAGATAATCTACAAAACTATCTTAACTGGAAGTTGAAATCATCTCCATACATCCACACATGGTAGTTTGATAGCATTGTAGAATCGTTGCAAATCTTCCTTCATCTTGTCTGATCTGTGCACGTTATTGGCTTGTGGATTAGCCACATTACTAACTTCAATATTGTCTTCACTCCCCCCGCAAGTTGAAAGTGGGGAAGCACTAAGAACTTTCAACTTGGATATTAGAAAGCAATGGGAAACTTTCCCCAAAGACTTGGTGAATATATCGCCTAGTCGAATTTGGAAGGGATGTACCGAGGATGTATTAAGCCTTGGTGGACCTTCTCATGTACAAAATAACAATCAAGCTCAATGTGTTTGGTCCTAGTATGATAAACCGGATTAGAGGCTATAGCAATCAGCAGTAACTATCACAATAAACTGAACAGAAGGGCAGACAGATGCAAGTCTTTCAAGAGTGCATGAACCCATAGAATCTCACAACTAACATAGCAAGGGCTCTATACTCGCCTTCAACATAAGATCTCGGTAATGCATCGCTTTTGGATAGCCAGAAATAAGAGAATTCCCAAGAAATATGCAAAATCTTGTGACAAATTTTCTATCATTAGGTCCCCTACCCAATCACTATCACAATAGGTCGTAAGATTGAAGTCATTAGTGGATGATAGAAAAAAGACCCCCGCCCCGACAAGCATTGAGGTATCGTAACCCTAAGCAAAGCTTTCATATGCGATTAGTTGGAGCATGCACAAACCGACTCAAAGTGTGAGCAAAGAAAAGCCGATCCGGCCTAGTAATAGTGAGGTACAACAACTTACCAACCAACCGCCTATAGAAACCGGATCCGGGAGAGGAGTGCCTTCGTGAGGCCAACAACTTAGTATTAGGATCCAAAGGAATGGTAAGGGCTTTGCTTTGTTAAGCCCGCAGCAGCCTATCAAACCCAAAGACATATTTTCGATCCGAGATGAAATCCATGAGCGTACCTAGTTACTTCAATGCCCAAGTAATACTTGATGAAACCAAGATCCTTGATACTAAATTGAGAGTCAAGAAATTGTTTCAAAGACTAGATAGCAGCAAGATCATTCTCTGTGATGATGATATCATCAACATAAACTAGAAGGGCAGTAAAATTGTCATTTTTCTTCATGGTAAACATAGAATAGTCTGCATGAGATTGAACAAAACCAATGTTCAGTAAAGAATTTGTAAGTTTAGCAAACCACCGCCTGAAGCCTATTTTAGACCATACAAAGGACTTCTTGAGTTGACAAACTAGTCCCGAATCTTTTGGCAAAGAAAATCCTTGGGCACGACATGTATACCTCTTCATGAAGGTCCCCATGTAGAAAAGCATTGTTAACATCCAATTGATGAACATCCCAACCATTGGGTACTGCAATTGAAAGAAAAACTCTAACGTAAACCATCTTTGCAATAGAGAGAAAGGTTTCATGATAGTCTATGCCCTCAGATTGTGTGTACCCTTTGGCTACTAATCTGGCCTTGTATCTTTCAACACTTCCATCTGAATTATACTTAACCTTATATACCCATTTGCAGCCTATAGTCTTCTTGCCATGAGGTAAAGGAACCAATTCCCAAGTATGATTAGCTTCTAAAGCTATCAATTCCTTGTTCATGGCATCAATCCAATGTTGGTGCTTAATAGCCTGATTATAAGATGCAGGCTCTACATTACCATGTAGAGCATTAACAAAATGAAGATGTGAATGATCAAAATGATGATAAGTGGTGAAGTGATTGATGTGATGTTTAGAGAAGGGAGAGACATAATCCTTAAATCTAACAGGAGGAATGGAGACTCTAGAAGATTTCCTAAGAGGGACTGGAGGAGGAATTTGAGAATCTTGTGCAGGTATTTGAGGAGAGGGAGAGACTTGAGGTGAAATAGTAGCTGGAGAAGGGGCCTGTGCAGAAACTTGAGGAGATGGATGAACTTGAGGAGAAGAAGAAGGTAAGGGACAAGTATGAGAGATAGGAGGAGGATCATCAACAGGCCAAGGTAAGGAAGTGGAATCTGAAGGAATAGGAGAAGAAATGGAAGAAAAAGGAAAAATATGTTCATGAAATACAACAAGCCTACTTATGAAAAATTTCTTTGAAGTAAGATCATATAATATATATCCTTTTTGTCCATGAGGATAGCCAAAAGAGACTGATTTGATGGCCCTAGGTTCAAATTCGTCAGAATCATGTATAGAGGCAAAACATAAGCACCCAAAGCTTTTGAGATCAGAGTAGTTAACTGGAATATTGAATAGGAGTTCATGAGGGATCTTAAAATCTGTGGCACTAGTAGGAAATCTGTTTATCAAATAAGTAGTTGTGAGAAGACAGTAACCCCAAAAGTGTTTTGGTAGAGAGGCTTGAAACCTCAATGCTCTGGCCATTTCAAGGAGTTCTTTGTGTTTTCTTTCTACAATACCATTTTGTTGTGGTGTGTAGGTACATGAAGATTGGTGGGATATTCCTAGTTTGGATAGACAAGGAGTAAGTTCTTGAATGAAAAATTCAGAGCCATGGTCTGTTCTAATGGATTTAACTGTCTTAACTGTGGATTGAAAATGGTTATGAACATAAGCAATAAAATCCTGCAAGACTTTGAATACATGGAACTTTGTAGGAAGTAAAAATGTCCATACACATCTGGAACAATCATCCACAATTGTAAGAAAATATCTACAACCTTACATAGTAGGTATTTTGTAAGGACCCCATAGGTCACAATGAATCAAATAAAAACACTTAGACGTATGAGAAACACTATTTTGAAATGGCAGTTTATGTTGTTTGGCAAGAGGACGCAACAAAAGAAATACATTCATGATTTATTGTCTTGGAATGAAAAACATGAGACGAATTGAGGATTTTCTTCAAAGTGTGGAGAGAAGAATGGCCCAATCTTCGTGCCGAGCTCGAAATGTTCGTGGGCATGGCTGCCGTTGATCCAACCAAATTGGGCATAGTGGGAATGAATGTGGAGGCTTGTCCTTGCAAAAAAACAATCCTCCATGAAGATCGCCGGTGGTGATGACCTTCTTCATCCGTCTGAAGATGCATTTAGAATTGGAGAATGAAACTAGGTATGAGGTATTAGAAAGCAACTTGAAACCGAGTAAGATTGAACTTGAAACCAGGGACATATAAGACATCATGTAAAACAAAGTCAGATGTCACATTAACTGACCCTTTCTGTGTGACAGTGGCATGATTTCCATTGGGAAGGGATAGAATAATGGGTGTGTGCAATGAAACTACGTAATGCATAAGTTGAATAGAGATGCACATGGTCAGTAGCACCTTAATCTACTACCTAGGCATTAATACCTTGAATTGAGGATATAAACTTGTCATGACAGCAATTAGAAGTACCCATACATGCAAAAGGAATATTGGAACCTGAGGTGAAAGTGGAAGCAACAAGATGATCTTCTGGATGATCCTTTCCTTTTACAAAGACATGACTTGGCCTAGTTGTGTCTTTAATTGCTCAATTTCTGATTGAGTCCCCTCATATGCAATCTTACCTTGTACTTGCATTGCCTTAGCTCCCACATTCCCAATATTCTAGCCTTTGTGTCCATCTCCAGAACCTTTGAACTGCTTCTGCTTGTTCACAGAATAAGCTGGATGTCTCACTGGGAATCCATGCAGTTTGAAACACTCAGACTTAACATGACCTTCTTTATTGCAATAGTTACAGATGATTCCCTTTTTAAAAGGTGCCTTCACATAACTGGCTTTATTTCCATGTCCAGAAGAAGACCTATCAGTGGATCTAAAATTTGTTGTATAATTTGCAGCCAATTTTAATTCATTTTCTTGACTAGTTTTGGTCATGTTAGCAGCCACAATATTATGATCAGTAATATACCCTATCTTCAATGATTCTTCCTGTCGTACCATGTAATATGCCTCTCCAATGCTAGGCAAAGGTTTCATTCTTAAAATTTGACCTCTGATATTAGCAAAACTATCATGCAATCCCATAAGAAATTGCATGAGTTTCTTTCTTTGCTCTCTAAGTTCTTGTGCTTTGACAGCACCACACATACAACTATTACAAGTACAAGCTGTAATGGTGTCTAGAGCAACACTTTCATCCCATGATCCCTTCATCTTATGATAGTAAGCCTCAACAGATCCGTCCCTTTGTTCTAGCTTGTGCAAATCCTTTTCTAATTGAAAACCCCTATGTCCATCAATATTAGAATACCTTTCCTTTAATTCAGTCCAAACTACAAATGCAGATGAAATAAACCTCATGCTATTACTAATTTCTTTTGAAACAACATTGAAAATCCATGAAATTACCATATCATTGGCTATTGCCCAAAGTGGATATAGAATAGAAGTGGTTTCAGGGATAGGGTAATTACCACTGATTAAGGAAGATTTGTTCTTAGCAGATAAGGAAATCTGCATGGACCTAGACCAAGCACTATAGTTATCAATGCAGTGAGTTTTATCGAGATTAGAACCAAACCTGGATGATCATTGTTATGAATGTACAGGGGATGCATGTTCGAATCTATGGAAATTTCCATTGAAGTAGATGTTCTGGTTCCTTCTCTTGCTCCATTGGAAGATGTATTCTGCTCTGAATTACTTGCATCAGCCATGAGATAGATTGAATGTGAAATTCGATCAGAAACAATCGAATAGGATTCGATAATAAGGATTCTGAAAGTATGAGGATCGATGGATTCAAACGAACTTCAAAATGAAAAGGAAATAGAACACTGATCAATAGATTGGACCGAAAGGCTCTGATACCATGAAAACTTTGGAAATGAAAGATTGAAGATCGAACAGTGTGGTGAAGCTTTTGGAGGGAAAGTCTCTTTCATTCATGAGTCGTATGTTGTTACAGAAAATGGAGTATCAACTCCTGCTATATAGTTACAATTTGAACTCTCAACCTCCACTAACAAACTTGAATAACTAACTTACAGCCTGGCAAAGAAAATATCTAAAACAAACACCAACAAACAGATACAAAATTGCCCTTAGATAATCTATAAAACTAGCTTAACTGGAGGTAGAAATCATCTCCATTCATCCACACATGGTAGTTTGATAGCCTTGTAAAATCGTTGCAAATCTGTCTTCAACTTGTTTGATATGTGCACGTTATTGGCTTGAGGATTAGCCACATTACCAACTTCAGTATTGTCCACAATCTGTTCACCATAATGGATCGATGTCGAAGAAGAATTCAAAAAGGTCTTTTGTGATGTTGGTGGCTGGGTGGAGACGAGGTGGAGAGAGATCTTGTCATGGCCATTTTTGAGAGGTTCCTTAGAACCACCGCCCCACCATTGTCGCTATCAGGAGGCTGGAGTCATTGCGCTTACATCGAATCTCAAATGGGTTTCAATGGAAAGCTTGCTCACTTTCTCCCATAATGAGTAATCTCTTTCAATTAGGCCCCTTCTACACTGCCCATAACTTGTTCACGATAATGGGTAGGTGCCAGAGAAGAATTCAAATAGGTCTTGTGCGATGTTGGTCGCGAGATATCAGTTTCCAAAAGTTGAAGAAGACTTTTTTGAATTGGGACATTAACGTCCTATATTTTGAATATTTTAAAAAGTCAAACTTTTTAATAAGGGTATTTTTGTTATTTGAAATAATATTGGATGGATAATATAACAGTAATGATGGGCTGAAGAATCTGACCAAAAAATCGAATTAAGTGACCAAATGAATATGTTTTAAAACCCAAGGACTAAACTAAACCTTTTTTGTAAAAATCCAGGGACCAAAATAAATATTAATCTTTTAAAAAAGTTAATCAACTCTTTCATTAGTATCAATATATTGTGTATTTTTCAAGAGTAAATCTCTTTTAAGATTATCTTACGGATCTTAACCCACCAACACACGATTGATCGAGTCAAGTGGATCCATCTTTCATAAAATACATGTAAAACCGTTTTTCCTAAGTTTTTGTTATTTTTCAATAATTGTCAATGTGAGATTGAGAACCATCCGTTAAAATAACAAACAAATCAAGGATAAAAGGCAAAAACTTATATAAGACGATATTTTTTGTAAGACGGATCCTTATTATCCAATATACCATGTGTTGGTGGGTAGAGTTATAAGGGAGTGAAAATCCGTCTTACGAATTAAGATCCAGAAGACGATTTTACAGAAGACCTACTCATGATAAAATGACCAAGGTAAGAGAGAGGTCCCAAAGAAAAAAGATTACAAAATAAACTTTGTTTTTAAAACAGACAAAAATATTACAAAAAAAATCAATTAAATTCAGCACTTTCATTTTACACATCATGAATAC
Source organism: Codonopsis lanceolata (assembly GCA_013146195.2). NCBI lineage: Eukaryota > Viridiplantae > Streptophyta > Magnoliopsida > Asterales > Campanulaceae > Codonopsis > Codonopsis lanceolata. Next base: position 178,084,847 of record CM028378.1, read on the forward strand.
ATCAGTTTATTATTATTGTGAGAGATTATATGTTCTGAGGCCAGCAAGGATAAATGAAAAGTTAGAAGAATCTTCTTAGTTTATCAACAATTTGGAGTACGTCAGTATATAAATAATTTTAATTTTTTTATTATTATTTATTTTTGTGATTATTTTTCAGTAAATATAATTGTAAACGTAGAAAAATAAAAATAAAATATTTATAATGGCAATTTATTTTTTGGATAATTTTTTAGTATAATTGTAAATGTAGAAAAATAAAAAATAAATTATTTATAATTTGTCAGTATAAATATTAATTATACAAATCTAAAATCAACAAAATTATAATTAAGTTCAACAATTTCATTTTACTCATCATGAATACATCGATTTATTATCATCGTGAGACAATATTTGTTCTGAGTACAGCAAGGACATATCAAAATTTAAGGGTTAGGTTGTCAACGATTTTAGAGTACATTCATGTATAAATAATATTAACTTTTTATCACTATTTTTTGCGTGATTATTTGTCAGTATAAATAATTTTAATGTATACAAATAAAAATAAATTAAAATTATTTATACTGAAAGTTTATTTTTGTATAATAAATATTCATACTGACAAATAATCACAAAATAATAATAATATGTCAGTATAAATAATTTTTATTTTTATACATTAAAATTATTTATACTAACAAATAATCACAAAAATTAAAATAAATATTGATAAAAAGTTAAAGCTATTTATACATTGACGTACCCTAAATCGTTGACAATCTAAGAATCTTCTCCCTAAATTTTGATCTGTCATTGCTATCTTCAGAACAAATATTCTTCTAAAATGACAATAAACTGATGTATTCATGATGAATAAAATGAAAGTGTTTAAAATTGAAAATATTGAATTTAATTGAAATTTTTTAATTTTATAAATAAGAAAAAATAGGTTTAATTTGCAAAAAAATTGTTTGTACATGATTTGTTATGGAAGGAATTCTAATGGAATGGAGGGAATTGGGTAGAAAACTCTCGCCACAGCCACGTCAGAGCCACGCAAGTCGCTGACTCAACTTTCTGTCTTCTTTTCGAACATCTAATAGATGTAATGTTTAAATTGAAAATAAAATAAAATAAGTTGAGGTTTTAATTATCAAAGTGGGAAATACGAGGTTTAATTTGCAATTGGTGAAATAGGACAGATTTTTTTTTTTCAATTCACTCCAGTTTCGGTAGTCATGAAGTATTTTATAAATGAATAAATAAATTATATATATATATATATATATATATATATATATATATATATATATATATATATATATATATATATATATATATATATATATATAACAGTTTAATGACACGTTAGGGACTACGAATATTGGATATGAATGTATGACTAGGAAGGAAGTAAAAGGGCAAGGGATAAGGTTGTCTTTTGAATGTAGCACTAACAGGAATGTGGATTGCCATTTGCCAATGCCATCCCCAGCGGAAAGGAATGAAAATAAAAGGTAAAAAGTAAAAAAGTAAAGGGGAAGAAAAGCATATGCCATTATATGTACTCTTGTTCCGGGGAGAGTATATATTTATGCCTTAATACTACTGTACACTATACAGACAGGAGACAGACGATGGTCGGTGGATCACCCTGGCCCTTGAGGAAAATAAAGCTCTAAAGGAACATCATCGTTACTTCTGGCTACCACATTGTCCGAATTTACACATACAACCTCAATCCCCCTACCATTTATATATCCTTCCCGTTGTGGACAAATAGTCTCTGTTTAAAAATCAAATTTTTTAAAAAAATAATATTTTTAATAATTCATTAGTAATAACTTGATACTTTTAAACCTTAATTTTTAAAATAAACTCTTTAAACAAAACATACTAAAATAAAATAATAAACTATTACTCGAAACGGATGGAGTATTTACTTATACTTCCCTAATTACTTGACTGTATTTAATATTAACCTTTTTTCCAACTTTCTTATAATCTTAGCATGTCCTAAAGGAAGAAATACCTTTCTTTTTTATTTGTCCCTAATACAATTTTGTATAATCATTTTCTAATTTTAATCCCAATCCCGTAAAAATTCCATTAGTTGGATTGACTGCACTAAACTTCAACAACCTCAACTCTGAGCATCCCTATTGTTAGGTTTTTTCAATTCTTAGCATTAATGGAGAGTCAATTTCTTATGAAGCCAACTAGCTGACGCTTAGCCAATTAGGAGAGAGAGATCTTTTTCTTTTTAACTAAGAATTTTTTTAAAAAAATCTTATTAACGCATGTGTGTAACTAATTTGGTGGATAAAATGAAATATTTTTTTAATAGGACTGAGCTAAGAATATATGCAAGAAAATTATACAATAAAAAAATATATTTTTAAATAAATAAAAAGAAAAAATATATAAATAATGATAAGACCCAACTAATAAAATATATAAAAATAATTAACAATATGTTGCTCATGCTCTGTCAAAGGAAGTAGTGGACGTGGATCCATTCGGAAACTATTACTCCTACGCAGGGTGAGGGTCCACTTACAAAATTGGAAAGGCAACTCCATAGAAAGCGACAGGTATGGTGTCAGTCTGAGACGTTACGTCGGACATAGCAACCCAAATTTAATTACTCCTATAATTAAAAACTAAAAAGAAATTATATACGAGTATATATATATATATATATATATATATATATATATATAAAAGAAAAAAGAAAGAAAAGGAATGGAGCTAATCGAAGGAAGATATAACGGCAACCACGAAAGAATAATATGTCCGCCCCGGTTCCCCGCCACCTCTCCGCCACTATGGAAAGCAGTACATATAAGCAGATACATTAATTATTGGACGGAAAAGGACAATAACGTGCTGCTTTTAATCCATCGTCCTTGTCATCCATTTCTGGTAAACAAAGTAAATTTCACCAGTCAAATTGTTAGTCTTACACCAGTTTCGGTATAAAAAATTGGGAGTTCAGTCACATTAAATCATTAATAACAGAACAATTACTAGTAGTAGTAATATTTTTGGATAAACTGTATTCTTCTTATGTAACGAATTTATAATCGTTTTAGTAAAAAGTAAATAAATAATTTCTACTGTAGTAAGTAAAAAATTTCCATAAAAACAATCTCGACAAAGAATATTGTTACTAATATCATCATAAAGATTGAATAATTAATCAAAACAATTTTAAAAAGGGGAAAAAGTGTAGTACCTGCTCACGTCATTCAACCCAGAGCATCCAGATCTTGCAGCTCAGAGAAGCTTCCCTTTCCCACTTCCAGTGTATTGTTGTTTGGTGACCTGTGGCCATAGAGAAAAAAAGGAGAAAGAGAAAAAAGAAAGAGACCTTCAAGAACAAAAACCAGAGATGAATTGGGTGGAAGAAAACAACAAAAGAGAAGCCCAACAACAAAGAAAACCATGAGAGCTCATCATCATATGAGCCTCTTTTTCCTTCTATTATTGGTTACATTTCTAGTAGCCCACCAAGCAGTAGCAGTCCCCAGAATTCAAGATTTGATCGATAAGACGTCAAACCTCAGAAGAATTCTGCATCAACCATTGTTTCCAGAAGGTTCATCACCACCACCAGCACCGCCGTTGCCACCGCCACCACCACCACCACCAGCCACCTCAGTTTTCCCGGGTCCAGACCAGCCCTTCTTTCCAGAAGTCCCAAATGGGCAGACACAGACACCAGATCAGGCCACCCAATCACCACCACTGCCACCATCATCGGCTAATACCAGTGATGTGCCAAACCCAATGGCAACACAGCCTGCCAAACCTGCCAAGAAAGTGGCAATTGCAATTTCAGTTGGAATTGTCACACTAGGAATGCTATCTGGTTTAGCATTTTACCTCTACAAGCACAGGGTAAAGCACCCCGGCGAATCCCAAAAGCTTGTTGGAGAGAATTCTGAAAGAAATACCAATGATGAATCAAGAATGCCACCATCCACTTTCCTCTACATTGGGACTGTTGAGCCACCAAGATCAGTCAGTGAGTCTAACGGAGCTGCTAATGGATCACCTTATCATAAACTGAGCTCGGTTAAGAGATCGGAGCGGTATAGGCCTAGCCCTGAGCTTCAGCCACTTCCACCATTGAGTAAGCCTCCGCTGCCTCCTAGCATCAATTCACCGCCAGCTATGTCATCATCAGATGAGGAAAGTCATGATTTTTACACACCACACGGCTCCTCCACGAGTGTTGAGGATGGGTATTACACTCCTAGTAAGAGTCAATCGAGCAAGAATTCTAGTTTGGTGATTCAACCCAGAACTGAATCTCGACGATCGACTAGTCCTGTTCCTCATTCCAAGAGAACTTCACCCAGGTCACGGCTTTCTGTTTCTTCTTCCCCAGATACAAAATACGCAGTGTCATTAACTACGCTACCTCCAGCCACTTCTCCTCCTCAGGCACCACAGCCGCCGCCATCACCACCTCCAGCAGCTCCACAACTCCAATATAGTCCACCAACAATACCATATGCCCCAAGAAGAGCAAAATTTTCAGCACCACCTCCACCACCAGATATGTCTCGTTTTCATTCAGTAGGAAATCATTCACAAAAGAATTCCAAAAATCCCGCTCCTCCACCACCACCACCGCCGCCTCCCCCTCCACCACCATTATCAACAGCGCAAAAGCAAGGATTTTCTGCTGCCACCCTGAAGAGTTCCCAATCATTAGCTATGCAGCGATCAATGAATCCTATTCCTAAACCAATTCCAGGAATTGTGAAAATAAAACCTGTTGAAGAAGAAAACAATGAAACCCCTTCCTTAGATGGGGTTGATGCTGATGGGCCAAAACCAAAATTGAAGCCTCTGCACTGGGACAAAGTGCGGGCAACTTCAGACAGAGCTACTGTGTGGGACCAACTTAAATCAAGCTCCTTCCAGTAAGTAAACTAGAAACATCTTTATGGTATTTACCCTAGTAAAATGTCTGATACTGAGATGTTTCTGCTTTGTTTCAGATTGAATGAGGACATGATTGAGTCTCTTTTTGGATGCAACTCTGCTGGCTCTGCTAAAAAAGAAGAGACTCGAAGATCAGTTCTCCCTCCTGTTGAGCAGGAAAACAGAGTATTGGATCCAAAGAAGTCGCAGAACATAGCCATACTGTTGAGAGCATTGAACGTGACCCGGGATGAGGTGTGTGAAGCACTTCTAGAAGGTAAGTAACTTAACCCTTCATGCCTGAGCTATAATGGTGATTGAACATTCTGAGGACATAACATGGAAAGAGAAAATGAATTTCTCATCTCCACAAAAATATAAACGAAAAGAAGTGGCTTTGGAAGGAAATCAAAAAGAAAAATCAGAACACCTAAACGTAACCCATTTAAAAGGTAAAATTATTTCACTACCCCTCTTCACATTTAAACTATACTACCCCTCCCCCTTCACGTAATTTTGATTACATGTCATTGTTGATTCGATTTCCATTGTGCATATGAATTAGATTGGTTTTGATTCGATTTATTTTTTCTTTTCAATTACGAACAAAAAACCGTTGATTTGGATTTTTTTTCGATTTCGGACAAACAATCGCTACAAACTAGTGGATGTTTTATAAAACATCCGCAAGTGTGTACCAAAAGTGAGTATCTATTAAATGTTAAAAGGGGTATTTAGGTCATTTTATACATTAAATGGTGTTACGTTTAGGGATTTTGGTGTTACGTTTATGGTTACTCAAGAAAAATATATCCTCTAAAAACTCGTAGATATGCATTCACTTGTGAAGGACTGTCATAAACAATCAACGGAAACTATTGAACAGAAAGTGCAGTTGACACCCTTAATTGAGATGTTAACAAACCATCATCAAGGGAGAAACACTCGATTGCAATTCATTGGTTACACTGCCATAAAAATTGGTAGATCTTTGCTTGGCATTCAGAACATATTAAGAAACTGTCTTCAGGATGAGGACACAAGTAGCTAATGATTTGATTTTTTACTCTTATATGCCTGTAATTGATGATCATATTTTCATCGGATTATGATGCCTATGGAGCAGGGCTTTCTGTCAATTTCGGTTAGCATAGACTACTAGCTCTCATCAGTAAATGTTCTCAGTAGACCTGTGGTTATGTGGTGGGCAAGATGATAGAAATCAAGTATAAACCAAGTTGCCGGTGACAACCACACCATAATGAGACCGAAAAATGAACTAGCATTTTCACACCCTTGACATATCCACATTCCAAAATTCTTACGTTCCTCAAAAAATGTTTGGTTACACAATATTTCTCCTACTGGTGCTAAGGATACCCCATTATCTCTCTCCCATGACGTGGACAATTTTAGTTAAACCATTCATCCACCTCACCTTGTGAATCCTGTTAAAGTGTAAACCACTGCGATACTGACCAATAGGTAAACAGAACTGAGTATCCAAATACCTACAACTCACATTGTAGCAAGGTCCCAGTCTGTTGATCAAGCCCCCTTCCACAGAGAGGGTGTGAGAGATTTCAGCATACGAACCGATGGCATCAGTTTAGTAAGCACACTTCTACCATTAGCTTCTATAAGTAGCAATGAATCTATAAAAAACTTTGAGGAATAAAAATGTATAGGAACACCTTTCTTGTGCCCCCTATGAACCAAAGAAGAAAAGGATGGTCAAGTTTGACCAAGGATATAACTGTATATGAACACCTCTTTTATGCAATCTTAAATAGATAGCACCTTGTAGAATGTTAGTCTTTATCCCAGCTTTCACTGTCAATATAGTTTGCATATACATGCTTACCTAGATTAACGCATAAAATAAACTCTGCACTTCAAAAAACATCATAACTGTAAGAAAGAAAAAATCAAAATGACATAACATCTATGTTCAAAAATTCATATAAAGTATTTTTCCAGGCATACAACTACACCTTATTATTTGGAATTGTTGTGTAGGCACCAGTTGTGCCTATGAAGATACTGGGCCTGTCCACAAGTGATACATTGTCAAACATTAGGGATAAATTTAAGCAGGGAGTACAAGTCCTGAATACATATATCTAAGGAGCCGAAACAAACTGACACATACCTGGGCAAATGACCATGAAGTTCTACAATAACAAATAAATATTCAAATAGAGGGACATAATATGTGCACACATTTGTTTGGACGCAATTACTTTCTAGACGACAAGTGTTTGGTTTGACTCACCTCGTTTTCACCCCTATTTATGATTTGTAGAGTGGTAATTGTATTTCAAGGAAAGTGGTAAATTTGGGTGGGCTCAACTCGCCTCGTTTTCACCCCTATAATAATTTGTAGAGTGGTAATTATATTTCAAGGAGGGGTAGATTTGGTAAATCAAAAGAGCACGACGGGGCTTCATTTTATGCCCCCTCTTGCTTTATCGTAGTAATTTGTAGAGTAGTAATTATATTTCAAGGAAAGGGTAAATTAGGTAAATTTAAAAAGTGTGACAAGGCTTTATTTTGACCCCCCCCCCTCCACTTTATAATAGTAAAAATGAATGTCACGATGCATGTCAATTAGCATCTGGAATGTTCAAATGTGTCCCCCAGGGGAAGATGACAAATGAAAAGAGCAACAAAGGATGCTTGTTTATTTGAGCTCTCATCGTTGATGTCGTTTGCAAATTTATTATTGACTAAAAGACCTTCGAGGTTGAAAAATGGAACTTTAAAATGAAAAGAAATAGGTGAATCTCCAAAATGTGTACAAAATAAGTATCTTTAGGAAATTTTCTGCATTACACACTCCAATTGTGTTACGGTGTCTTTGATTTTGGATATAGTTGGCCTAAGATAAAGTGACCATCACACAACCCCAGTTGTGTTACGGTGTCTTCAATTTTGGATATAGCTGATCTGTGATCAAGTGTCCATCACACAATCCCATTTGTATGTCAACTATTAACATGTTTCTTGCTACACACAGCAGGAGACATACCACAAGTATAAAAGAAGAAAATCTAGAATTGGTTAAAACCATGTCAATTATTTTTCAGAACTTTTCAAAGAAAAATACTCCCCTCCATCCCATTAGGAGGGTTTGACTTTGAAACCTCAAACAATGTCCAGGATATATCATTGCCTTAGAGTGTGGTCATCAGAGCAAAATCTGCAATCGTAGCCTAGCTTGTTTATGATATATCATAAGGTTAAAGTAGAATCATTTTTGTAATAAGCTTAATTTTTGAGGAAGGGACTCTATTAAGTGGAACATCTCAAAACAACGAAAAAGGAACTCTCCAAGTGGGAAGGAGTTGTAATTTCAATTTATCAAGAAACAGAAAAATATACCTTCACACAACTTTCAACATGGCAGAACATTCCATCTCCCTTTTGTCATAGTATTTCTATCACAAGTTCCCTCTTCAACTGTAGCCAAAGCAAACAGCATTAGCATCCTGTAACAGCAAATAATTGGACAGTAAAAAGTTATCTGATGAATTGGCATGCCATTTGTAGCTATAACTTTTGGGTAGATCCTATATTTCAATAGCCTCACCGCACAAAACTTGTTTTGGTGCAACAGGAAATCCAGAAGGCTTGGGTGCTGAGCTCTTGGAAACACTGGTGAAGATGGCTCCAACCAAGGAGGAAGAAATCAAACTTAGAGACTATAGAGGTGACATGTCAAAACTAGGGACTGCAGAGCGATTTCTCAAGGCAATCCTGGATATACCTTTTGCATTCAAAAGAGTGGAGGCCATGCTATACAGGGCAAACTTAGATACAGAAGTGAAATATCTGAGGACTTCCTTCCAAACGCTAGAGGTATAATAGGCTAAACCCTCTAGAGTATCAGCTAAACAGTTCCATTTACCTTCTTTTCTGCAGTATTATCTTCATATTATGGGATTTAACTCCTACGAGTTTATCTTAGTCTAAGCTTTTTTTTTTATAAAGAACTTAAGCTTTTAAAATTGAGAATATAAATTTTCTTATAGATCATTCATAAAACATTCTAATTAACTTTTCTAGTGTACTTTTTTGTACTAGAAATATAAGCAAAGAATAAACAAAAATGCTTAATGCTTACCTTAAAAGGAGAGCCAAATTACTGTCTCTGAACACCAAAACACTTGTTTCTTTTTTTCCAAAAAATATCAAGTTTGCAAGTTGTAGCTAATTAGATATAGCTTTATCAGGCGGCAAGTGAAGAACTCAAGAATAGTCGGCTATTCCTCAAACTCCTCGAAGCTGTTTTGAGGACAGGAAACCGCATGAATGTGGGCACGAACCGTGGTGAAGCTAGAGCATTCAAACTTGATACACTGTTGAAATTGGTAGACATAAAAGGTATAGATGGAAAGACAACATTGCTCCACTTTGTTGTCCAAGAAATTATCAGGTCAGAAGGTACAGGTTCGGAACCTAAAACAGAAGATCTTCCGTATAAAATGAATTCCAGACTGAATGAAGAGAATTTCAAGAAGCAAGGATTGCAGGTAGTTGGAGGGTTGGGCAGAGAACTGGTCAATGTCAAGAAGGCAGCAGGAATGGACTCAGATGTCTTGAGTGGTTATGTATCAAAGCTTGAAATGGGGCTTGAGAAAGTTAGATTGGTAATTCAACATGAAAAGCCAAACATGCAAGTGAAATTCTTTGAATCAATGAAAATCTTTCTCAAAGAAGCAGAAGCTGAAATTATTAGGATCAAGGATGATGAAAGGAAGGCATTAGCCATGGTGAAAGAGGTCACCGAGTATTTCCACGGTGACACCAACAAAGAGGGAGTCTATCCTTTAAGAATCTTCATGATTGTTAGGGATTTTCTTTCCATACTGGATCATGTTTGCAAGGAGGTTGGTCAGATGCAGGATAAAACAATGGTGGGGTCAGCAAGATCATTTAGAATACCAGCTACTGCATCACTACCAGTCCTAAACAGATATAATGTGTGTCATGATAGAAGTTCAGACGAAGAAAGCTCTTCGCCGTGAGATTGTGCAATCCATCACTAGAGGCTTATCAGAGGACAAATCACAAGTTTGTTACGAGCATGTCCAAAGGGGTAGAATGATTTAGATGGGAAAATTTTGTGGAGAGAAGCCAAGAAACCCGAATACTACATGTACAAAAAATAAGTGCACCTTGAAAATCCAGGGGCTTGGGGCTGTCCCCAAGAGAAGAATGAATGGCATGACAAGTCAAACAAATACCAAATAAAAAGGTGAAGTAGATGACAAACAGTGATCCAAGGCTTCATCCAACTCTACAATGGAACCTAGCATATACAGAACATATATTTTTCTACTCCAACACAAACCCCATAGTTAAGATAGTTTTCTTCATTTACATACAGTTGTAATAGAACGAGGGAGTTTCGAGTTACAGGACATCATGTGCTGGTCTGAAATTGATTAGAGTCAGTTTTTCAGCATCAAGGAAATTCTCTTCTTTTTTTTTTTTTTTTCAGAAATCCCTTATAGGGGCTTCTTATATGACCATTAAATTTGTTTTCTTGAAATGTTCTTGTACTTTCACAACATTGAGGATCAATTTAATCAGCAAGCCTGCTATTTTTACTTCTCAAAAGGAAATACAGAGTGAGAAAACAATACAAATGGATTGCCTGCCAAACGACTGTAAAAATGCCGCACTCAAATTGAGATAGTGTGAGCAGATAGAAGTACGGCTACTCGAACCACGGTTAGAGAGAAGGAAAACGGCGACATACCATGCTACTGGTTGACCGATCAAGAGAAGGACAGTTCCAATATCTGCACCCCTGGCTCTGGACTGCAGTGCACCAAGGGAGGAGGAAGGTTCGAAAATCGAAATTGATTATTCGCATTCTTTCTTGTTTTTATGAGAGCTCAGCACTAGTAAAGTAAACAGAGTGAACGTCCCTGACCCTGATTACGAGAGTTCACACCTATGCATACTTCACTAGTAGTAGAGCTAGTTTGAACTTTGTTTCAACATTTTTGCTGTCTCAACTCTCAAGTGAGAATGAGACACTGCTTGCTTTGAAATCAGTAGGTGTACTTGTTTGGTACCCAATAACTACAAGTACAAATCTATTGTATGTTATTTGATTTGGAATGATGTCATTATTTATATTTGACAAAAACTTAGGTAACACGGATCCTCCTTATCTGATCAGCTGTGTATTAGTGGGTTGAGTTGTGAAAGAGTGGTGCTTCATCTTACGACGTAAGACCGTCTTATAGGAGACTTGTTATAATTTAAGTGTTGTTGAGTAACGCAATCAATTTTCAGAAACATTTTCAATCTTGTTTAATGAGTTCTCAAGCCAATCTCAACTAACTTGGTATATTTATGAGAAATAAAGTGAAATGATGCGTTTGCCCATTTATCAAGTCAAGTGAGCTCATGATCTAGTAACATATATAAGAACTCTTTAAGATGAATAAATGAATGTACAGTACAAATTATTGTTCCGGCCTGCCGATTACATTCGAATGGAATTGTCTAAGCAGTTTCCAAAACTCTCTTAAGATTATACCGTGAGTTACAACAAAGGAGCCGCCTTGCCCTCATATCGCTAACAATGAAAAAAACGGAGCACCTGAGATGCTTTTTGTTCTCAAGATCTTTCTCACTAATATTCTCCACTTAATAACATCCTTCTTGCTCAGATTCTTGATCCTCTGCTTGAAGTTCCTGAAAAATGGTAGAAATCTTCAGGTTATTGAGAGTGTTTAAATTGAAATATAGAGAGAATAGAAATAGAAAAATTCCCAAAAGGAAGACCTAGTGAACTAGGCTCATGAACAGGTCAAAATGGAGAAACCACGCAGACAGATAATCAAATCAACCCATGCCTTGTGTGTTTCGTAGGGTGTGTTTGTACTTTTTTTTTTTTTTTTGGGGCGAGGGGAGGGCCACGAGAGAGAGATGATAACAAGATTGAGTACATGGCTCACCTGCACAGTGGGACCCTACAGGCATCTGAGTTGGCGCAGAGGCGAGAGTGTAACTCCAAGAGCTGCCACATTCTTTTGCAATGAACGCAGCCACCAGGGACTCTCATCTTGCATCTAGCAAAGTGACGGACAAGCGACTCTAGCCCTTTGCAAGCCTCATAGTTGCAAGGCTCTTGATCCTCTTTTAAAACTTTATCGTGTGGTCCAATTGTCCTACAACCATCCCTACATATATGAACAAGAGCTTCCATTGCCTCGTACAACTGTAAATATATCTTCCGCTCATTCAATTTCCTAATTTTCTCTTTTTGGCTCTGAAATTCATAATCAATACATCAATAAAACGAACAAGGTAGACTTAAAATATGTATCATCACTTTTAATTTCCAAAATTCACAGGACAAGTAGGTTATCATGGACTTTTTAGGGAGTCAAATTGGTCGAACGGATGCTTACATTTTCAGCTTCAATCATGGACTCGAGGAGTTCCTTTTCCAACACCGGGTGGCTCTTTTGCATTGCCTTCCAACCCTCAGTCCCAGAAATAGCCTTAAAGCTCTTCAGGACGAAACGGTGACAAATGAGGCTTAGTCTGGGAGCGTCACATAACAGTGCAAGCTGAAAGACATCAATTACATTTTCCACAGTGAGCAGTCCGTACTCGAGACTGCATTCACACAGTCTCTTCAATTGAGGAACCACAAACACATGTGAAAGCACCAACAAGGACAAGACATGCTCTTTCATCTCTTCTTGTTCATAACTGCATATAAAACATGATAAATGGTTATCAAAGAACATATTGATGTTGTGCACGTGTTTCATCATCTAAAACCCCACATTCAAACTGCTACATGTAACTAAGAGTGCTACTTCCTACTTTGGGACGTTCACTTAAAGAATCTTCTTTCATAAATTGAGCTTATAAAGATTCAAGTTTTCAAGTTTATTCGTATTACAAAAAATTTAAAATTAGTAAAAGTTACTTTAGTCCTTAAAACTAAGGGTGCCATGTATTCCAGGGTGGGAGTTTACCAGGATGAGTACAAGAACCGAATGAAAGCTCGAACTGCCTCATAAGGAGCCCCACGTATTGATATCGATCGTTGACGTCCATGACTTCTCTCTTGCTTTAACATCCTTCTAAATACCGGAGAAGCTACGCCCTGTTATTAAACATTCAATTGTTGAATGTTAACTTTATATCAATAAGATAACTTGCTCATTATTAAAGTAAAGTGAACTGGAATTAAATTACTTACAAGGACACTAGCATGTGCACATATGATACCTCCACCGTCTGTATGAATCAAAACGTCGGCTCTGTAACCTGAATCAAAAAGGTGGTCCCATGAATCCTGCATAACTTTAGGAAAACAGAAGTGTCTTCTTTGCGGCAATCTATTTACTGGTAACCCCTTTGGAAGATAGCTAGTTGTGGCTGGACAAGGTAATGGAGGTGGGACTGTTGAATTTTTCATGGCAATTACAAGGGATTCCTCATTGCTGCTACTCATCTCTTCGGTCGGTCTCCGATCTCACCGTTTGTCTAACTATTAGAACAAACAAACAAGTAATAAGAATCCAACTTCTTCAAGTTGTTAGAACTACAGAATGAACGCACTTAAAAAGTTGAATATATTTTCCATCCATAGACATGAAACGTCTTAAGAGTCACTTTGAATTACACTAAGACAACTGGATATGAATCCTAAAGTTCTTGCCCTAATCATTCTTCTGAAGCATCTTACATTTGAAATTTGAATCTCAAAAAACTCACAGTACAAGTTCCGGAAAAATAGAACTTATACAAATATATAAGAATAGTGACATGCAACTCTATAGTTCTTTTAGTCATTGATTTTCTTCCCACCTTTCTCCTACCTTTCACTCCTTCTTTGTCTACGAATAGTCTCCCATAAACCGAAGAAAGGCATATACCTAAGCCAATCCCAGTAAAAATGTCATTTGGAAAAATAACTGAAGTGACCATGTTATTACAATATTCTCGTCAATTTCCTATAATGATGGGGCAGAAAAAATATCAGATCTTTTAAGAAATTCATAAACTGGACACCTGATTACGATGTACCTACCAAAGTGTTGGGATACATTGTATGCATTTTCATAAATGTAATTGTGCATAACATGTTTAACATTTAGGAATTAGAATATTGCTTCCTTTAATTCCTTCTACATAAATAAATAATTGTCAAATTGTTCATATATTTTGGGAAATCTAAAACAATCTATAAAATTTATAATGTGATTCATATCGAAGTTCAATAGTGAGTATAATGTACAAATCAAGTAAGATAAAAATCGTTGCCAAAACTCTAATTCTTTTCTTTTTTCCCCATTTCTTTTCCTTTGCATTTCCCGAAATTGGTCCTTCATTAACTCAAGATTAGCTCATAAATTAATCATATATTCCTTTATTACATCATAATTCAACAGCAAATGGAAAAAATTAACCTAGGGCGCCACATTGCACTAAATCAAATTAAATAACGAATAAGATTACCTTTTTCTTATGTACACGGGAGAATCGCAGGAGAAGAATGGGCGAAATCGGGAAACGTAGCTATCTGACAAATCAATAACTAGCCTGATCTCCTCTCTCTAAAGAAGCTTCTTCAACCCTCTTTCTTACAATTCCTTACTTATTATATACAAACCTCAATTTACACGACTGAAACAAAAAACCAATCACTATCCCCACAAATTAAGAAATTAACTGGCAATGGTACAATTCTGCTACTGCCGGTCAACCACCACCACCACCGTATCCGTTTACCGGTAACACTGGGCCGATTGATTCCCGAGGCTTAAGGAAAGAGAAAGAGAGAAAGAGGGAGAGAGAAATTGAGAGAAAGGGAATTACAAAGTGCCCTCAAGTTGATACTACTTATATATATAGATATATATATATATATATATATATATATATATATATATATATATATATATAGATGGATGGTGTCTGGTGAAAAGGACTAAGATTTAAATATAAATTTTTTGAGGAGTGTGATTGATGTGATGAGTAGGAAATGATCTGGCTTCCAAGTCAGCTCCGACGCCAATGTTAAACGTGAGGTTTTTTGTTTAATATGAGGTCCTACGTTGGTTAGTTTGAAAATTCTTATGTGGGGCCACTTTTCAGCCATACCGCCCATACCATCCACGCGCGTATTCCCGCGTTTTTCTCTTGTAAAATGTTTCCTCATAAGTCCTATATCATATTATCATGTATATATCCTAACGGTGGCAAATTCTGCCCATAATCATATGTTTATTTAAAACATAAATATGAATACATTTAAATTTTGATCTGCACACAAATAGACATGTCCATTTAAACCATTAAATTTTATAAATATAATATGAGTATAGATGAACGTCCACATTTTTCACATTGTATCTATATATCGTCTTTTCTGAGTTAAATTCTACTTAAAAGAAAAACAAAGAGATTGTATAATAACCGTTATTATAATTATTTTAATAATTTGGGTGAATAGCTTTTCGATTCTCACTCCTTTATCTTGATTAATTCTTTCTTTCATCAGCTTTTTATTCTCCCCTTCCATTGTTTTCCTATTTGTTTCTCGAGAAAATTTAAATCTTATTTGTGATTTCTGTGTGTGTTGCGTCTACTTTTTATGTATGGTCAATTACGTATTTTCAGGTTATGATCAATTAAGGGAGTATTTTATTTCAATTAACATATATCAAAAATGAAAATATGTTTTATTTTGATATTTCATCAGCTTTTTTATTCTCCCCTTCCATTGTTTTCCTATTTGTTTCTCGAGAAAATTTAAATCTTATTCGTGATTTCTGTGTGTGTTGCGTCTACTTTTTATGTATGGTCAATTACGTATTTTCAGGTTATGGTCAATTAAGGGAGTATTTTATTTCAATTAACATATAGCAAAAATGAAAATATGTTTTATTTTGATATTATTAGTGGTTCTGTCAATACTAACAAGTAATGTAAAGTTTTTAATTTCTTTTTAGAAATTTGGTTGTATTAGAAATTGTGACATGATGTTAAAATGTTACAAAAAATGTTGGTCTTTTCCAATTATTGTGGTTGTAATTATATATATATATATATATATATATATATATATATATATATATATATATGGTTAGTTGTAACTTTTGATATTTTTTTGTAAAAAAAAATTATTGTTTTGTAATTTTTGTATTTATTTGATAAGTGCATGTTAATGAGTAAATGGGTGCACATGCCCATTTAGTACCCGACCATATATGCACATGTTATTAAATGGGCACTTATTTACCCGTCCATTTGAGCTCGTCGTCCATTTAAGCCGATCAATACCCGCCCATTTACCACCTCTACTATAGCCATAGGAACTGACGGATGGTGTATCTCGTGTACCAACGAGTCCAACGTTACTTGTCATTATCTCTATTACTTCCTTTTAAAATTATTTTTCTTAAGATTGAAAATACGGATTAAAAAAATATCATTTGACTTGATTAATAATAATAAAAATATATAGATCGGTCCTTTTTTTTTTTAATTCTTAACAGTTTAAATACCTCATTTTTTAATCGGTAATGTCCACTTTGTTAAATTATTCTTAAAATGCTCGAAAAAAATAAAAAAAACGACAGTAAAAAGGGTGAAAAGGTAAGGTGATGAAGAAAAATATATGTATCTTCACCTTGAATTTAATTACTCCTACTCCACCACACTAGGTCCTAACTTCTCACTCTCTTTCCTCTTTAGTTCTACTAAAACTTAGTGCTAGTGTTTGCTCTCCAATTCTGTTAATAAATATTTCAATTCTCTTCTTCTTCTTAATTGTATTTGTATGTGCTATTCAAAATAGATTCACTTTGTGTGTGTTGCTATACTTGTAAATTGTTCAATGAAATGCCCGAATAGAAATTTGTTCGTTGTTGGACACCATTTTTGAATCTTGATGCATCAATTTTGAATCACATCATTTGTAAATTGTGATGCATCGATTTAGATTTACGATGGAGAAAAGATACATCAATTTTGAATTATTTGTTGATTGTGTACAGAAAAAAGAGACATGAAGTTTTTGTTCATTTTATGATGCATCTAATAGGAATCACGATGCATCAAAATCATGCATCGCAATTCAAATTCATGCATCATCTTTAACCGAAGACAAGTCATAAAGGGAAATGAGATTCTGGTTCATTTTTGTATGCATCCAATTGGAATTGCAATGTATCAAAATCATGCATAGGAATTCAAATTCATGCATCGTCTTTAACTTAAGCTCTAAAGCATGCGTATTCGATTGAACTCATTAAGGGTATACTCGTATTTTGCACCTAAAGTGTCTCTCACCTGTTAAAAAAATCGTGAACTTTAGCGGTCCCGATTTTTTCCGGATTATTAATTTAAGTATAATGTGCATTTTCCTTAAGTTATTGAGTTTAGTGATATTTTGTTTTCAATAACTGAAAATAATAAAGATGCGTTACCGGTGAATAATTGATTTGGTAGCCCCATTAATCAAGAAACCTATTTTAAGAGAAAGAAATATACAGTAACATAAAAATAAAGGTGATAATCGGGTTGGTCTCCTGTAGAGAAAATATAATCGCAAAGGTCCACTATATTTTTTAAAACCGCTTAAGTACACTTTTGGAGAGAAAATGACGAAAATACCCTTAATGAAGGAAAGACATGCGGACAAAGCTACAACCCAAATTTGGGCATCGCTCAAAACATTGGGCGTCGTTTATTTTGGGAAGCGTAACTTGGGTTTTGGGCGTCGTTCAAAACATTGAGCGTCATTCCTACGTATATTGTGATCGCTACATTCTTATAATTTTAATTCATAACATTGGGCATCGTTCATTTTGTGGGGCTCAAAATATTGGGTGTCGTTCATTTTTGTGAGGCTCAAAACATTGAGTGTCGTTCATTTTGGGCAACGCAACCTAAGTTGATTGAGATTAGAATGTCTTGGGCGTTGTTCCTACGTGTACTGTGATTACTACATTCCTATAATTCTAATTCATAACATTGGGCGTCATTCATTTTTGGCAATGCAGCCGAGGTTTATTGAGATTAGAATGACTTGATATATATCATGAAATTCGATTCTATAGCGATAATTCATATTTGATTGACTTTGGGAGTCCTACGTGTTCTGTGATTGCTACATTCCTACAATTTTAATTCATATTATCACATTTTACGCTCATCTTTCAAGCCATAATAGAACAATCGAAGCTAACGACGCAACAATCGAAGCCAACTACACAACAATTGAAGCTTATAACGCAACAATCGAACCCTATGACGCAACAATTTCACACACACACACACACACAATTTCACGCAACCTGATCTTGATCTCGATATCGATCTCGCCCCCCTCTATCTCATACAATTTCACACACACATCGAACGACAATCATCTCATCTCAAAAGAAATTGTTAGATGGTCACATTTGTTTCTGTAATAAAGAAACAAAGAAAACGGATGGAAAAGTTTCGATAGCTAGACGTATTCTTCATAAAGGAAGTTTGAAGCAGAAAGAAATGAAGGTAGCTCAAACGGAGAAAGAAAGTACTATCTTTCGGGAAAAGCAGATAGTTCAAAATAAGAAAGGAATGAAGGAGGAAGGAAGAACCTGAGTTGCTCTCCCACTTCTTATCTCATTGAAGACAACAGTGGGTATTTTAGGAACAATTTTATTAAAATGGACTTTAGTGGTTAAATAAAAAAATAAGGAAGTGAAATGGTTATAATTTCACAAAAGGGGACCGACCAGCAATTATTCCTAAAAATAAAATGAGTTGTCATGGAATTATATAAATATCCTGATAATCTACTAACTATTATTAAAATAGAAGTCACTGCCACGTCGCGGCTTTCTGTAAAATGACTGTCACATGTCAACCTTCTGTAAATGAGAATAAAAGTTTTACAAATAAAAAAATACTGATAAAAGTATTTAGGATACGTTTTTTTTTTTTTTGCGGATAGATGTTATCACATTTAATTTATGATAAATTCATTTACTTATAAAAGTTTAAAATTGCAGATAGGATAAGATTGATTTTACGTTAGTATATGATATTCTTGATCACATTTGATTTTATACATATAGTTTATTGTAAGTATATTTTTTTATCACATTTGATTTTATACGATTCGTTTATGATAAGTTTTTTTTTTTTTTTTTTTTTTTTGGCGGATAGATGTTATCACATTTGAGTTATTGATAAAATTGGTTACTGCTATTAAATTAACATTGCAGCCAGTGCCCAGAAGATTAAGGTCGATAATCGATTCTCTCTCCAATTCTAGTATTGGATCGCTGATAATCTTCTCAAATAGGTCATTTTACCTACCTTATTTTTTTGCTCCTAATTTAGACATACTACTATAAATTAATTTTATGTTTCGAATTTTGGCTCACTTCACTGACGTTAAATTTGAATTTTCCAATGATTTGTTGAAGCAGCAGGGATTCCTTCTCTGATTCCATTATTACGTACCCACCTACAGCTTCAGTTTCTGTTCAGAATTATCTAGATGTTATGGCTCTTTGCAAGTGGTATGGATATCCTGTCTATCATAACATTCACTTGCAATCCTAAGTGACCAGAAATTACTAGATTTGTTCAACATCGAGGCCTTAAATATGAAGATAGATCTGACATCCTATGTCGAATGTTCAAAATTAAACTGGCTCAACTCATTAAAGATTTGAAAGGACAAAAGATTTTCGACCAAGTCCAAGTAGGTATATTCTATATCATTATTTGGTAGTTGACGCCTTTGTTCATTATTAATTTACTATTTGATATCCTTTAAATTTATATGAATAAAATAGGGTCAATTAATCATGTTCATTTGTTTTGAAAATTATATGCTTTAATATGCACATACAGTTTCTTCACAAAAAAATTTAAAATTTTTATTATTAACTAATTATATTTTTGCTTACCAATATAAGAAAAACTCGAATAACTTTTTGCAGTTGTTTATACTCTGGAGTTCCAGAAACATGAGCTTCCTCATGCCCATATATTGTTGTTCATGCATCACAATGACAAGTTTCTCAATTCAAAAGACATTGATAAAACTATATCTGCAAGAGATCCCTGATAAACAAAATTATCCTGAGTTGTATGAAGTTGTTACAGATTTCGTGATACATGGTCCTTGCGGTGCATCAAATCTCTGCTCACCATGCATACATAATGAAAAATGTTCAAAACACTTTCCCAAGAAATTCCAAGAAATAACCAGTATTGATGAAAATGGTTATCCTAATTATAGGAGTTGTGATAATGGAAACACAGTGGTGAAGAATGGAGTTGTTTTGGATAACGGATTTGTGTTTCCACATAATCTGTATCTTCTAATAAAGTATCAAAGTCACGTCAATGTTGAATGGTGCAATCAATCCCAATCAATAAAGTACTTATTTAAGTATATAAGAAAGGGACATGACTGTGTGTTACTGCAGCTGTTTGTCGAGGTCGTAGTGATGATGAAGAAGATAACAATGAAATTGTCGATGAGATTAATATGTACTACGATTGTAGATATATTTGAAAACTGAGAGAATACTATATATTTTCACAATAACTTAAGATATAGATAGTAAGAGCATCACCATAAAACTCTCAATTTATAACATATTGTTATTTTTGCTAAACCATAACAAAACTTATTTGCTATTAACTTGAAAATTTTCAAATTTTGACAAATTATCTACAAAAGAGAAAATAATAAATTGCAAATCCATGATCTTAGTCTTACAGAGAAAAAATGACCTACCACTTTGAAAACAAAAGTGTTAGAACAATAGTTCATAAGTGTACTATTATTACTTTTATCAATGTCTCATTGAAAATTACATTTATTTTTTGATTTTATGGTACATTTACTTGAAAATACAATACTAATTTTAATAAATCTTCTAATGGATTCCGGTCTCTTCTATGCATTTAATCTAATTTACAAACAAAAATTAGTTTTAGAAAAAACATTAAGTCAACTGTACATCGTACGGGTAATAACTTAGTTAAACATTAAATTACCGTTTTTTTTTTTAAATTTCTACATCACCCTTTAAAACTCCCTGTTATTGTCATGACTTCTCTAATTATGTCGTCTTTTGTCATAGGAGTATAGTAGATAATTATTCAATTATCTTAACGGTTTGTCCATAAGACGTCAATATATATTGAGAGAGCATCTTAAGTGAATGTGTTGGTTGAGTCCTTGTATTGTAATCTCTAGGTCTGAGCAAAGAATTTACTATTTTATTTTGATGATGTTTCACTTAAAAAGTTTATTTTTAAAATTTTAAGGCATAAAAATATACTATTTTATTACTAATTATTTACTAAAAATATCATTTTCTTAAAAAAAATAACTTTAAAATAGATATTTTTCACGTGAAACGGAGGGAGTATGTAATATGTAAATTGTTAAAAAGTGAGGGGGAGTGGATAGAGTCACAAATTACTTATATTCTTAGTAAACTATGATTAACCTTTTCTTGCAACAAAAGCTCATCACTATTGAAATAAGTGGTGCATAATGGGCGATTTGGATTGTATGATAATAAAGGTGTACATTGCTAGTACATCGGCACTCCGGGGGACGACAATTCAAACTCAAGGCATAGGCTAGGGGTAATTATTAATTACTCCCTCCGTTCCTAAATAATCGTCTGAGTTGACTCGATGCACAGTTTAAGAAAAAATAATTGACTTGATTATTTATATTGGTTTAATGTATAGTTTTTTTTAATATCTATGTATATGTGGCTCATAATTAAAGTAGAGTGAAAAAGTAAGGGTAAAGTGGTAAAAGTGATGTTCTAAAAAGATAAGTTTCAAAGTGGACAATTATTTTGGGACGGACGAAAAAGGAAAGGAGGACGATAATTTAGGGATGGAGGGAGTATTAATTTATCCTAAATATTATCACCAAAATTAAAAATGATAAATGGTTAAATGCACCATTGGTCCTTTTACTTTACAAAAATTCAATATCAGTCTTTGTACAAAATAAATACACGCCACTGACCAAAGTATGCAGATTTTGTTTATCGGAAGTCTATGGTCCTAACTCTTTTACATGAGTTGCTGTTAAGTGATATCCTAAAATTTTGAAGAACTACTCGAAAAAGCTCAAAACTCAATGGCTTACCTGTAACTTGGTATGTTTGATGAGCTTAAAGTGAATCTTACTGGAAAGAGGAGCTAGATTTCAACTAGGGTTGCGCTATTGAGACCCCCCATTCCTGCAAGTTGACCCCCCCAAAACCCTCCCAAAATCCAAACTTCCTATTTTACCCTCCCCTATCCAAGTTGACCCCCCTTCCCACCCCCCTCCTCCCCCGCCTCCTCCTCTCCCGCCTCATTTGTCTCCTCCTCTCCCCCACTCTCACGCCTCCTCCCCCCACTCATCAATGTCTCCTCCCTCCCCATCTTCCCCCTCGATCCATTCTTTCCTCCCCCTCATTATACTCAACCCCTCATATCCATTCTTCCTCGTTTCTCCTCTTTAAAAAAAAATTAATTCCGGGTTTGTTCGGCCTGGTCAGCCGAACAAACTTGTCATGGGTGACCGGTATTCGGCCATAGGTGGCCAGAACAACCGTGCGTTGTTCGGCCATGGCTGTTCGGTCCCAGTGGCCAGTTCAAGGTTGTTCGGTCACCCATAACTGGCTGAACAAGTGTTCGGTTGATAATTTAATTTTTTTTTAAAAAGGAGAAACAGGGAAGAATGAAGGTGTGGGGGGAAGGGATGAGACTATGAAGGGGGTGAGTATACTGTGATGGGGGGAAGGGGGAGATGGTGATGGAAGGGGAGGGAAGAAGTTTTGGATTGGGGGAGGGAGGAGGCGGTGTGGGGAGGAGGCAGTGAGGTGAGGGAGGAGGCGGTGTGGATGGGAGAGGGAGGAGGCGGTGTGGGGGGGATGGAGGAGGCGGTGAGGGGGGTGGGAAGGGGGGGTCAACTTGGAGGAATGGGGGGTCTCAATAGCGCAACCCTTTCAACTAATCTCACACCATTCCTATATTGGATGAGCTTGCTTTTAATTTATCCTAATGCAGAGTTTTCAATTTGGGCTTTTAAATCTCCATAACATTCTCCAAATTCTCGGTGGGGTTAGGGTTTCGTGACCTTATTGGCAGTGAAAACACGGGTGGGCCATTAAATGGATCTTGAGACCACGGCGGCAGTGATACCACAGTGGTTTCCCAAAATCTCATCGGTGGCGTCGATGGCGGTTCTGACGCCGGAAGCGGGTGCAACTCAGATGAACCCAACTTTAGGACATCTCTTTCTTACCTTTGTTTTCCAGCGAGAGATGAGAGCTATTTAAAGAGTTTAGAAAGAGAGAAAAATCTAGAGCATCCATTCTTCTATCTTATAAGCCTTTGCTACTCTCGATACCTCATAGTCACGCTTCCCAGTCTCTTCTTACAGCGAGTTAGAAGGTTGTCTAGGCAAAAGGAAACCTCAAACTTTCTTCGTCTCAACCAGGAAAGAGGGATTTTAAATGAAATTAATATGTAAGTCAACTCCACCGATCCTAGATGTGGGCCAATCGCTCAACCTGTAGATGGAATAAATAAGAGAACAAGGGGAAAGAAATGGGAACTTCACACCAAGCACTGAGATAATGACTAAATCGCACTGGAAGATAACCCAAAACAAAGGAGAACCCCATAACGACATTTCTCAAGGTAGTACTCTTACTGCCATTGTTGGAAGGTTGACTATGGTGGTTAAGAAACTTAGCGTTGTTGTTGAAACAGTTACGCGGGCGGTGGCTTATCAGTGATGGCGTTAGAAGGGTACAAACAGAGATTATTGAATCTTAAGAGTTTGGGGTGAATGCGTTTGTGACGACGACAGTGGCAGGATATAGAAGTGGCAAGGAAGGTAATTAAGACAGCGGAGACGAGAGAGGCGGTGATTACAATGAGCTTGTGGGAAAGCTAGACATGAAAAAGAAGTCGGAGCTGGTAAAACTTAGGGCTGGACACGGCAACAACCATGGCTGGAGATGAAGGAGTTATCAGTCAGATGGAGGGGGGCTTATATGTTAGGTAACATCTTCTTCTTCTTCCAATTTTGGGTTGTAATATGTTTGCAATTTTCATATGGTCCCCTTGTTTTAATGATGTTACACGAAACCCCTATTTTGATGATATTACCAAAACCAACCCCTTCTTGTAAATGGAAATGACCGGGTTGCCCTCAATTTAAAGCACGTGAGTGGGCACATGTTGACTTAACGGCATCTCATATAACGAAGTTAGGGCTAGGGACTTCCGATGAATCAAATCTGCATACATTGGTCAGTAGCGTGCATTTTCTTTGTATATGGATTGGTAGTGAACTTTTGCAAAGTAAAGGGACCAATTGTGCATTTAACTCAATAAAATAAAAATAAAATTGATAATTTTATCTTATTTGAATGACCCGTTTTCAGACACTCACAACCTACTCATGCTCATATTCTCATGATTTTTATTTATTCATTTTGTAGTATTCACTTCGTCTCAAAAAGAATTTCAATTTTTTTTACTAATTTTTATATAAATTTAATATTCTTACCTTTAAGACATATCATGTTGTAGTGTGGTGTGCTATTAAAATGACGTAGAAAACAATTTTTACAAATTTAGTAAAAACCTAATAATTGACGCTCATATGATTTCATACGCTATCAAAATATCTCAACTTTTTCCAACCATTCCTCACCGTTGAAGTGCTAATCATATCATTCATATGCTATCATGCATTCCAACAAGAGAGTTGGTACATTTTGGTCCGGTCGTTTTCGGAATTAAAAATTGACGGCTATTGCCTATTAGCATTTCAATTTTCAACCCACCTTAAAGTTAAAGGACTTTGAATTTGGATTTATTGTGATCTTCGTCCTCATGCTACTTGAAATAAAATTAACGGCTTGACATTAAATCTCTATATTTTAAGGTTTCTTATGTTTTATCGAAATAATTTCTTCATTTTTTAGTGTTTGATAATATTAAAAAATTACGGTCAATTTTAAATATTTTACTATCAACTAGAAAATGAACAATATAAAAAGAAAAAGATTAATTGATGTCCTAGAGAGTCCCAACTCTCTCCACCTTTATCACTTCTCTCTCGTACACAAAAGCAACATTTATATTTTTATTTTCTTAAGTATAAGTGAATAAGACACTATTTATATCATAGGGTAAAATTTGGATCCGTCTACTTTTTTAAGTTTTAATCTCTAAAGCATATCTTTTTTTTAAACTAAAAAAAGTCATTTTTAGACGTAAAAATACTACGATACCCTTAATGAAGCAATATGAGCGTTACGTCAAGTTTATAAAGTGCAAGATTATATCGCGGTGTAAAGTTTCTTTCATCAATTAATTTTACATATTTTTGCACCATAATTCAAAGATTTATTTTAAAATATTTTTTACAGCGAGTTTATATGTCGCAGTGCAAAGTTTCCTTCATCTATTAATTAATTTTACATATTTTTGCACCGCAGTTTACAAATATATTCACTGCGATTCAAAGATTTTGAAATATATACTGTGGTGCACATATGTGGTTAACCAGTGTTCATAACAATTAATATTTAGTATTTTTACATTATTTAAGTTTTAATTGAAAAATTAAAGTAAAAGATATATTTGTATCACGATACAACTTTTTATATACCGCGGTTCATATTTTTATATATAGGTTTTGCACCGCGATATATAAAAACTATACACCGCGATACAAAAATAGTAATCCACTCAGTATTTGAATAGAAATGTAAGTAAACACGAATTTATATCGCGGTGCAACATTATTATATATAGCGGTACAAATTAAATTTAAAGTATAGGTTTTGCACCGCGATATATACAACTATAAACTGCGATTCATAGGCTAGTCATCTGTTACACGAGATCTCGTGCTCATTAAGGGTAACGTAGTCTTTTTTCGTCCAAAAGTACTTTTTGTGGTTGAATATACAAAGAGTAATGATATTCTTACTACTAGTGTTACAACTTGCATACTAAAAGGTAAAGTTGAAAAATCAATTATGTATTTGTCAAGGCTGGTTGTAGCAGGTTGTAACACTAGCATTACTCAAATACAAATAGGATACTTTAGCGGATAAAAATTTTAAAAAAGGGACCAGCCCATAATTGTTTCTATATTATACTCCACTAGTCCCTAAATTATCGTCCTAGTTGACCCGGCGCACAGATTAAGAAAAAACAATTGACTTGACTATTTATATTAGTTTAATGTGTAGTTTCCTTTAAAGTCCATGTGTATGTGACTTATAATTAAAATAGGGTGAAAAAGTAAGGGTAAAGTGGTAAAATTGATATTCTAAAAAGGTAAGTTTTAAACTGGACAATTATTTTGGAAGGGACGAAAAAGGAAAGGATGATGATAATTTAGGGACGGAGGGAATACTAGATTTTGTGTTAATGCTAGGCCTGACAATTGGTTGGGTTTTGGTTGAGTTGAAATACGTAATGGGTTGAAACATGTCGAGGCCCGTTAGAATCAAATGTCAAACGAGTTGAAATGAGTTGAGTCGGAATGAGTCGGGTTAAAATGGGTAACGGGTTAAAGCTGGTCGACCCGTCTCAACCCAAAAAATTTCACCAAAAACCATCACTTTATAGCATAAAAAGTTAGTGGTCGAAATGGGTAACGGGTCGACCCGCTTTAACTGACCCAATTCGTTAATATTATTGGGTCGAAACAGGTTACACGCTTCAACCCAAAAATATTAATGGGTTGGATTGGGTAATTAGTGGGTTAATGAATAATGAGTTACTATTATCAAGTTTAGTCAATGCATATGGAACGGTGTCATTATGAGATCGAATTATTTTATACTTAAGATTAATGTATGTTGGAAGGGTGAGTAAGATTAAATGACACAAAAAGAATAAAATAATAATTCATATATTTCGTAAGAAACAAATAATAAAATATTTAAATTAAAAAAATATTTGAAATGTAATAATAATAATATTTTATTGTTTTCTCAGTAACGACAACTTAGTTAAAAAAATTGGAGGCTCTTACTTCACAATAATAACTGGTTTAGAAAGACGATCTGCAATAATTTTTTTCACTATTTACACCAGACAAAAAGATATCACACACATTGGAATTATTCCACATATCATCATCCATTACTCAAATCATCCCACTGAATTCTGCAATGAATTGCGTTGGAGATAGCAAACATTAAATCTGTAGTAAACAAAAAATTTAAGTGTATGTTTTTATTAAATCTTCAATTCTATTTGAACTGTCAAGCCCAAAAGGCCCAAGCTCCGGTCACGTGCCTAACACGCCTGCCTCGTGGTCAAATGCCTAGCACGCCTGTCTCGTGGTCACGACTAAATCACGTGCACTCATCAAGGTCCAAACTCAAAGTTATAAGCAACCATAGACAAATCTCTGGTCACCTCAACATTATGAGCGAGCAGCCTTCTACTTGAAGCCTGGGAGCCAAAAGCACAATGAGCAGGAAGAAAGGTCAAGGCGAGCTTGCTCGCCTTGTTTGGGAACAAAGTAACGGTTGTTTTGAACGTGGGCAGTTACTATCGGGAAACCCGCCCCCATGTTCTGGAAGTGACCATGAATGTGCTCGGTTTTCACGCTCCAGCATTCAATGAGTAGTTTCCAGCTATTTTGCTTGGCTATATAAACCCCAAAATGGAGACGGAAGGTACGTTCACATATAGACAGACTAAAACTCTGTCAAATTGCTTACTCAATTGAGTGTTTGCTAATTATCACACCAGAGTGCATTTGTAGGATAAGTGCCTACCTAGTTTACAGTTTTTGTTGCCTTCTTGACAGGTTTGGGCCATCGAAGATACGAATAGAATTGAAAGCTAGATATACGAATAGTCAAGCCCAGTGTATCTGATTAATTTGGATACATCAGTTGGTTCCATTGTCGGAAACATTTTTTCAAGATTAAATTCTTTTTTCGACGACATTTCGAGCTTTTGACATGACGACAAACGATGTTAATGGTGGTAATGTGCTAGAGGAAGGGCGAACACACGGCTACACCTAGTGTGGAGATTCAGGTCGATAACATCTAACCTCATCCTCCTCTTTATGATGCCCGCCATCAGCTTAATCAAAGGCGAAGTTTGGAGTCATTGGCCCGAAGTGTTGTGGCCGCTGTTGGGTTGACCAACGAATTTCGGGAGGAAGCATTATGTTAAAGGGCATTATACCTGGGGCAGATGCATCAGCTCAACCAGCAATTGATTGCTATGGGCAAACCCCTACTGCCAATCAAACTGGAACCACTTCTAGCTATGCGTGCACCGAGTCAGGCGTTAAGTGTGTCAAGACCAATACGGGATCCTCAATGACTGGCAGGAGCTCCATCGCAACCTTGGGAGCGGGAATCGAATAGGGGACGTAGGCAGCGTGAGGGACGAGCTAGTCATAGAGTGGTGCCTAGTGTACATTCTTGCCTCGGCCCTTGAGTAGGGGAGGATTCGGCTCAGTCTTGATGCCACCAGAGGTCACCTTCCCCACGAAGGTCACATGCCCGCAGGCCCCGTTCAACATCCCCACGTAGGTCGCAAGGTCATCGGCATCGTTCCCCATCACTTGGGCGATCACATGCTCGCCGACACCATTCTCCATCGCCTGGAAGGTCGCATGCACGCAGGCATGAATCCCAATTATGATACTCTAGGGGAACACATGAATTGTCCCCCCTAACAGCCAGCAAAACGGGACGGGGGCAGCCTGAGACCAAGTGCATCAGGTTGTGGGAGATGTACAAGCACAAGTGGCGTAGGCCGTGGCCATAGCTTAGGCTATGGGAGCTATGGGACCCCCACATGCCCCTCTTGTGCCCGGTGACCAGCCTCAGCTCGCTAGAGGTTTGCCTGCTACAATCAGTATACAGGAAATTGAAGAAATGAAACATCGCATGGAGGCGTGGAAGCAAGGCAAGGCCTTGGATGACAATTTCTTGGGCAATGCAGCCAGACCTCTGGCCCCGTGGATTGAAAATTCCCCTCCAGCTCAGGGTCTCATCTTCCCCAACATAAAGGAATACATAGGGAAGACCAAGGCAAGGGACTAGCTAATGTCCTTTAAATCTCAGATCGGCATGGTGACCTTGGACGAGGCATTGAAGATTCAGGCCTCATAGGCTCGCTGCAAGGAAATGCACTGACTTAGATGTGAGCTCTTCCTTGCAGATCAATCAATAACTGGGTAGATTTGCGAGCAAAATTATTGGCCGATTTCGGGACTTCAGGGGCGATTGCAAAGACAAGGGCAGACTTGTCTAAGGTTAAGCAGGAGGCCCATGAATTGACATCCAACTACTTGGAAAGATTCACGAAGATGCTCAAGCAGGTGTCTGGTCTGTCCGAGCAGAAGGTCACCTTGTGTTTTGAAACGGGCTTGCTCGAGGGAGAAGGGGCTTGACGTTAGAGTTGAGTATGAGGGAGCCTAAAACGGAGGCAGAAATGTTAACGGGGGCTCAGAAATGGTGTACGGGGGAGGCTGCGAAGAAGGAGAGCACAGAGGCCGAGGGTAATGGAAACACTGGTAAGAGCAGCAGTCAGGGTGCAGTGGGTGGCTACAATAGGAGCAATTCACAGAATGACCTCCTTAGAGAGTTCCTTCGAGAAAGTGACCTTACCCCGCTTAACACATTGCGGGAGGATATCATGTACGAAATCTGGGATGAGCTTCCCCGGGCACCGAGCATGAGTGCAGAGATTGCAGACACCAGGGATCAGACAAAAAGATGTGTTTATCATGACGATTATAGGCACACCATAGAGGAATGTTGGCCATTGAAGAACGCCATCCAGATCTGCGTCATTAGATCGGTCACTGTGACTTTGGTAGCTTCAGGAGGAATCTAGGCAGGTAGTCCTTTTTGAGCATTGGCTAGTGCGAGAGAGGCCAGCTCGTCTATGGTGAAGGGCACCAGCACATGACTAGAGCGAGCAGAAGGGCAAAAGGGTGTGTTGGTACTCCATTCGACAAACAACTCTGGTTTGATCTCCAACTCGTTGCACGCTATCTACCGGAGGACGTGGTTTATTCCTTGAAGATAAACAGTATGTCTCATCCTCGACAAAAGTGGCAAATTCAAAGGAGTTCTTATAATCATTAATTATAGCTTGCCTCTACTCCTCGTTCGGTTGAGAGAGCTCCAAAATTTTCTTCTCCTGCTTGGCAGCTTCAACCTTGGTCTTCTCCAGCTGGCTCACCGCTTCTCGGAGATGTTCTTGATGTCAGCCTCCTCCGACTTCTTGGAGAAGTCAAGATGGGATTCCAAGGTCTTTTTCATCTCTTCGATTTTAGAGAGTTTTGTCACTTTTGCTGTGACAGCTTCCTCGCTCTGCTTAAGCTCGGATCGAAGGGGTTGACATTTTTTTCGAGCCTGTTCTTCTCACTGATCAAGACGGCGATGGAATTAACGCTTTCCATAAGCTGTTCATAGACCAGCTCGATTTTTGGGGCCATCTGGAAATGTAAAGACAACAAAGTTAGAAGTAGCATTCAAGGCTTATTTGCATGATGGGTAAATGAGTCAAGTCTTTACCTCTGCCATACACATGCCAATTTCTCCGACCAGAATGGAGCTCGAGTGCTTAATACTCCTCTTCCAAACCCCATTGTAGCAGAGGCTTTTCATAACTCCAAGTCCCACCATTGCAAGATAGCCGTTGCGCTTGTAGATGCTAAGTTTTTCTAGGTCAGGCCCATCGGCTATCTCGGCAATCAGTTTGTCAACTTTTTCCCAAGAATCGGGCATAAGAAAATCTTCTTTGTGTCACGAGGGCACCCGAGAGCCAGACGCTTCTTGCTCGGAATGTGGGTGAGGGGCTGCATCACTGGGGTTGACGTAGTAGTTGGAACAGCCTGGTTAGCAGCAGCAGGGGCAGGAGGAACAATGGAGACTGTAGGAGCAGCCTTGCTCGTGATAAGCTTGAAGTAGTTAAGGTTGGAGCGGCTTGTGATACGCCCATTCTTCTTATCCAACAAAAACAAGAAAAGTTTTCGGAACAAGGACATTTTGGGTTCAAACCCAAGCAACCTGTAGGCTACAGTGTATGCGGGCAGGAACCTCACTACGGTAAGGGTCAGGTCGCAGGGGAGGGCATTGGTGAGATGGAGAAATTCGGTGAAGAAAGGGTCTAGAGGGAGTCTCAGCTCGACAAGAAAAAGTCGAAATAGAAGACCATGCAGTCTCCGTGGAAGTTGTGCCCGTCCTTTTTGATATCTAGATCGAAAGCCTGTACGTGATAGTTTTTTGGTTGATGCCCAGGGAATAAAACCAGGCTGACACATATTCCTCCCTGGTCAAGTCATCCCATTTCATCAAGTTAGCGCATCGGCCACGGGTTGTTTACCCTTGCGGCGAGCGGCTCTTTTCCTTTTTTCCCAAGAAACTCTTGTGCTCGGGGATTCAGATCCTGAGCGTCTAT
Organism: Codonopsis lanceolata; assembly: GCA_013146195.2. Lineage (NCBI taxonomy): Eukaryota > Viridiplantae > Streptophyta > Magnoliopsida > Asterales > Campanulaceae > Codonopsis > Codonopsis lanceolata. The sequence continues at coordinate 178,116,278 of CM028378.1, forward strand.
TCTCTATGGACACTTGCTCATCCTTAGCGTTGGCATTTTGATCCTTTTCTTGCTCGTATTCAATGTTCATATTATGACCACCAAGCTGCTCGACCTCTATCTCTGCATTTTCCTCTTCGTCAGAGGCCATTTGAGTTTCTTGGTCGTTGTTCTTAGGCACTCCAAGAGATGGTAAGGTCTCATCTAGTTTGGTTTCTTCGGAGCTACCAAATTAAACTTCGTAGCTCTCCTCCTGCTCGATTGAAGCTCCATGGTCATAGCTGCGTCCTTCGATCTCTGATCCGCTCTCTTCACAAGAAAACATCCTACAGGAATCGAGGAAAACATTAGTCCCTGCTCGTGAAAAAAAGGTAAGAATGAGCAAGTAAAACCCTCGGTTAGGGTTTACGTTTCAAACCAGTGAACAGGGCACCGGTGGGCCATTTCCTCAATTCCTATCTATGGGTGTGCTTACGTCGGTGCAAAAACCAAAAAGGGTAACCAAGATGAATCCAGGTATTCTAGACAAGGGATTTACGAAGAATGGTGTTCAAACAGAAAGCAAGAATATAAATGGTGAATTTTTAGACGTTAGACAACGGAACGCCCAGAGAACGATTCTTTTTATAGCATGAGCGGGGGGCAAAGAAGGTAAAGAAAATACATGCAGACGTGACTTCCTCAACACGCGGCGTGGGGATCAAGGTGTCGCATTTAATGCCGCCTTGGGAAAGATACATGCGTCCAACTCAGGCCCAGACGACAGCTGCACTTTCACGTCCCATCAGTGTTGCCTACATTTCCCACTACCCAGCCAGTCTGACCAATCCTTCCTGTAATCAAAATGAACAAGTCTTGCAACGACCAAGCTTTTAGAAAGTATCAAGCTATTATCCTCCTCGCACCGAGCATGTATGCTCGCTAGCCAAGAAGCAGGGGGCTACTGAACTGCCAAGCCCAAAAGGCCCAAGCTCCGGTCACGTTCCTAGCACGTCTACCTCGTGGTCACGACCAAATCACATGCACTCATCAAGGTCCAAACTCAAAGTTATAAGCGAGCATAGACAAATCCATGGCCACCTCAATATTATGAACGAGCAACCTTTTACCTGAAGCCTGGGGGCTAAAGGCACAACGAACAGGAAGAAAGGTCAAAGCGAGCATGCTCGTCCTGCTCGGGAACAAAGTAACGGTTGTTTTAAACGTGGGCCGTTACTACCGAGAAACTCGCCCCCACGTTCCGGACATGGCCATGAATGTGCCCGGTTTTTACGCTCCGGCATTTAATGAGCAATTTCCAACTCTTATGGTTGGCTATATAAACCCCTCAAAATGGAGAGGGAAGGTACGTTCACATATATACAGACTAAAACTCTGTCAAATTGCTTACTTAATTGAGTGTTTGCTAATTATCACGCCAGAATGCCTTTGCAGGGTAAGCCCCTTCCCAGTTCACAGTTTTTGTTGCCTTCTTGATAGATTTAGGCCTTCGAAGATACAGATAGAATTGAAAGCCAGATATCCAGATAGTCAAACCCAGTGTATCTGATTAATTTGGTTACATCACTATTTATAATTTATACGAGAAGTAACTTTTAAAAAAAATAATAATTGTATAAATTCATGATTGTTTTCTGTCACTGTGAGTGCCCCGGATTTTTCTATATCTCATCCTCCCTTGTTTAGGGGAAACAAGATTCAGAAAACGCAATGCTCTTTTCATTCCATCTGTTTAGGGGAAAACGAAATTAAAAGTGCAAAAAGAAACGTTGCAAAGAGCGCGTTGGAATACGCCCGGCCTCACTGTGGACTCAAAATTTTGTAACAGAGTTGCCATCTTTATTTTAAGGAGAAATAAAAAAAACCCAAATGTAACCAGATTTTGTAAAAGGGTTCGGAGGCTAAGTTAAGAGGTGGGAAGGTGTTAGACACCCAACTCGCCCTTTCGGTCCCAAAACAAGTTTTTTGACTAAAATATACTTTTATTATATTTATTTAATAGGTAAAATAAATCATTTAAACATATACATCTGTATCTATATTATTACAAATTTGCAACAGTCTCCTTCCAGGAATTACAAATATTTGGCCTAATAATAGCTCTTTTTAGTGCTATTTATAGAAATCTGGGCAGCATAACTGCTTATATTTATTACATTGGGCCGGCTTAAATATCACTTTTAACTAAATAAAACTTCAAATAGCCTACCTTTTGAAGCATGAGGACTTTATCCCATACCAACTAGCTTCTAGTAGATTTTAGGTTGCGCTCGCTCTGTCCTTTCGGGAGAGGGAGTCTTTTTGCTGTTGTTTTGCTGTTGCGGAGATTCAGGCAGAGTAAGTGTTTCTGAAAGTTGCTTTCTGGCCTCGGGATGCGGGCGGAGCAACTGTTTGCTTTTTTTCTTCTGTTGTTTGCTTGCTGACGGCGAAAATCGGGCATAGCAACTGCTTGTTTTTTGCGTATTTGGTGTTTGAATTCGGGCAGGGCAACTGCTCTTTTTTGGATTTTGGAATCGGTGGAATAGGGTGAAATCCTAGCAGGGTAACTAGGTTTCACTTTGGCCACTTGGTTTTAGTGTTTGGGGGAGATTTGGCAGAGCTTTGAAGCTAGAGGAATAAATCTCTCAGCGTTCTTTCGGGAGAGCGATCACTTACTACGCGGTGAAAAGTGTGTAAAAAGTTTTCGTTCTCATTCCTGAAGTCGGGCACCTTTATTTATAGGTGGGAGTCGGGATTCCTTCGTCATTAAGATTTTTCTTTATGTGCTTCATCGGCTTGTACCGCATGCTTGAGATATTGCACCGAAAGCAGAACGCTACAGTGCAGGGGAACTATTGGGAGCCACCCACAATGGAAGTGGGAGCGGCTCCCAAACTGGCTAGGAGCGGCGCCTAGGGGGTCCTGGGTACTTCCCAAGGCTTCTCTTGTTTTGATTTTTGGCACTTTGGCCCCTGTAATTCACTATTCATGCATCTTTTTTATTTTTTTTTTTGCATTTTTTTCAATCTAAACCCTGTAACTTTGAAATTTGTTAGCCTTTTAATAGGTCTTGATATTTTATGCCATGTTACATACCAGGGGTACGAAATTGGGGTGTCTACAGAGCCACTCAACGATGGAGTTTATGGGTAACCCGAAGCTTACTGAGTAAACGAACATCGTTGATAAGAAATAGACTCGAATTTCGTGGAAATTATAATGGGGAGAAATAGAATATGCAACAGTTTATGATGCAACACTTTAGGATGAAGTAGCTCCAATCTCACATACCCTAGACATTTTTAGTCGGTTATAATAGGTTATCGTAGTTTTTAAGCAGATATGCTGGGATGTTGTTAAAGAAGCTTGTAAAACCTACTTCTTCATACACTAAAGGAGCGATCCTAGCTCTCTCCTTTCTGTCTTCGGCTAGGGTTCCTAGCTGACGGCCCATGGCGGATCCACCCTCTCCAGCCCCTCCGGATCCTCATTCTCTTCCTAAAACCTTCGCTGCTGCTCTTTTTTCATCATCCAGTCCTAATCTTAATGCATTTCATATCCCTCCTTCAACTTAGAAGGGAGAACCATCCCTCAAACTTTCAGCAGATATCATTAAAGCTCTCTCCCAACCGTTCAAACACGCCTTAATTGGGAAGTTTTCCCACAGCCGTCCTTCGATGGATTCCATACGAAAAATCTTCCATACTTTTGGCCTCAAGGCTGCAGTCTCCATTGGCCATCTTGACGCTAAACATGTGCTTCTTCAGGTTCACCATGACGACGATTATCAACGTTTATGGATCAAAGATCAGTGGTACCTTACCCGTTTTCCCATGCGAGTCTTCAAGTGGACGCCTGACTTTCGACCTGATATTGAAAGCCCCATTGTTCCTGTGTGGTTCTCTTTACCAGGTCTTCCAATCCATCTCTTTCACAAATCGACTCTCTTCTCCATTGCCTCCCTTTTTGGTCGACCACTTATGCTGGATCAACCCACAAATAACCTCACCCGGCCTAGTGTGGCTCGTGTATGTGTTGAGATTGATCTCACCAAACCGATCCCAAAAAGGGTCTAGATTGACTGCGGCAACATGTATCCTAGCTTCTGGCAAACCCTCGAGGCAGAGAATACCCCCCTCTATTGCTCCCACTGCTACAGACAAGGTCACTCAGACTTAGGTTGTAAGATGAAAAATCCTTCTACCTCAACCGGTGATAATCTTCCCAGGGCTCCCCCACCTCCGCCTCCCCCCCTTCTACTAGATGGACTCCAAAAAAGCCTGCTACTGCCTTTGTGAATAAGGACACTTACACGAACATAGGTCCTGATTTGAATCAGGAACGGACTTCCAACCCTAATCCCGCTTCGGATGTCTCCCCCCAAGGCAATAAAGCCCCAAAATCTGCACCTTCTCTCGTTGCTCCTGCTTGCCAAGACCATTGTGTTAAATCTTCAGTTTTGGAAAAAGAAAGTCCCCCGGTTATAGACATCGACAAGTCTCCGTTGCCTGTCTTTCTGCAGCCCGTCGCTCCTGATGATATTCTTAATAGAGAAAATGAAGAAGTGGTGGATGATTCCACCACTCATAATATGCATTGTAATACTATTGTGGATTCTGTTATTAATGATCTACTTGTTGATAACCATGCAGATCACTCTTTGATGGAGGAAGAGGCCACCACTATTTCATCCCCGAATCGTTTTGTTGTCTTATAAACCTTTCAAGTGGAAGACCCGAGCAATGACAATAATTCTATTGATGCTCTTAATCTGGAAGCTTCGGGTATCAAAAAGCATGCTCCCAAGAAAACAAATTTAGTTGGGAAAGGGATGTATACCCGCTCTAAAAGGCTCGCAAAGTCCCGAACTGATAACACCTCTCAATTCCCCCATGACGATTAAGCCTCTTTTTTTGGAATCTCCGTGGTGTGGGCAATGATTCCACAATCTCTCAGTTGAAAAAGCTGGTTAAGCTGCATCAAATTTCTTTTATTTCCATTTGTGAACCAAAACAAGATAAGTCTAAACTCCCTTTTATTGCTCATAAGCTGAAGTTTCGATATTATTTTAATAATTCCGCTAACACTATCTGGATCTTGGCTAAATCCTCGTTTACTTGCCAGGCAATTTATGAATCCGAGCAACAATTCACGCTCAATGTGCGACATTTTTCTTGGGCTCTCCCAGTTTTAATTACATCAGTTCATGCTAAATGTAACAATGGAGAACGCAAGACCCTCTGGAACGATATCATTAATATGGGGCTTGAATTCCATGATAACCCGTGGCTGGTTTTTGGAGACTTCAACATTATCCTTGATCCTCAAGAAAAAATTGGAGGTGCAGGTTGGGACAGGCAGGGTGCTCTCGAGTTCCAAGCATGTCTTAATGCGCCTGATTTATCTGATATTGGTTTTATTGGTAGCAAGTATACCTGGAGCAATAACCGTGACGGTCACGCCACCATATATCAGCGTTTGGATCGCGCAGTCTGTAACTCCAAATGGATTTCCAATTTTGCGTCAACCACGATTGAGCATCTTAATAGAACGTGTTCGGATCATGCTTATCTTCTCCTATCCATCACATTGAACCTCATTCCTAGCCCCTATCATTTCCGTTTCCTCAACATTTGGGCTGATCACCATAATTTTCTGGACAATGTTACAACAGCTTAGGAGAAGCAGACCTAGGGGCGTCTTATGGCACGCTTTGCCAACAAAATTAAAGCCGGCAAATTAGCATTGAAGTCTTGGAACAAGGAAGTTTTTGGTAACATTTTCCAAGCTGTTAAACAAGCGGATGATGATGTGTTGAATAAGGAAATTAATTACGAACTCAATAATAACCCTAGCAATCGGGCTGCTCTTCATCTATCTCAAGCCAATTTAAAGCAAGTATTGAAGGTTGAAGAAGATTTTTGGCGCGAAAAATCCCATCTTCACTGGCTTAAGGATGGTGATGGTAATGCCAAGCTGTTTCATGCTTCTGTTAAACATACCAGAAACAAGCTCTATATTTATAAAATTGTTGATCTGCATGTGAATTTGGTAACTTCTGAGGACAGCATTAAGAATGTTGCTGTTGATTTTTATCGCGAGCAACTTGCTGCTGGCCCTTGCAGCACTAATGATACTCTCAATGTTATTCCCTCCATTATTTCGGCTGAGCAAAGTGAGGTTCTTTGCACTCCTCCTACTCCTGAGGAAATTAAAGCTTTTGTCTTCTCTCTAAGTGCTGATAGTGCTGCCGACCCGGATGGCTTTAATGGTATATTCTACACTTCTTGCTGGGACATTATTGCTGCTGATTTCTGCCTAGCGATTTCTGAATTCTTTGCAGGGTTTGATATGCCTAAGACTTGGACTAGCACTCTCCTTCTCACCATTCCTAAATCCAATCAGGTTGCCTCTTTTAAAGACCTCCGCCCGATCAGTCTATGTAATTTTTGTAATAAAGTGATTACCAAGATTCTTGCCTCTCGGCTGGGTCAATTGCTTCCTCTCATCATTTCGGATAACCAAAGTGCTTTTACTAAGGGGCGGCTTATCCAGGATAACTTGCTTCTTTCCCATGAGCCGACTCACCAAATCAAGAAGAAGGTTAATGGCTCTAATGTCATCATTAAACTAGATATGGCTAAAGCCTTCGACAGGATTTCCTGGATTTTTCTTATTAAGGTGCTTCAGAAATTTGGATTTGGAGAATCCTTTATTGATATGATCTGGCGGGTTATTTCTAATAATTATTTTTCGGTTCTTGTGAATGGTTGCTCGGTGGGTTTCTTCCTCCCGTGGTTTATGTCAAGGAGATCCTCTCTCCCCGAGCCTTTTTATCATAGCTGCTGAAGTTCTTAGCAGAGGCTTAAACAAGCTGCACCCGAATTTTGCTTATTCTTCTTCTAGTGGTTGCCCTATAATTTCTCATTTGGCTTTCGCGGATGATATTGTCATTTTTTGTAATGGGAATAAGCGCTCTCTGTCTTATCATCGTAATCTCCTGGAAGCTTATCAACAATGTTCGGGCCAATCTATTAATTCTGGGAAAAGCTGTTTCATTGTCTCTAATAAAATGGGTGATTCCAGGGTTGCCTCTATTAGAAGACATGTGGGATTCAACCGCAAATTATTGCCGGTTACTTATTTGGGGTGTCCTCTCTTTGAAGGAAGGAAAAAGAAAAGTCTTTTCGATCCTCTTATTAGTTGCTTACATTCTAAAATTAACTCTTGGTCGGGGGCTTTTCTTTCTCAAGCCGGGAAAGTCACTCTTATCAATTTCGTGTTACAATCGGTCGTTATGTATCAAATTGCTGTTCTAGACCCCCCGGTGGCTGTCATCAAGCACATTCACAGGATTTTCGCTAATTTCTTTTGGGGTTCTATTGATTGCAAGCCAAAAGTTCACTGGGTCGCTTGAGATAAATGTTGTCGGCCCACCTCGGAAGGAGGCATTGGTATTAGATCTGTTCCCGATGTTATCCGTGCCTTCTCTATTCAACTTTGGTGGCGATTTCCCTCCACCGACAGCCTTTGGAGTCAGTTTTTAAAGGCTAAATATTGCTCGTCGGCTCACCCAGTCCTATCTTCTAACAATGGGTTTTACACTTTGAGGTGTATTTGTTCAATTCGGGAGGAATCATAACGGCACATCAAGTGGATCATTGGGCGTGGTGACTGCTCTATGTGGCTGGACAACTGGATGCCCGTCACTCCCCTCAGACCTTCTTCCAGCATCTTTGTCAAAGTTAACGAGGTCTTCAGCTCCCCTGATACCTTATCTGCTTCTGTTGTTTCTGAAATTGGGTAGGCTGCAGCCAACTCTATTACTTCCCTCGGCATTTCTCTCTCTGATCAGCCTGATGTTGCTTGTTGGGGCATTACGAGTAGAGGTAACTTCACGCTTTCTTCAGCCTGGCAGCTTACTCGGAAAAAATGGCCGATCATTACCTCCTCCAAGTTTATATGGCACAAGTACATCTCGAAGCAGCCGAGTTTATTCATGTGGCGTTTGTGGCAGTAGAAGCTTCCCATTGACGAAAGTGTTATTCAAAAAGGGGTTTATATGGCTTCTCGATGTTCCTGCTGTGTGGTGTGTAATTGCGAAACCTATTCTCATGTTTTCCTTGACAGCCCGATTGCTAGGTACATTTGGAATGAATTCAACATGTTGGGGGGAATTACTTGTAACGATCACTCAGTTAACCAGATCTGTTTTGCTTGGTGGTTTGCCCAGCATAACTCTATTCTTCATTCTATCACTCCCTCTCTCATTTTATGGGAGCTTTGGAAACATAGAAATTCTTGTTTACTGAATGGTTCTCGTAGCACCCCTTGGGTTTTAATTGACAGGATCAAATGTGCTATTATCTCATCTCTTAGGAGCGCTGGTCTTTCTCCCCATTCTGGGGCATCTTGGGATATCATTTTCTCTACTCGGTTAGGTCGTTCCTGTCCCAAAATCATCCGCTCGGTGTGTTGGCATAAACCCCCTTCGGAAGTGCTCAAGCTCAACTATGATGGAGCCAGTAGAGGTAATCCGGGCCCAAGCTCTGGTGGAGGCATTATCCGTAACAGTGATGGTGACTTGATTTTTGCATTTGCTAATTTCTATGGAGAAGGTAATAGATATCAGGCGGAATGTAAAGCTCTTCTGCATGGGTTACGCTGGCTACAAAATAAGGGGTGGTCTCAATCTATTGTTGAGATTGATTCTAAAGTTGTCATTGACTGTATTAACGGGGTTGGCAAGCTGCCTTGGATATGTGCTTACTTATTGTGTTCAATCTCGAAAATTATCCAGGATTTGGGGATTGTTCTTCATCATACTTATCGGGAAGCTAATTCAGTGGCGGATGCTCTGGCAAATTATGGTTGTGATCAACGTAGTGATGCTATCTTTGATTCGACTCTTTCCCTGCCGGCCCAGATCCGTGGCCTTATTGCTCTGGACAAATATGAGACTTCTTATGTCCGCGTTTCTTAGTTGTTTTGTTGTCTTTGGTTTGCTTGTTCTTTGCTTTTCGAAGTTAGGCTCATTTGTCCTCCCATTTATAAGGGCCAGGCTGGTTGTCCCCCTCAAGTTTGTATTCTTTTTTCATTATAAATAAAATCCTGCAGGGTGCCGCCCCTGTTTCATAAAAAAAAAAAGCAGATATGCAATAAAATGCTTTGATGGTCGAACCTATCGAAATAGGCTGCCTACGTATCCCTTCCTCAGGAATCAGACCAAACGTAGTTCGGCCTCAAGCAAACAAACAACAACACAGGGTGGGATGGATGGTGCATTTCGCCCAGCATAGGCAAAACTGGTGGGACCTTTAAAAACGCGTTTTCCCCAGCATAAGGAAAACGATGCAACTTTTCAAAACGCGCTTTCCCCAGCATAGGGAAATCGATGGAACCCTTTTCAAAACGTGCTTTCCCTAGCATAGGGAAAGTGATGAAACTTTTCAAAACGCGCTTTCCCCAGCACCACTTTTCAAAACGTGCTTTCCCCAGCATAGGGAAAGCGATGGAACCCTTTTAAAATGCGCTTTCCCCAGCATAGGGAAATTGATACAACTTTTTAAAACGCATCTTCCCCAGCATAAGGAAAACGATGCAACTTTTAAAACACGCTTTCCCCAGCATAGGGAAAGCGATGGAACCCTTTTAAAACGCGCTTTCCCCAGCATAGGGAAAACGATGCAGCTTTTTAAAACGCGTCTTCCCCAGCATAGGAAAAACGATACAACTTTTAAAACGCGCTTTCCCTAGCATAGGGAAAGCGATGGAACCCTTTTCAAAATGCGCTTTCCCCAGCACAGGGAAAGCAATGGTACTTTTTCAAAATGCGCTTTCCCCAGCATAGGGAAAGCGATGCTTCTTTTTTAAAATGGGCGACAATAAGGTCAGTAATATGTAGGGAAAGTTTCCGAGATCAGATATAAGGGCGCGAAACAATTTTGTTGAAATGCTTACTCCATCACTTTGTAATTTAGTCTATATGTAGACACTAGCTAATAGTACCTGTACATGATTGACCTTTAAGCAAAACTAATTTGTTAAACACACTATACTTCTTGGCTGGTGAGTGAAATGGCTGTGGTTGTAGCTCCGCTGGGGTTCACTCGAAGCTTTGGTATGACATATATAAGTTCGTTTGGTTCCTGGTATCTGGTGGGGTTTCTTAGTGAAGAAATTTAATGGAAGGCTTCCGTTTCTTTCTTTTGACTTGATAACAAAATCTCATGGTTTTGGCAAAGAAAGTAAGGAGGGGTTTCAAAAACCGGGCCCATAGGACGAGATAACACGATGGTTAATCAGCTAGATCTGATAGAACTTTAGAGAAACCGACGCGATGCCAGAGCGAAATACAGAATGCAACCCTGTAAGTGGAGTTTCGAACCTTTGGTATTCTGGACAGAGATTGGTAGACAACCAGTCTAGCATCAACAGGAAGGTAGGGGCAAAGTATACCCAAAATCATCTACCCGGTTTGTAGAAATCATGAGGGACCCTTTAGTAAGGCCGAGGTAGAAATTTCTCGGTCGATATGTGTGTCCAAAATACCTTCTCTTTATTCTAAGTCAAGGATAACTTTTATTTGCTTCTAGCAGGATTCAGATTGTTCAAGGGTTTTTGGAGGCGTATACAAAAGGGTATTCTAGGGTTTGATGAGTCTCAAAGGATTTCCCTTGTCCTTCCCTGAGTGGCCAACAACTTCTTGTACTAACATTTTACCCTATCCAAATTCTTTCTAAATGTTGTTCCTTGGGCGATGTTTGATCACTTTTTATCAGAATCAATCATGTGTGTGGCTTCTCAATGATTTTATCATCGATAAGGTCTTGGATATCATTCCTGAGTGAGAATCATTTGTCGGTGATATGACCACTGGATTGGTGGTATTCACAATACTTGTTGCGACTCCATTTGGCAGGTAATGGGTTTGGAGGTTTGTAGTTTTCAAAGGGCTTAAGGACTTCTTGTGCCATTAACCCTTGCAGTATTAGTGACATTGGGGCATAAAATTCATCGTAATGCCTTCTATTTCCTTTGTAAGGTCCTATGCAGCTTCTGTCAGTGTCACTGCTTCCCTCAACAGAATTGACAGACTTGATTGTCCCATATGACCATGGCACACTACTGTATTCTTCAGCCGGGATTATTTCTATAACGTTGACTTTTTCTCTAGATTCTTCCTCTGATTTCAATGCGATTTCCTATTTCGATAATGGTATTGAAATCACCGTAGGGAAGATACCTCATGCGTTCAAGATAAATTGGCTGGAGGTTTTTTATAAACAACCAGGCTGATTCAGATGGATCGGGTCTGTCTAAAGTCTGGGCAACTTTCGTCTTCCACCTGGCTGCAAAGTCTGCTAAGGTTTTGTTTTCTTTTTTGGTGCATGCTTCAAGTTCCCTTTTATTTCCAGAGGTAGTATTGTCTTTGTACCTCTTTAGAAATTCCTCTGCTATTTGGTCCCAAGTAGCAACCGTATTGTTATATGCTAACATGAGCCATTGCTTAGCAGCCCCTACCAAGGTCAGATGGAAGTTGGAGGCCATGGCTTCAAAGCTAGCCCCTCTAGACTGAATGTCGGTAGAATATGATTTTAGGTGAGAGATAGGGCTTCCAGTTCCATCGAATTTTTCTACGTCGGGCATTTTGAATTTTTGAGGGTAGTGTAGTCGAAGGCTGTAATGCTAATACCCGTGTAGAAAATTCTCCTTTGTTTAGAAGTTTAAGCACCATTCCTTTTAAGTTATCCATATTTGCCTCTAGTTTGGTGGGAGGAGGTGTTGGGTTTTGGTACATGCTGGAAGGATTGGGGATAGGTGGGTTGATTTCTTGCTGCGGCATTTGGTAAGCATTTTGGGGAGGTAGATTATTTGCGGGTACTGGGTTTTGGTATATGCTAGCAGGATTTTGAAGAGGTGGGTTATTGTTGGTTTCTGCATGACGACTGGGATCATTGAAGGGTAAATAGATCGTTACTTGGCCTGGTTGTGTATAGCTTATGGGGTCCATATGTGGGCTATTTTGGAGTGGATTAATGGGAAATGGGAGGTCATTTGGATTCTGGGGTATATTGGTGTCTGGGAAAGAGTATGGTGGGTATGGTGAGAAAGGGTTAAAAGTTTGGTAATAAGTATTTGGTGAGAAATTGGTGATTGGGGTGCTGGCGGTTGGTGAAAGGTTAGTGTTTGGCTGAGGGTTTGGGTTTAGAGGAGCATGAGAAGTAGATACTTCTTGAGGGGTTGCAGGGAAAATGGTCCCCTCACCATTGGGCCTTAGTCCCTGTACGAGGTTTGCCATCTGGTTTAATATGCGATCATTCTGTGCATCCAACTTTCAATCTAACCATTGCTGCATGGCCAGAGTAGGAGCGAACCCCGAAGCCCCTGTATCAGTACTCGCTGTAGACTGTTAATTTTTGGCGGCCATTCTGTCCAAATCTGTATTTTTTGAACAGATTCTGATATTTTCTGATCTGATCACTATGCCTGTTTTCCGTATCAATTGACCAGTGCTGTCTCTTCCTTTCCAAATTCGGGCCAAGTTTCTGAGGGAAAAGGGGTTGAAGGTATCAGAAGGGAATGGCTAAAGGCTTTGGGCTTTGAGTATAGTGTGCCTTTATTAATATTTTTTATTATTATCAATCATTTTCCCTAAAAATGATCGGACAAGTACCCGCTTTGTTTTGACAGTCTCAGGACTATTCCTGGAATAGTGGATTCTTTTTCCAGAGTATAGGAACTTCGTATTCCACTTGCCTTTCGACTCCCCAATATCAGACTGATCTCAGGCGAAGGGCATATACTTTTTCCGGGATTCACCATTCAAAATGGTCTAGGTCGAATATCATACAAATTATTGGTCAGCCCCTGTGCATTTCTTTATTCATATATATATTTTTTTTTGCTTCTTTTTTTTTTTTTTGCACAAGGACTGGTCAATAATTTAGAGATATAAAAACCGATCGGTCCATGAAGTATCTTGAGAAACTATATGCAATTAACTTTGGCTAATGCAGGGGGTAGGCTGGCCATGGTGTAGGGTAGTAGTTTAGAATATTTCTACGTGCGTGCACGTGTGTGCGGTATCTAAAAAGCAGTAAAGTCCTTTTTTTTTCTTCAGATATAAAGCAGTAAATAAAGCAGATATGGCCTGTCTTTCTGTTTTCTGTAGATTTTCTCGGCTGATTAGCTTGAGTCCCTAAAAGGACGGCGCGAGCAAATAGCGGCCATTCAGAACAAGAAATAGAAAGAAAAGTGGGGAATCTATCTATTCCTATTAATTACATATTTGTCCTAATCCCCAAAATAAAATGATAGAATGAAATAATATTTACATATTTTTTTCTTTTTTTTGCGAAATAAATAAAGAAAGCAGAATAATAATAGTATAAAGCAGAGTAAGACGATAATAAAATAAAGCCCCAGCCCCCTTTTTTTGTTATCCTGCCCGAACTTCTATTTTTTTTTTTTGTATTCGTGACGGACCGAAACGAAACCGGTTATATGCACAAAATATATATATATATATATATATATATATATATATATATATATATATATATATATATATATATATATATATATATATATATATATATATATATATACAGATATAAAAAATGCGATATTTAAACTGTTGAATAAATATAATAAGCATATTTAGCCAAAAGAAAGAAAAATGTGTTTTTTTTTTGAAAAATGAGTCTAGCCCTCTGTTTAAAAAATAATAATAAAAACGACGTCCCCAGCAGAGTCGCCACTGTGAGTGCCCCGAATTTTTCTGTATCTCATCCTCCCTTGTTTAGGGGAAAACAAGATTTAGAAAGCGCAACGCTCTTTTCATTTAATCTTCCCTTGTTTAGGGGAAAACGAAATTAAAAGTGCAAAAAGAAACGTCGCAAAGAGCGCGTTGTAATACGCCCGACCTCATTGTGGACTCAAAATGTTGTAACAGAGTCGCCATCTTTATTTTAAGGAGAAATAAAGAAAAACCCAATGTAACCAGATTTTGTACAATGTATTCCAGTCCGTGCACAATCAGGGCACTTACTGGGGAACCTTCCCACGTGACAATTACCCTAGTAAGGGTAGGGTTTTTCAGCGTCAATGGTGACCCTAGGTTCTACTCCTTCCACATGCCAACTCAGAACGCCAGCCAGATGGAGAAGGGAAGGGTCAGATGTTAGAGCTAACCAATCAAGCACCCAGTCCTGCCCAGCTTTACCTTCTTTCACCCCGAGCAGAGTTTTGAAAGCAAGGGCTATTCGGGGATCTCTAGCTCGGAAGGCATTCTTGTCGTACTTCGGGATTTCTAAGTTACGCAAGTATGGGGCAAAGAGCCATCCTACTCGCGATTCCACAAGCAAGGCTTTTCCATCTTAGGCTTCGACTTTGTTGAGGCCGTCGCTGAGAAGCTTGAAGTAGTTAGGGTTGGAGCGGCCTGTGATACACACATTCTTCTTATCCAACGAAAACAGGAAAAAGTTTTTGGAACAAGGACATTTTGGGTTCAAACCCAAGCAACCTGTATGCTACAGTGTATGCAACCAGGAACCTCACTGTGGTAAGGGTCAGGTCGCAGGGGAGGGCATTGGTGAGATGGAGAAATTCGGTGAAGAAAGGGTCCAGAGGGAGTCTCAGCTCGACAAGGAAAAAGTCGAAATAGAAGACCATGCGGTCTTTCTGGAAGTTGTGCTCGTCCTTTTCGATATCTAGATCGAAAGCCTGTACGTGATAGTTTTTGTGGTTGATGCCTAAGGAATAAATCCAGGCTGACGCATCTTCCTCCCCGGTCAAGTCATCCCATTTCATCAAGGTTAGCGCATCGGCCACGGGTTGTTTACCCTTGCGGCGAGTGGCTCTTTTCTTTATTTCCTGAGGAGCGCTTGTGCTTGGGGATTCAGATCCTGAGCGTCTATTCTCCGTGGACACTTTCTCGTCCTTAGCGTTGGCATTTTGATCTTTTTTTTTTGCTCGTATTCAATGTTCATATTAAGACCACCAGGCTGATCGACCTCAATCTCTGCATTTTCCTCTTCGTCAGAGGCCATCTGAGTTTCTTTCTCGTTGTTCTTAGGCACTCCAAGAGCTGTTAAGGTCTCATCTAGTTTGGTTTCTTCGGAGCTACCAAATTCAACTTCATAGCTCTCCTCCTGCTCGATTGAAGCTACATGGTCATAGCTGCGTCCTTCGATCTCTGAGCCGCTCTCCTCACAAGAAGACATCCTACAGGAATCGAGGAAAACATTAGTTCCTGCTCGTGAAAAAAAGGCAAGAACGAGCAAGTAAAACCCTCTGCTAGGGTTTACGCTTCAAACCAAATGAATGGCACCGGTGGGCCATTTCCTCAATTCCTATCTATGGGTGTGCTTGGGTCGGTGCAAAAACCAGAAAGGGTAACCAAGATGAATCCAGGAATTCTAGACAAGGGATTTACAAAGAACGGTGTTCAAACAGAAAGCAAGAACAGAAATGGTGAATTTTTAGAAATTAGACAACGGAATGCCCAGAGAACGTTTCTTTTTATAGCATGAACGGGGGGCAAAGAAGGAAAAGAAAATACATGCAGACGTGACTTCCTCAACACGCGGCGTGGGGATCAAGCTGTCGCATTTAATGCCGCCTTGGGAAAGATACATGCGTCCAACTCAGGCCCAGACGACAGCTGCACTTTCACGCTTCCATCGCCGTGATTTCCACTATTTAGCCCCGACCAATCCTTCCTCAGAATCAAATGAACAAGTCTTGCAATGAGCAAGCTTTTAGAAAGTATCAAGCTATTATGCTCCTCGCACCGAGCATGTATGCTCGCTAGACAAGAAGCAGGGGGCCACTGAACTGCCAGGCCCAAAAGGCCCAAGCTCCGGTCACGTTCCTAGCACGTCTACCTCGTGGTCATGACTAAATCACATGAACTCATCAAGGTCCAAACTCAAAGTTATAAGCGAGCATAGACAAATCCATGGCCACCTCAATATTATGAACGAGCAGCCTTCTACTTGAAGCCTGGGGGCCAAAGGCACAGTGAACAGGAAGAAAGGTCAAAGCGAGCATGCTCGCCCTGCTCGGGAAAAAAGGTAAAGGTTGTTTTGAATGTGGGAAATTACTACCGGGAAACTCGCTCCCACGTTCCGGACATGGCCATGAATATACCCGGTTTTCATGCTCCGACATTCAATGAGCAATTTCCAACTCTTTTGGTTGGCTTTATAAATCCCTCAAAATGGAGAGGGAAGGTACGTTCACATATACACATACTAAAACTCTGTCAAATTGCTTAGTTAATTGAGTGTTTGCTAATTATCATGCCGAAATGCATTTGCAGGGTAAGCCCTTCCCAGTTCACAGTTTTTGTTGCCTTATTGACAGATTTGGACCTTCGAAGATACGGATAGAATTGAAAGCCAGATATCCGGATAGTCAAGCCTAGTGTATCTGATTAATTTGGATACATTACTATTTATAATTTATACGAGTAGTAACTTTTTAGAAAAATAATAATTGTATAAATTCAGGATTGTTTTTTGTCACTGTGAGTGCCCCAGATTTTTCTGTATCTCATCCTCCCTTGTTTAGGGGAAAACAAAATTCAGAAAATGCAACGTTCTTTTCATTCCATCTTCCCTTGTTTATGGGAAAACAAAATTGAAAGTGCATAAAGAAACATTGCAAAGAGCGCGTTGGAATACGCCCGGCTTCACTATGGACTCAAAATATTGTAACAGAGTCGCCATCTTTATTTTAAGGAGAAATAAAGAAAAATCAAATGTAACCAGATTTTGTAAAAGGGTTCAGAGGCTAAGTTACGAGGTGGGAAGGTGTTAGGCACCCAACTCGCCCTTTCGGTCTCAAAAGAAGTTTTTTGGCTAAAATATGCTTTTATTATATTTATTTAACAGGTAAAATAAAGAATTTAAGCATATTCATCTGTATCTATATTATTACAAATTTGCAACAGTCTCCTTCCAAGAATTACAAATGTTTGGCCTAATAATGGCTCTTTTTAGTGCTATTTATAGAAATCTGGGCAACATAACTGCTTATATTTATTACATTGGGCCGGCTTAAATAGCACTTTTAACTAAATAAAACTTTAAATAGCCTGCCTTTTGAAGCGTGGGGGCTTTATCCCGTACCAACTAGCTTCTAGTAGATTTTAGGTTGCGCTCGCTCTGTCATTCGGGAGAGGGAATCTTTTTGCTGTTGTTTTGCTGTTACGGAGATTCAGGCAGAGTAAATGTTTCCGAAAGTTGCTTTCTGGCCTCGGGATCCGAGCGGAGCAACTGCTTGCTTCTTTGCTGTTGTTTGCTTGCTATCAACGGAAATCAGACAAAGCAACTGTTTGCTTTTTGTTGATTTGGCGTTTGGATTCGGGCAGGGCAACTGCTCTTTTTGGGATTTTGGAATCGGTGGAATTGGGTAGAATCCTAGCAGGGTAACTAGGTTTCACTTTGGCCACTTGGTTTTAGTGTTTGGGGGAAATTTGGCAGAGCTTCAGAGCTAGAGGAATAAATATCTCGGCGTTCTCTCGGGAGAGCGACCATTCACTGCGCGGTGAAAAATGTGTAAAAAAATTTCCTTCTCATTTCTGAAGC
Source organism: Codonopsis lanceolata (assembly GCA_013146195.2). Classification (NCBI taxonomy): domain Eukaryota; kingdom Viridiplantae; phylum Streptophyta; class Magnoliopsida; order Asterales; family Campanulaceae; genus Codonopsis; species Codonopsis lanceolata. The sequence goes on from CM028378.1 coordinate 178,133,833, forward strand.
CGGGCACCTTTATTTATAGGTGGGAGTGGGGATTCCTTCGTCATTAAGATTTTTCTTTCTGTGCTTCATCGGCTTGTACCGCGCACTTGAGATATTGTACCGAAAGCAGAACGTTACCGTGCAGGGGAACTATTGGGAGCCACCTATAATGGAAGTGGGAGCGGCTCCCAAACTGGTTAGGAGTGGCGCCTAGGGGGTCCTGTGTACTTCCCAGGGCTTCTCTTGTTTCGATTTTTGGAACTTTGGCCCCTGTAATTCACTATCCATGCATCATTTTCATTTCTTTTTACATTTTTTGCAATCTAAACCCTATAACTTTGACATTTGTTAGCGTTTTAACAGATCTTGATATTTTAGACCATGTTACATACCAGGGGTACGAAATTAGGGTGTCTACAGTCACGTTTTCAATGTGCTTACCAAATCATTTGAAAATATCTTTCGAAACATTTAAAATATTTTACCAAATACTTGAAAGTAAAATATTTTCATTATTTGAACAGTGTACCTGGTTGATTTAACATGCAAAGCAAAGATGAAACTAGTTATAAATCTACATGTTCGTTATTGAATTAGCTCTTGTTGACTAGCCATTATGATTTACAAACCTTCAATTGTTTACCTAGGGATGTACATCGAAACCACGGAACTAAACTAAATCAAACCAAACCAATCATTCGGTTTGATTCGATTTTTCTCTAAGGCGGTTCGGTTTTAAAAATTGAAAATCATGTCAGTTCAGTTCACGTTTTGATATCGAACCAAACCAGACATATTATATGTATACACTAGATTCTGTGCCCGTTCCTATGGCACGACACCAGTATGGGACGATGTCAGTATAAGACGGTGTTAGTATTCAAATAAATCAATATAATATATATATATATATATATATATATATATATATATATAAAGCTAGAATATAACCATTTCATCAAATAGATTTAATATCCCATTTTACATGAAGGAAAAAAGAAGAAAGAAGGAGTACAAAGTTTAAAAAGAGAACCAAAAAAAAAAAAAAAAACTAAGCCTGAAAATGATGGAAGAAAGCCGATTGCAATAAAAACGTAGGAAGAAAAACGTGAATAGGAAACAGTTAGATTAGGTTAAGATAAAAACAATTTAGATGAGATTTAGGAAGAAAAACGTGAATAGAAAACAGTTAGATTAGGTTGAGATAAAAACAGTTTAGATGAGATTTATATATGAGATAAAAATAGTTTAGATTAGATTAGGAATCTTCTTAACAGTCCTGATTCAGGGGGACACATGTGCCAGGCGGAATACATTACAACCTTTTGATATAAATAAAAATAATCAATCTCAGCCGTTCTTTATCCCACTGAGCTCTATTGTATAGTAGATATATATATATATATATATATATATATATATATATATATATATATATATATATATATATATATATGTTAATAAACCAAACCAAAACAAAGTTGTTTGGTTTCAATCCTTATTTGGTTTGATTTAGTTTAAATTTTTTGGAACCAATAGGGGGTGATTCGGTTCATGGTTTTGCCCTAAACCGAACCGAACCGAACCACGTACATCCCTAGTTTACCGGGACAAATTCAGTTATCATCCATCCACCTCATGTTAAATAGCGAACCTAATAAGCTCCTAATGTGTGCAATACATCTAAGCTCAATACTTTTTTGGATAATTGTAGGCTGGTCCACTTTGCTAAAATTTCAACATGTTTAATATTTCTTTTATTTTTAACCACATAGTCAACTTCCGTTAAATTCTTCCTTTAATACCCCATTGCCCGAAAACGAATAAACATTTAATAATCGAAGACATTCTATTTTCACTCCAAAAAGTCTCACCTACGGGACTGATGAAGAAAGGGAAGATAGAATGAGATCCAAAAGGATCGATAGACTGCTAGTAGGGAGGAACGAAGAGTCAAAGAGAAAGGCAATAATTATTCTAGCTTTAGAGCTTTCAGTAGATCATAGGCTTTAGTTCGTCCTTGGTTCTCCATACTTTGAGCGACAGGGAGTACCTATATTGCAAAAATGGAGACTTTTGTAATACTAAGAAGATAAAAAATTGCTTCTCTTATGTGATTTTGAACAAAGAATTTGAAAATAGAGAAAATAGAATTTACTCTCTTAGGCAAATGATTTGGATTTGTTATGCATCGATTTGGAATTGTGATGCATCGCTATGTTACACAATTTGAATCATGCATCATAATTCAAAATCATGATTGTGATGCGTGAGCTAAAGATTCGAAGCGCGGGTGTTCAGTTTGTTAAGGGTATACTCATCATTTCGCTTAAAATTTGACTTTTAGTGGTTAAAATAAACATCATGACAGTTGAAAATTCACGGAAAGAGATCGGCCTGGTTTCCACCCTACTTTTTTTCAAAACAAAGAAAACGAAAAAACAAAGAAAGGTGATAACCGGGCTGGTCCAATGTGATGGAATTATAACCCAAAATATTCTTCTATATTTGTTTTAAACCTCTAAAATACACTTTTAGAGAGAAAATGAATAGCTTATTAAACACTTAAAACTTTTCGTAAAGATTCTTAGAACAAACACTTGCAATCTATTAAAAAGATTGAAGTAGCGGAAAACTTGTAGGGAGTACAGACTAAGTCTGCTGGTGAAGCACTACCGGTAGACTTAACTGATTACTTAAGTTTTCTGCTCAGGGAATAAGTAAATACAATGAAAACAGTATAAAACAGTAAGTAAGGAACACATGTATTTTGAGATGGTTCGCACTATAAAGAGTGCTACGTCCACCACCAAGGCAGTCAACTTTGGATTTAAATGTTCACTATATTTTTCACTAGTTCTATTACAGAAATATCCAATGGATCGTGTACAAAATATTTGACTTGTGTTTGGGGGTGGGGAAATTGAATATCTGGAGAAACAGAATATTCAACGTGTAGAAGAATAGTAAAGAGTACAACAGTAAGAAGTAAAAGATTAATAGTTGATGCATATCTTTTTGTTGTTGTTGAGGACTTAGTTAATCAGTTAATGATCTCTTGAATGCACTGAGTATAAAGACTTGATGTTGTTGAAAGGATTCAGAGCATTGTGTTCTTCAGTCTTTAATGGTAGTATTTATAGCAAGGCATCCTTGAGACCGTTGGGGAAGACGAAGTGAGAAATAGGTCTATTAGGTTAATTGCATTAAATGCTTGGAGCTGCTTTGTTGACCTCATCTTCAATTTGAGATTGATCAGGGAATGGTGAAAAGTAGGTGCATTAACTGGCAAGTGGGTGACAAACAGAGTTTACAGACCTGCAGTAGTTGGTACAGTCTGTTTGTGTAAGACTGTGCACTTGCTCTGCCACATTCAGGAGGCGAAAGTCTTCATTCTTTCGGAAAAGCTGGAGGGGCGTGTCTTGGAAGTCAGGAGCTGATTTGAAGATGAATTAATTCAAATTCAAACTTTAAATAAAGTTGAGTTAAATAATCCATTTAAGTTTGATATCCGGATGAACTGGACACGTCATGCTGTCCAAATGCAGACATGGTCTGCCGTTGGAGGCTGCTTAAGAAGTCTGTTGGTAAATCCTTCAGTCGATGTCTTCTGCCGAAACCTGTGAAGTCTAAAAACTATTCTAATGCAAAGTTATGTACACAGTTGCGACGCTAACTGGTAAGCAGCCCATTTAGCCAATAAGTATAGAACCTAATGGAATGAATGAGCAAATGCAAATCAAGATACATATGAGAAACAACAATCTCCTCCTATTTGTATCTGGTCGTCATTACTTACAAGTGAGGGCTATGAAAGCCTAAGGATAAATAATAGCATGTCAGAAAAATAGTTTTAAGTTTTATAACAGCAGACATGCCTCTATCAAAAAGAACACCTCAAATGTAACAGCTAATCTAAGTGCTTACAGTAGAAGAGATATAAAAAACAAGCACAAGGATTAGAGAAAACTATTTAAATAAATTTAAACTGGATGTTTAAATTCCAAGCATATATATGAATTTAAATAACATGAATTTTAAACAGTAGACAATTTTTGAAAAGAATGAACTTTTGTATTTCAAACAAGAAATTTAATTTGTACAGAGTTTCCAAAAAAAAAAGGATAGATACAAAGGATAAGGATAGAAATATATGAGCTACCAAGGCCTTTTTCCTTTTCATTTGTCTGCTAGATCAGCTGCTTCTCTTTCGCGGCGTTGACGCTCGAGTTCTTCAACTCTTATGGTGTACTCTTTATCAGCATAGGTTTGTTGTCTGGTGGAGTGAGAACGGTAGTCAAGTTCTTTTCGTAGCCTGTTGTTCTCGTCCATCAGAACTTGGTTCATAGACCGCAACTGTCTCTCCTCCGTGATGGCCAGATCACGTTCGCGCTTAACGTTGATCCGATCATGTGATGCGTTGAGAGCATGATCATTGAGTTCTAGTACTGGAGGGTATCCGTGACCCAGGTGGAGGGTTATGTTGTGAAAGAGCTGGTAGAAGAGAGTTGAGCAGAGTCTGACACACTCGTTGCGTTGAGCTTCCATATTTATCTTCAGATCGGTAGAATCATGCCTCATTTCTCCAAACTTGGTCCAAACATCCTCTTGGAATTGGCGAAGGATGGCGACATTCCTGTCTGCAGCCTTGGTAGATGCAGTTGCAAGCTCTACAACAGCTGTGGAGATACTTGTAAGTTCTCCCAGCCTGTTGTATATGGCATCCAGGCGGCTCAGGATTTCATTGTTTGCCGGTTGGGACGGAGAAGGGTCGAGGTCCACTTGTATAGGCTTAATACTAGCAGACGAGGCGGCATCGGCAGTGGTGACATGGCGGAAGGGCTGCTGGAAGGGGGAGTTGCTGAGTTGGAAGTGGAAGAAGAATCAGGTGTAGGGAACGTATGGGTAGAAGAGGAGGAATTAGCTTGAGGTGGGGACTAAGGAGGGGTTGGGGGAATTTCAATATCTGTGTCGGAATGATCACAGATAATTGAGGGGATTGGTAGGGGTTCAGTGGACAAACCATAGGGAAGGAGGGGGGTATGCAAGGGCTTCTGGTCTCACAGGAGCAGGTTCTGATGGAGGGGGAGCAGGCTTGGTGAAGAGTTCTATGACTGACGAAAGTTCAAAGATGAACTTCGTAGCAACAGAGGAAAGGATGTGGGGAAACCAGGGGGTTAGGATGAGGGGAATGGGTTGGTTTTGTTCGGATGGTATAGAAGGGTTGGTTTAGGTATGAGTGGTTTGGTTTCATTCGGATGGTGTAGTTGGGTTAGCTGGATTAGGAGTGGGTGAAGATGGGGTAGATGAGTTTGGAGAGTAGTTGAAGGGGGAAGGAGGTGTTGGAGTTGGTGATTTGGTAGGCTCCTCTTAAGGGAAAGATTCCTCAGGGGTGATTGGCTGCTCCTGAGGGATAGACTCCTCCGGAGAGGGTGACTTCATATGAGTAGATGACTCAGTAGGATTGGTTGTAGAAGGGTGAGAAGGTTGGGTACCAGCAGACTTTCGTTTATGCCTTAGCGGCTGGATAAGAGATCCAGAGGCTTCATCGACAGAGATGACAGGGTCTGCTGGTGGGTTGGTCGATATGCCTTTACGCAATCGCCTGCGTTTAGGCTTGGGTGATGGTGAGGGTTGGTTAGAAGATGGTTTGGTTTTAGGGTTTGGGATGGCTGGGGAGTGGAGGTTGTTGGTTCAGGATTGGATGGCTGGGGAGAAGATGTTTGTCGGCAGGAAGAGAGCGCCAGGCTTTGCGCTTGGCCTTCAGTTTCTTCTGAATCCATTCTACTTGAAGCTCTTCTGTTTCAGCATCAAGCTTGGCCTTGATATCTTTCTTGGTCTTTGTACGTATGTCAGCCAAAACCTCAGTCTCATCTAGTGAGAAACCAGTCTCCTTTCGGGTCTTTGCAACTTTGACCCTCTTCCAGATGTGCTCAGACTCATCCGCCAGCCCCTTTGTTTCCTTAAGAATGTTGTGGGTGCTGGTAGAGGATAGCTTCTGAATCTTTTCCCTGGCGGCACGGATGGAAGCACTTGCATCGTCATACGCATCCATATCGAACCGTGTGACAACCATAGGAGCAGGGTTGGCCACCATTTCAGCAGCAATGTCGGGAAGTCCTCTTTGCTGTCTCCTCTTGTTTTCGTACTCAATGTACTAGAAAAAGAAAGTGGCAGTCAGTTTCTTGTCCTTGGACACCTTCTTGATCTCTTTTGGTGTAACGGAGTTGATCTCTGGCGTATCCCTTAGCAGGGAGTTGATCAGCCGAACGAAAGGCCTCTTGTTGTAGGGGTTGTTCTTCGCAGTTGCAATGTGGTTGCGGGGTTCGTTGAAGATGATAACACCGTAGTTGAGGCATTTCTTCTGGTGAATGGCGCATGATAGGTTGAGCTGTTGGGTGGTGAAGATGTCATGAGCTCCGTTTTTTAAGAGGAAAGACTTGTCCAGCAGATGACTGGAACAGTATACGTCCAAGGTAAAGACGTTCCTCAGCATTTTCCCTTGAGGTTCCCTTGGAGTGTTGGCTCCCCTCATTGCTACCCAGGCATTGTTAGCCTCAGCAATGGATAGTTCACTGTCTCCGCCATAATGAGCTCTAATGACCTTGGATATCACCTTGGCAGATAGACAGAAAGGACGTCCACGAATCCACCCTCGGATGACAGAAGGTGTTTTGGTGTTGATCTCCATTTGCTGATAGAATTCTTCAGCAAGGAGGGAGCTGTAGTCTTCATCGTGAATAATGAAGAGGGGGCGAATCCCTGACTCATTCATGTCATCACACATTTTTGCTCCTGCAGCAAATGTGCAGACAGACTTCAAGTCAATGCACATACCCAAGTGGTATGTTTTTGACTGCAACTCTTGGATAATGTCATGGGCGGCTGGAAATAAGGGAAACCCAGGAAGATTGACGGAGGGGTTAGGATGAATGACTTGCTCTGGGTCGAGCACCTTCCTTTTGATTTTGTAGAAGATTTCACCTACAAAAGTAGTTTTCAGAAATTAGGGCTTTTCTTTTGATAGAACAAACAGCCAAAGATTTCATTTTTAAGGAAAAGTAAAATAAAATTTCAGATAGAAAAAAAATTGAAACCCTTGAATGTTTGGGGAGCTAAATGTAGAGAAATATCAACAGTTAATTTTTGACGAAATAAGTATATGAAACATAGAGAAAAACCATTGGTTTCCAGGTTTTGAAATAAACAACAATGGCAGAAACCGTCAGGATACGCAGAGCGTCCTTTCAGATTCCTCAACGAAACAACTCAAAAGAAAAAATTTAAGCAAAGAATCATAAGAGAATAAACTAATGAGTATCGAAAAGCTTACCATTGTTGCTGTAATGAAGAATAAGCGAAGAATAATGAAGAAATGAAACAGTTGCAGAGAAGAACTAAGGGTTTGAGTAAAGAGAGAATATCTTAGAGATAGAGGGTTTGTGAAAGTTTTGAAAAAGGCGGTTTAAAGTCCTTTTAAAGAAGGAGAAAAGTCATTTTAGCGAAAATGCCTTGGATGATTGATAGGGGTCTTTCATAAGGCTTTTAACTTAAGATACTTTCAAAGTAACAGCAAAAAGTGACTTTTAACCCCTTAGCCTTTTTATAAAATCTTTTACCCTTTTAGGAGACTAATAACTGAAATACTAACCTGGTTTAAATGAAGTTGAGCTACAACATTAACAGAGTTAGTAACAATTAAGTCTGCTGGTATGAAAGAAAAACTTGTAAATAAAATTTACGCTGTAGGATCAATCATACCAAGATTTCTCCTTAAATAAGCAAATCTGGTAGCATCTTGGTGAGAATATCAGCCAATTGATGTTCAATTGAAACATATTCCAAACTGATGTTACCCTTTTCCACATGATCCTTGAGGAAATGATAACGAATATCAATGTGCTTTGTCTTTGAGTGTATCATTGGATTCTTTGAGACTGAAATTACAGAAGTGTTGTCACACATAATAGAACAATTTGTAGTCTTGATGTTGTAGTCCTCTAGTTGCTGCTTTATCCAAAGTAGTTAAGAGCAACAGCTGCTGGCAGCAATGTATTCTGCCTCTGTGGTTGAGCTTGCAACTGATCCTTGCTTTTTGCATGATCAAGAGACAAGTCTATTTCCAAGAAATTGACAGATCCCACCGGTGCTTCTTCTGTTTACTTTGCAGGCTGCATAGTCTGCATCTGAGTACCAAACTAGATCAAATTTGTTCCTTTTCGAATACCCGATACCCAAATTTGTAGTTGTTGAAACATATTTGATGATACGTTTAGCAGCAAACAAATGTGATTCCTTTGGATCTGCCTGATATCTAGCACAAACACAAACAGCAAACATAATCTCAGGTCTACTGATAGTAAGGTAAATAAGTGAACCTATGATTCCTCAATACTTTGTCACGTTCTCTTGCTTTCCCTTCTCATCTTTGTCAAGATGGCAGTCGGTAGACATTGATGTCTCGAATCCTTTAGCTAACTCAAGACCAAATTTCTTGATAAGTTCCTTTGCATATTTGGTTTGGCTGATGAAGATCCCGTCTGAAGTCCTAGAAAGTAGGTGAACTCTCCCATCACGCTCATCTCGAACTTGTTTTACATCAGCTTCTTGAATCTCTTGCACAAGCTTTGATTTGTAGATCCAAAGATGATGTCGTCCAAATAGATTTGTACTAGAAGAGAATGACCTTTGTGATTGAGGATGAACAGAGTTGTGTCTATTATTCCTCTCACGAATTCTTGTTCAATTAATAACTTGGATAGAGTTTCATACCAAGCTCTGGGAACTTGTTTGAGGCCATAGAGTACTTACTTGAGTCGATTTACTTGATCATGTTTGTCTTGGATGACAAAACCTGGTGGTTGTTCCACATATACCGTTTCTTGAAGATCACCATTGAGAAAAGGCACTTTTTACATCCATCTGATATACTTTGAAGTATATGAATGACGTATAGGCTAGAAAGAGTCTGATTGCTTCTAATCTGGCAACAAGAGCAAATGTTTCAACGAAGTAAATTCCTTCTTCCTGCCGGTAGCCTTAAGCAACCATTCTAGCTTTGTTTCTTGTGACATTTCCATCTTCATCTCTCTTGTTCCTGAATACCTATTTGGTGCCTATGACTGGATGGCCAGTAGGTCTTTGAACTAAGCTCCACACTTTGCATTTATCAAACTGGTTCAGCTCCTCTTGCATAGCTTCAATCCAGTAATGGTCTTCGATACCTTCATAATCTTCTTTGGCTCGATTTCAGAGACGAATGCAAAGGCAAACATAGTCTCATTTTGAACACTTCTTATCGTACGAACTCCTGAGTTGAGATTACCAATGATTTGAGAGATGGGGTGATCTTTTGTTTCAATAACAGTTGGAGGAAGATCACTTCTGGTGAGATCTTCCCTTAAAGATTCTGGAGAAGGTATAAAAGGCGATTCACCAAAATCAGGTTCAAAAGAGATAGGATCTTCGGGACCTTCATTTTCTGGTGAACAAGAAGGGTGAGTGATCTGTAAAGGTGTTTGGGGTAGAACAGAAGAGATAGGTTCTAGGTCAACAGAAGGGTTAGAAGAGGTACCAGCAGAATTGAAGTCTGCTGGTGCTGGATTAGCAGAACTTGAAGAGTCTACAGTTGGAGGATTCTGAGGTGACGAAGAAGTAGAAGTTTGATTTGTTCATGTCTCAACATCATCAGAATCATCAGCAACATTTGGAGTCACTCGTGGCTCTAATAAATCATATTCATCAAAAGTAACATGCACAGATTCTAAGATTTTCAATGAAGTTTTGTTAAATATGTGAAATACTTTTGAATGATTGGAATAGCCCAGAAAAATTCCTCTGTCTGATTTTGAATCAAATTTGCTTCTATATTCTTTTCCATTGTATAGAATAAAACATTTACAACAGAAGATTTTGAAAAATCCTATATTTGGGGCTCTTTCTCTCCATATTTCATATGGAATTTTATTATGGAATTTGTTTACCAGGGATCGATTCTGGGTGAAACATGCAGAGATGACAGCTTTTGCCCAGAAGTATTTCGGAAGTTTAGCTTCTGCCAGCATAGTTCTTGCTGCTTCAATAAGTGTTCTTTTCTTCCGTTCAGCTACACCATTTTGTTGAGGAGTTCCGACAGCAGAGAAGTTGTGGCTGATTCCGTGGCATCACAATATCTTTCAACACTGTTGTTTTTTAAATTCGGTGTCATTGTCTGATCTGATGTCACTTATGTCTTCAAGCTTTTGAGTTTGAAGTCTTCTAAAAAGGGTATTGTTTCGATTTAGGTGAATCGAGAGTAGTCATCAACTACTACAAGATTATACTTGTCTCCTGAGATACTGACGGTAGTGATTGGTCCAAAGAGATCCATGTGGAGAAGTTGAAGAGGTCTGGTCGTTGACATAACTGACTTGCTCTTGAAGGAAGACTTGGAGAGTTTTCCCAGTTGGCAAGCTTTGCAACTTTTGTCGTGGTCGGCAGACACCGTAGGTAGACCTTTAACAAGCCCATCTTTGGAGAGCTTGGAGAGGTACTTAAAGTTGAGGTGACTGAGACGCTTGTGCCAAAGCCAACTGTTGTCACGAATATTGTTAGCAACTAGGCAAAGGCCGGAGGATCTCCCTAGAAAGTTTAAGTCTACGACATAGACGTTTCCTTGTCTATTGCCGATCAGCAATGTTGAGCATGATTCACGATCTTTGATAAGACATTGGTTGAAGGAGAATTGGCAGATAAGACCTTTGTCGCAGAATTGGGATATGCTCAGAAGATTATGCTTTAAGCCATTCACTATAGAAACTTTACTGATGGAGAGACTTCCTCTAGTGATTGAGCCATACCCAATCGTTTTCCCTCTTGCATTGTCTCTAAAAATTACCATATGACCTTTAGCTTCAGCTATATCTGTGAGTAGACTTCTGTTTCTTGTCATGTGTCTTGAACAGCCACTGTCGAGGTACCAGATGTCCTTATCTTCTGAATCTATAGCCATGAAGCAGACCTGAAAAAGTCAAAAGAACAAGGTCCCCTTTATTTTCTTTTGGGTCCTTAGGATTAGGAATCTTTTGGGACCCGTACCTGCCTAACCTTGAGAGAACTAGGTCTCTTAGATTTTGGAGTGAACCTTAGCAGGCATTCTGGGGTCAGATGGCCTAAACACTTGCAAGAATGACATAGATGAAAGTTCCATGGATGACTATGATAAGTTTTTGCTGTAGAGTGCTTGTGATTTTCTTTCTTTCCAACAATAGTCATGGGTTTAGCTTACTTGTTGACAGTAGGCTTAAGGGGTTTCTGGTGAGTCTTCCTTGATCTATTACCAACAGACTTAGCCTTGGCTGGTCTGGTGTTAACTGATTTAAGAGGATTCGACAGAATTCCTTTAAGTTTATTGTCAACTAGCTTGGGAGCCTTGGCCATTTCATAGATAAACTTGACAGGTACCAGCAGAGATTTCGTTGGTTGACCACCAGCAGACTTTGATTTCTCAACCGTTCCTTTAATAAGTTTCTCATTAGAAGCAGTCTCTTTGGCTTTTCTTTTGTGAGCCTTGGGGTAAACATATGGTACACTTGTATACCCAAGTCCATTTTTACCCTTAATGCCGAAGGTCTGTATGGAGAAGGAAACATCATCAGCAGTCTTGGAGGATTCACCTTTCTCTGTGACAGAAGAGCATGCAAGGCTGGGCTCATCGTTATAGCCTAAGCCTGATTTGTCTCCACTTGGCTTTTGGCTAAAGAGGATTCCTTCAAAGGTTTCCTTAGAGCTGTTCCAAGAGTCAATTGTTTTTTACAGGTCAATTTTCTATAGGTCTAGCCCTTTGATGTGCTCAACTAAGCAATCGATTTTGTCACAAAGGAATTTTTTTTCTCCTTTTAGCTTGATACTCTATTGTTGACAGCTATTGAGAGTTTGAATCTCAGCTGCCATCGGAGATTTCTCAGCAGCAAGCTTTTCATAGTTTTTCGTGAGTTTTACATAGGCTACTCTGAAGGAGTTGAACTCCTCAAGCATATCTTGATTATCCTTGAGCAGTTCTTCCTTATTGAAGTTTTCACAGTTGATCTCAACCTTTACGAAGGGATTAAGTGAGATTTCGACTTCATGTTCAGAGTCATAGGTGGGACTTGAGTCCTGAGCTATTAAGCATATATTGGCTTGCTCACAATCGTCATCATCCTCTTATGAATCTGTCTCTAACCATGTAGCAACATGTTTCTCTTTAATCTCTTCAGCCAGCAAACTTTCTGTTTTTGAAATGTCTTATAAGGAGGCTTTCGATATGCTTCAAACTTTGGCTTCAAACATTTAGAGGCAAAATGACCAGGTTTTCGCAGTTATAACACACAAGCTCATTGTTAGATGGGCCTTCAGTAGTTTTTCTAAAAGGCTACTGATGTGTGTCCTTCCTTCCATATTTTGCAAAATTTTTAAAGCGTTTTACAAACATGACAAATTGTTCATCTGAAAGAAAATCATTTTCACTGGAGGAAGTAGAGAATTTGTCTTTAACTGGAGTTACTTCTTGTACCATGGCTGGTAGGGACAAAGTTTTAAACTGCTTGTCTTGCTCTAGAGCTTGACTAACTTCGAGCTCGTAAACCTTCAAACTTGCATAAAGACTACGAAGAGTCATTTCATTTAAGTTTTTTGGATTCCTTCATAGCGGTAGTCTTAACATGCCACAGACTACCTAGTGAGCCTAGAAATCTCGTTCATTTCTTTCTTGTCATAAGTTTTACCAAGAGAAAAATATCTATTTATTACCTCGCTGAAGCGATCGTATGCTTGTCTCAGGGTCTCCTTGGGATCCTTTTTGAAGGAGTCAAATTGCTGGATGAAGGTGTACTTTCTGTTGTCTCTTGTATCTTGGTCTCCTTCCAAGTATTCGACAAGAGCTTCCTACATTTCTTTGGCAGACGTACACCAGATCACTTGTTGGTAAGTACTTGTGTCTAGTGAACTTGTAATGATGTTAATGGCTTTTTTTTGTCCAGCTCTACTAGTTTTCTTTCGTCCTCGGTCCATTATTTTTCTTCTTTTGGAATTTTCGGAGGATTTCCACCAACGGTTGCTAGAAGGTTTGGCTTCATTGGTACATGACGTCCTTCTAGCACGCACTTCCATAAGCTATTGTCAATAGAATTCATAAAATGCATTATCTTATCCTTCCAAACATCGAAATGGCCTTCGTCCAATATTGAGACGTGGTTCGCATTTGACGTAGGTAACATGTAATGTGTTTGTGCCATTGGATCTTGTCTCTCAAAAGGTTAATCTTGGAAAAACTAGTTTTCGAAGAGTAAAGCTCTGATACCAATTGTTAGTCCCAAAAGGCACAATAATAAGCTAGAAGGGGGGGGGGTTGAATAGCTTATTAAACACTTAAAACTTTTCGTAATGATTCCTAGAACAAGCACTTGCAATCTATTAAAAAGATTGAAGTAGCGGAAGACTTGTAAGGAGTACAGACTAAGTCTGTTGGTGAAGCACTACCGGTAGACTTAGCTGATTACTTAAGTTTGCTGCTCAGGGAATAAGTAAATACAATGAAGACAGTATAAAACAGTAAGTAAGGAATACATGTATTTTGAGATGGTTCGCACTATAAAGAGTGTTACGTCCACCACCAAGGCAGTCAACCTTGGATTTACATGTGTACTATATTTTCCACTAGTTCTATTACAGAAATATCCACTGAATCGTATACAAAATATTTGACTTGTGTTTTGGGGTGGGGAAATTGAATATCTGGAGAAACAGAATATTCAACGTGCAGAAGAATAGTAAAGAGTACAACAATAAAAAGTAAAAGATTAATAGTTGATGCAGATCTTCTTCTTGTTGTTGAGGACTTAGTTGATCAGTTAATGATCTCTTGAATGCACTGAGTATAAAGACTTGATGTTGTTGAAGGGATTCAGAGCATTGTGTTCTTCAGTCTTTAATGACAATATTTATAGCTGGGCATCCTTGAGACCGTTGGGGAAGACGAAGTGAGAAACAGGTCTATTAGGTTAATTGCATTAAATGTTTGGAGCTGTTTTGTTGACTTCATCTTCAAATTGAGACTGATCAGGGAATGGTGAAGAGTAGGTGCAGCAACCGGCAGGTGGGCGACAAACAGAGTTTGCAGTCCTGCTGTAGTTGGTACAGTTTGTTTGTATTAGATTGTGCACCTACTCTGCCACATTCAGGAGGCGAAAGTCTTCATTCTTTCGGAAAAGTTGGAGGGGCGTGTCTTGGAAGTCAGGAGCTGATTTGAAGATGGATTAATTCAAATTCCAACTTTAAATAAAGCTGAATTAAATAATCCACTTAAGCTTGATATCTGGATGAGCTGGACACGTCATGTTGTCCGAGTGCAGACAAGGTCTGCCGCTGGAGGCTGCTTAAGAAATCTGCTGGTGAAGCCTTCAGCCGAAACCTGTGAAGTCTAAAAACTATTCTAAGGCAAAGTTCTATACACAGTTGCCTCGCTAACTGGTACGCAGCCCATTTAGCCATTAAGTATAGAACCTGATGTAATGAATGAGCAAATGCAAATCAAGATACATATGAGAAACAACAATACCCTTAATGAAGAAAAAACGCGCGGACAAAGCCATAGTCCAAATTTGGGCGTCGCAATACAAAATCCACTGCCCACATTTGGGCATCGCTCAAAACATTGGGCGTTGTTCGTTTTCGGATCTGAATTCGTCGTTCATTTTAGGAAAATAGAAAACCGAATGAGGAGTAATAGTCCTTGAGGAACCAACTAAGCCATATATCGATCTATTTTCTTTTTTCGTTTTTCAAAATCACATAAAGAGAATAAAATGGATATAAACAGATATCTTATTGCATAGGAAACATACATTGTAAATCCTACGAGTTAAACATCGTAGCCTATGACGCAAGCATTGAAGCTTATGAGGCAAACATCGCATCTCCAAGAAAGGTATGATGCAGAAAATTGGACGTCGCAAGAGGTACGATGCAAAAATTGGTGTCGTAAGTTCCTAAATATTGCCCAAACGATGCCCACATCAATGGCAACGACAGCCACATCAAAGGCAACGATGCCCACATCGAGGCAACGACGCCCACATCATGTGCGAAAAAGTTTGGATTCAATTTACGTAAGGGTCAAGCTCTCTGTAATGCATTGGAATGGATGATTGAAGTCTACCAATTGCCATGGAAGGTGCTCTTCTTCTTCAAATCTATAATTCCCATGGAAGGTGCTCTCATCGTTAACATTGGTACCGTTGTTCATATCCTCCCTTCGTGTCGTTTTGTACTTCGTTGATTTCTTTTGTTGATTCCAGTATTTGGTTTATGTTTATCAAGCACTTAAATAAAGGAAAACCACTCATTATAAGAAAGTGTCCAGTATGGGGAAGAGAGAGAAAGTCAGAGAAGATAGTGAAAGAAAAAGAGATAGGACGAAATAAAGTCGGGGCATTTTTGGAACAAAATTTAATAAAAAAAACTTTAGTGGTTGAATAAAAAAATAGGGGAGTGGAGCGGTTATAATTTTTCAAAAGTATATCGACCCGCAATTATTCCAATAAAGAATCTAAAAAACTAGGCCCAATACTTTTTTTAGTCCTAGAAACAAAGAAAATCAGAATTATTACGGACCGGTAAAAGAATTCAACCACTCAAGAATCCTTTTTTTTAACCACAAAAGTCTACTTTCATTATTTTTTTCCAAAAATACCCACCGCACCCATCACTGTCATCTCTCTCTCTTGTTGGGTCAAATTCATTGAACCCACAAAAACCCAATTGCTTTATCCTTTCTTTTACTTCACATAGTCAATTAGTATATTATTTTCATTTTAGCATTTTAAGGGAGCAGTTGCTTTTTGAAATCAAGCCTAGCGTACCAAAAGCAGCCATGGAAAGCCCGAGATATCGACAATAACGTGTCCCAGGGATCGACTCGTGGAGTTGAATTAGTAGGTAAAGTGTATAAAGTTGCCAAACGATTGTCCTTTAGTCGTTGAAATTGGAAGTGGGCATCATTTCTTCCGATGTGGGTTGCCTCTGATATGGACATCGTTGTGGGCATTGTTGCCTCCATTGTTTTCCAAAAATATGATCTAAATAAGAACAGACTCGAACACTACTACTACATCATTGCTGGTCTAGGAACTGAAGTGGTTACAAAAGTGACAAGCATGATTAGATTTGGGAAAATGATGTGCACGCATACTAGTTGACTATCTGGATACTAGCTCTACTTTGCAGTACCACAATGTTGCCCATGATTTTAAACTTTGGTTTTTCTAGCCAAACAAACTCATCTCAAATGGGTTCTTTTGATTCTAGAACAAAAATGAGCTCACGAGAATTAAAACTTGTACAGAAGCATTAGATATAAAATGATACATGATACAAACCATTGCATTTGGGGAAGAAATCTACGTTGATTAAAAAGATCTTTTCAACGACGCTCACATCGGATGCAATGACGTCCACATTGGAGCCAACAATACCCAATTTTGAACGACAACCAAAATTTTAAACGATACCCAATTTTTTTCCTTGTGATGCCCAAACTTTTGATCGATGCCCAAATTTGGGCAACAATTTTGTCCGCACATCTTTTTTTCATTAAGGGTATCTTCGTCATTTCTTCCTCAAAAGTATAATGTAGCGATTTAAAAAAATTATCGTAGATTTTGGGGTTATATTTTCTCTACAGGATCGACCCGGTTAGCATCCTGGAAAATCTTCTGACTTGTGTCACTCGTGATTCGTGAATTCATCCTTATAGCCACAAGTCCTAACCCAAGCCCTGAGATTTGGCAGAAGGGCTGGCTATTCGGTCCAAGGCCCATGGTAGAAGAAGCATTCTTACGAAAATTTCATGGTCTCATATTAAACACGTTATCGTAGCACGTGCAGTGGGGTAACTTATTTTACATTAATTTGCATGTGTACTCCATATCACCATTTTTTTAGTGTTTGATTCATCACCCAACTATTTTTCTTGTTTCATTGCCATTAACGGAATCCTTTACTTCATTTTGGTTATTTGGGTTTATATGATGCTGACTGCCACCGCCCACCGGCAAACTAAAGTGGGTAAAGTAGGGCTTATTTAATTTGCTCTACCTCCTCGTTATTACTTATCAACTAGTTTTACACCCGTGTGTTAAACCCAAGGTCATATAATTTTTTCAATTAACTTATTCTCAAGTGAAATAAAGAAGAAAAACAAAATTTCAAAAAAGAAAAAAGAAAAAATAATATTGAGGCAACTACTTTCAATCAAAAACACTGTTGTTTTGATTTAAAAATTAGAAACTTGTATATTTAAGATCTGAGAAAATAAAGTTATTTTTTTTAGAAAATAAATACAACTTTGTCCTTCACTAAATCTTAATTGTAGCAATAATTTAAAAAATAGTTGTAAGCCTAACATTGTTATAAATTAAAATATGGTGAATATATGGTCATATAGTAATTGCATTATATGAAAAATAATAAACAATTAAAATAATGTACTTTTTTTTCCCTCCTAAGGGGGGCATGGGAAGTGATTGAAACTGAGACCTCACACATTGTGAAGCCTCATGTCTACCACTGGGCAAATAAATAATAATATACTACAAAAGAAGAGAAACTAATTATAAAGAACAACATCGAAAAATAATAACATTATGAAAAAATCGAAATGTTATCGTGGTTCAATAATTCCCCGTTAACTACACATAAAAAAAGGAAGAAAAAAGGAGAGGAAAAATAGGAAATTAACCCCACTGACAATATCCCTTATTATCCATCTCTCTCAGAAAATATCTCTTATTCTTACTAACGATCTCAATCTCTTACACTCACCGTCTACACCATAATACGTTTTCGTCCTTTGGCTTGATCCATCTATCTTTCTCTAATATCCAACTTTATTCTGATGGAAAAATATTAATTATATTTCCCCAGTGATTTTTCATTCGGATCTAATGAAATCACATAAAAACATTTTGTTTAATTATTTCGTATAAAAAAATATTTTTGACATTCAGATCTACTGTGAATTTGTTAATATTTTTTATACATCGATTTTTGTTATTTACTTTTAGATAAATCTTTGAACTGGTTTAATCATTTAGTATTCTCGAAATATAATTTTTTTCTGGTGATTTTTATTCCATACTACTTCGAATTTGTCAATGTTTTTTTTACATCTCAAATTTTTGGTATTTCTTGATTTACTTGATTTTTTAGTATAATATTTCAATATTTGATATGTTCATATTATGAACTAATCCATTTTCACTAATCATAATTTACAATGTGTTGATTCATTTTTCATTTGATACAACTAATAATTGAAAAACTGTGCAAATTGGGATAATTGATGGTGGAAGTTAAGGAGTTTTTGAATTATTTAATTAAAGAATTCATTAATTGTTTCTTGTTAATATGAGTTTCTATTTTGGGAAACAAAATTTTGGCGGGATTTTTCCCTATTTAGACTACCCTGCTTATATATATATATATAAATTAGTTTACTAGTTGGTCTTTATTACTATTTACTGTTGAGTAATTTTGTAGTCCCTCCATCTCGCAATACATGACGTTTTGGAGCTTTTTATACAAATTAATGAAACATATCGTAAAGACTAAATTGTTCATATTCAAACATTAATAATGTGCCTTGATATTCTTACAAAAAAATCAAACACGAGTTACAAAGTCAATAAATATGTGTAGAATTGGATGGAAAAAACTAAAAGTTATTGACTCGGGCCAAGCTTGATATGGTATAGCCGCTAAACAATTGATCTGTGCATGGATAAACTCGAACTCCATTAAAATATATGGACTTGAATTGAGCTAGAGTAAAAGTTATTGATTCGGGCCAACCTTGAACATCAAATTAATTTCTAATTATTTGTATATATATTTCATATTTCATGAAATGTGCATTTCAGAGTTTAAGTTTAAATTTAATAGACCTCTTACATATGTATTTATATATGTACATGTAAAAAAAAAAAAAAAAAAAAATATATATATATATATATATATATATATATATATATATATATATATATATATATATATATATATATATATATATATCAGCTAGTAAGAGTTGTTCTTGTAGAGAATTTAAGAATACTTACAGAACTAAAGCGGAGCAACACCAATACTTTGTTGCAGTGACTTTGTAACAGTATACATTAACACCAAATGGACAGAGACTTTACTTTGACAGTAAACTTACAATATACCAAAGTGTATTTATAACCATCAAATTTCAATCTATAACATTCCTATAGCGCAAAGGTATAAACTGCAATAACAATGTTAGAACAGAATAAAACAATATAGGAATATAAAAATACAATGAAAGTAACAAAAGTATCCTCAGCCAAAAGGCCTAACTCGAATCTGTCTAGGGCTTATAATGCCTAAGCTCAGATCTCCAAAGTAATGCTATACACAGAGTATATCAATCTATCCAAACCAAGAGTTCACAAACCGATAGAGACGAATATACGATTCCAAGGATTCTAAACGTAGTGGATTGCCCAACTCTACAACAAGTAAACCCAACCCGTAAATTCCTTACTCACAAAACTCTTAATCACAATATCTCAAGCTCATACACACAAAGTGTTTCCCTCACAGAAGTCGGAACACAATGGTAGAGACGAAGGGGGTTAGAGAGAGAGAGAGAGATATCGATAAGCTATGGTTTCTCTTGTGTAACTTAAATAATTAAGGAGGAGACGCGAGTATGTATAGCAGCCATTAGCGAAGGGTTTGCACAATCAAAGCAAAGGCGTCGCAGAAGAAGAAGAAATCACCACGGCTGGAAGGAGCAGAGAAGGAAACCACCGCAAATTTGGGACTCAATTAGTGAGACCCCAAAAATACAACCAAAAGAGCAGGCGGGTGTGAATAAAGGAAGGTGGACTTGAGCCTTAAGTTGCTGGGCATGGAAGCAGGCTGCCCATTTGTAAAATGGGTCAAGCCACTACTTACAATCTCCACCTTGGAACAAGTATCGGGTCAATCACGTAGAACTCAAAGACAATGGTGGGGAACATCATAGCCTATCCTGAACTTGTTCCAACACTAAGTAGGAAACAAGAACAGGAGACAGAATTCACAAAGAAGACTATAAATGGAAAAAAGAAAACTCACTTTCCAAACACAAAGTAACGAAACAAGAACACAACGCATGTAATCAACCATCGGTGTCAAAATTCAAAAAATTTAAGCACGTTTGAAATTTTAACACATGTAAGCATTTTGTATTCATATTCGCAAGATTATATTGAGATCAAATTTTTTCAAATAAAATAATTTTTTTTTCAATCAAGTCTCTCAAGTAATGAAAACGAACATCTATATGTTTGGTCCTATAATAAAAAACAGAGTTTTTGCAAAGTTGAATTCAAGACTGACTATCAGAATAAACCACAACTTTATCATTTAAAAAATCAATTTAAGTTATTAATCCTTTCAACCAAGTTGCTTCTTTAAAAAGCTTCAGTTATAGAAACAAATTGAGACTCGGTAGTAGACAATGCAACAATGGGTTGTAATTGAGATTTTCAACTAACACATGAACCACACAAAGTGAACACATAAGAGGTAGTAGACTTCCTACTGTCTCTATTATTAGTATAGTTAGAATTCACGTAACCTTTCAATTTAACACCTTCATTGCATTTGGAGAATTTCAAGCCATAATTCACAGAATATTCAAGATATTTACGAAGTCATTTGACCGCTTTCCAATGAGGCATACCAGGGTTAGACATGTATCTACTCAAGCAACTAATGGCGTAAGCAATATCAGGTCTAGTACTAACCATAAGATACATAATTGAACCAATTGCATTAGAATAAGACACTTTCTCAATTTGTTTTCTATCAAAACCAGTTTGGGGAGCCTGATTTTTACTAAGGATGAAATGTCCTCCAAAAGGCACATCGACAGATTTTGCATCATCCATTCTAAATTTACTCAAAATCTTTTGTACATAAGAAATTTGATTAAGGGAAATAGTGTAGTTCTTTCTATTCCTAACAATGTTCATTCCCAAAATCTTTTTGGCATCTCCTAGATCTTTCATGTCAAAATTCGCATTAAGACAATTTTACACATTTTCAATTGATTTAATACAAGGATTGATAATTATCATGTCATCTACATAAATCAATAGGAACACATGAGTAGAATAGTTGACTTTAAAATACAGACAATGATCATAAGAGCTACAAGTGAATTTCAAAGACAACATACGCATATCAAACTTCTTGTTCCACATTCTAGGAGATTGTTTCAAACCATACAAATATTTTTTCAATAAACACACATAGTCGGGATTTCTCTTATCAATAAAGCCTTCGAGTTCTTTCATGTAAATTGTTTCATCCAAGTCACCATGTAAAAACGCAGTTTTCAAATCCATTTGTTTTAATTCCCAATTAAACTGAGCAACTAAAGCAAACATGACTCTTATCGTAGTAAATTTGACAACCGGAGAAAATTTTTATTTATAATCTATCCTCTCTTTTTGAGTAAACCCTTTAGCAACTAAACGCGCTTTAAATCTAACCGTCTTATTCTCGGTCTTAACCTTAAACAACCATTTACAGGCAACAAGAGAACATGTTTTAGGTTTAGGGACCAATGTCCATGTTTGGTTAATATGCAACGAGTTCATTTTATCTTTCATAGCATTTAACCACTTAGCATAATGAGAAGACTTTAAAACATCATTGTAAGATTTAGGTTCATCACAATTGTCAAGAGATTCAAAAACACTAAACACAAGACATGTCATTTGAAAATCGTTAAGCCTAGATGGTTTCCTAATTTCCCACCTAGATCGATCCCTAGCAAGTTGGTAGTCATCTAGATTTTTTATTTCCGGGACTTGCTCATTCTCCATATTGTCATCATCTTCATTGTGTTCAATTTCAACATGTTCATTCTCATGATCAATTTCCATATTTTCAGTTGGCACATTAGCATCAATATCATGGGGCTGCTCTACCACAATTGGATCCAGGGGAGGAGGAATATCATCAACAGGTATAGGTTGAGCATGAATCAAGCAAGGAAATTCAAGTTCATTAAAGACAACATCCTTACTTATTATGATTTTAAAATCATATTTCTCTTTCAACCAAAGTCTATACCCTTTCACACCCTCCGGGTACCCTAAAAACACACACCTAGCAACCCTAGGTTCAAGTTTGTCATGTCTTTGATGTGCATAAGCCGCACAACCGAACACCCTCATATGCGAGAGATCAATCTCTTTGTCCGTAAAGGCCGCTTCAGGGCATCTACCATGTAATGGCACGGAGGGGGACCTATTAATGATATAGGCAGCTGTCGTAACTGCCTCTCCCCAAAAACGTTTGGAAAGACCCGATGTATCAAGCATAGCCCTAACTCTTTCCAAAATAGTTCTATTTATACGTTCGGCAACACCATTTTGTTGCGGGTGAACAGTTTTGTGTCGACCAATACCATTTATAGTACAGAATTCATCAAACTCATGATTACAGAATGCTAACCCATTATCGGTCCTAAGCATTTTGATTTTCTTTCCTGTTTGATTTTCAATAAAAACTTTCCAATTTTTGAACTTTTCAAATGAATCAGATTTGTGTCTCATTAAGAAAATCTAGAGTTTTTGTGAAAAGTCATCAATGATAGATAAAAAAAATACCTATTGTCACCTTGAGTGGGCACACTAGAAGGCCCCCGACATACATCAACATGTATGTAGTCAAGGAATGTCTTACTAGAATGCTTTTCTAGGGAAGGGGGTGGAAAACTCACTTTATGATGTTTGCTCTTAACACAAGTATCACAAAAATGTAAATCAGATAATTTTTTATTTCCAAAAACACCTATTTTTTGTAAAATATCTAACCCTTTATTACTTATGTGTCCTAGTCTCTTACGCCACAAACTTGTTTTTTCTTCTTTAACGACATTAGCATAAATATCAGAATTAGATATAGTCACATAGGCAAAGCAGAACAAACATATAAATTTCGACGTTTTTCACATTTAGCAATAACCAAAGACTTTAGTATTTTCATAACACCCTTTCTCCATTTACCTTCCAAACCATCATCTTCCAATGAGGCACATGAAATCAAATTGCTACAGAATTTAGGTACATGTCTCACATTTTTCAAAGTTAAAACATAACCAGAATTGCATTTCAAATCAATATCACCAATACCAAATATTTGACATTTTTTATCATTTGCTAAGGAAACAGAACCAACATCAACTTCTTTATAAGTAGTAAACAATGATTTCAATGGTGTCATGTGATAATTGCAACTAGAATCTATAAGTCATTCACTAGCATAAGCAGAATGTACATAATTCACAACATTATCACATGAATCAGTAACCATAAACATATCGGCGGAAGTATCATTACTCGAAGCTAAGTTGCAGTCACTTTGGTTTGGTTCGTGGTTTTGATTTTTCTTTTTCTGATTAGGACACTCCTTTCTAAAGTGACCTACTTCACCACAATTGTAGCAAGTTCTATATTTTTGCTTAGAGTTTGACCTACTTTTGCTTATCCCGTTTTTCTTGCCCGAATTTTGATTTTGATTTTGACCTTGATTTTGATTTTGATGAGATTTTCCATTATTCCTATGGACTGGTCTACCCCTAACCATATTAATCTTATTTATACTAGACTTCCCCTTATTGACATTTAAATCTAACTCTTTACTCTTCAATATGTTAATCACCGTATCAAGTGTAACTTGGTCTCTATCATATTTGATCGCAGACTTAACATCAGAGTAGGATTCCGGTATATCATTTAATAGGACAATAGAAGTGTAATTATCTATGTGCTCATCACCTGTTTGTTTTATTTCTTGAACTAACTTGGTAAAGGCATCAACATTTTCTTCGATATCCTTATTGAGGTCTAATTTGAAACTAAAGAACTTTTCTAAGAGATATGTCTTATTTGGTAAGTTCTTCTCAAAATAAATTTCCTCAAGTTTAACTCATAAAAGTTTAGCTTGCGATTGTTTACCACATTTATGAATCACAGATTCAGACAAGTTCAAAATAATAGACGAGTAAACATATTCATCAATTTCAAACATTGCATCTTCAGAAGTACCCTATTTGAATTTTAGAGTTATAGCCAGTGTTCTCAAAATCAGCCTAAGCGGAACTCAACTGCTGCGATTTCCTTCAAATCGGCCAAAAAGTCGTTTGGGAGAAAAATCACGAATAAGTCGGCTTAGGCACCGACTAGAATTTGGAAGGTGCTCTTGTGATTGCGACGGAAGATGAAAGGAAAAAGAGACAAAAATAAATAAAGAGAGAAGAAATCAGATCTGATTTTCCGACTTCAAAATCAGACTCATATCTAACTCGCTGTCGGAGAAAGAGGACAGAAACGGAGTAGGGGACGGTTGGAGTAGGAGGACGACCGGAGCTGGGGGAGTACGACTGGAATAAAAAGCGGGAAGGGGAGGAAGCAGATCACTCATGGTCCGGGCCTCTGGGGAGAGGGACGAACATGACAGTTGAAGTTTCAACTTTGAATTTTGAAACACAGTGGAAGGGGAAAGGGGTTGAGTGTTTCGACACTTGAGATATGTCTATAGTACACCTATAGCCCGTAGACTTCTTCCATAGGGTGTAGCCTACTTTGACTAGTTGGGTAGGAAGAAAATGGGGGAAATCAGAAAAGTCTATGCATTTGTCTTGTAATTACTTCAAAACTTTTTTACCTTTTTTTTAATAACAAAAGTCATTATGCATTTGATTTTTTTAAAAAAGAACTCTATTCACTTGACCATTGAGTACTAACTAAGTATGAATTTATTAGTTTTAAATTATTTTGTGATATTTTTTGTTGTATATTTAAATGTTTAAGTTTAGAATATTATTATATTAAGAAAAAATAACAAAATAATGTTAATTATGCCTCAATTTTTAGGTCCCGACTAGTCCCCACTTAGTCCCCCTAGGCGCTAGGTGTTGGTTCGCCGCCTAACGATTTTTAGAATATTGGTTATAGCTGAAAACACATTTTCTTTTATCAAAATTCTTTTCATCTCTTGTTGTCATATTGAAAAATCAGTTTTTCCGTTGAAAGATTCCAAATTATAACTATTATCCATAACATTATGCACTTAAGGAAAAACACAAATTTTAGCACATACAACAATAATCGAATAAACTATTTCTAGCAGACAAGGAAAAAATATACGGAAGCAAAAAACATAGTAGGCAAATGACAATTAACAATAAGTAAAAGACATCAAAGTCACAACCCAATTTGGATTGAAGAAAGCTCCACAAAACCTTTGATTCATTCAACCTATGCTCTGATACCACTGTAGAGAATTTAAGAATACTTACAGAACCAAAGCGGAGCAACACCAATGCTTTGTTACAGTGACTTTGCAACAGTATCCGTTAACACCAAATGAACAGAGACTTTACGTTGGCAGTAAACTTACAATATACCAAAGTGTATTATAGCCATAGAATTTCAATCTATAACATTCATATAGCGCAAAGGTATAAACTGCAATAGCAATGTTAGACTAGAATAAAACAATATAGGAATATGAAAATAGAATGAAAGTAATAAGAGTATCCTCGGCCAAAAGGCCTAACTCGAATCTGTATAGGCCTTATAATACCTAGGCTTAGATCCCCATAGCAATGCTATATATAGAGTATAACAATCTGTCCAAAGCAAGAGTTTACAAACCGATAGGGACGAATATGTGATTCCAAGGATTCCAAACATAGTGGACTGCCCATTTCTCCAACAAGTAAACACAACCCATAAATTCTCTACTCACAGAACTCTCAATCACAATATCTCAAGCTCACACACACAAAGTGTTTTCCTCACAGAAGTCGGAACACAGTAGCAGAGACGCAGGGGGTTAGAGAGAGAGAGAGAGATATCGATAAGCTATGGTTTCTCTTGTGTACCTTGAAGAAAGAGGAGGCGAGAGTATATATAACATCAATCAGCGAAGGGTTTGCACAATCAAAGCAAAGCCGCCGTAGAAGAAGGAATCGCCACGGCTGGAAGGAGCAAAGAAGGAAACCACCGCACATTTGGGGCTCAATTAGCGAGACCCCAAAAATACAACCAAAAGAGTAGCCGGGTGTGAATAGGGGAAGGTGTGCTTGGGCCTTGGGTTGCTGGGCATGGAAGCAGGTTGCCCATTTGTAAAATGGGCCAAACCACTACTTACAATTCTAGTTTAATAAAGGTTTTGAGACCCATGAGAATACAATTGTGTTTAAATACTTGTTGTGAAAGTTTCTATAACCACTTAGTGATCCTACTTGACTCGGGGATTAGTCTTAGGCTTTCAGGTCTGGAAACCTATGAAAAGCCAAAAAATATAATATTATATTAAAATATTAAAATAAATATACAAATATGTCTTTATTTCAATGATTCAAATTAAGGCATAATTACTTATTTAATCACATTGGTTACAAATTTTTATCATATTGGTTTTTGCGTGTCTATGCCCAAACAAGTCGAGCCAAGCCTACTCACAAACATTTATGACATCAATGAAAACTAATCCAGAACATTAGATATGCAATTGTAGTATTGTATACGATACTGAGTCGAGTCTAAGCTAACCGGCATAGTGATAACACGAGTCGAGTTGACCTTGATCAAAGCTTGGTCTCAACTGGATTCATTTGCAACCCTATGTAATAAATTAATTTGTACACATTATTGTTGGCATCATAACTGGCAAGTGGCATCCCCAAATGAAATTATATGTTTAATATAAAAACAATAAATAAGTAGATGTGTGGCATAATGTACGTACTCATGCAAAAAAAGGTAGACAGAAGCAGTTGTGTACGTATATATGGTCACATTTGTTTCAAGTAGAGATAAACAAAAGAATGTACTATAAAAGTGATCCCCTCTCCCATAATTTTGTCTTCTTGGTGCGGATTTTCCAGCCCCTTTTTCCACTCAAGGCAATAGTTGCATCATCTTAGCTCCTATATATCTTGTTTTTTCATACCCAAACAACTAATATACATGAATCATTACCAACTTTAATTCCTAGTACTAAAGTCGAGAAAAGAAAACATTAATCATTTGACCATAGAGTATGATATGTCTGAACATTAAAAAATGAAAAAAACAAATTACAAAAGCGAATTGAATCCCATAAAACTCATATAAACTATAAGGCAAAAACTTGGGTAAAACGATCTTATATTTTTTTATAAGACGGATCTTCTTTATCCGATCCATCGTATATTGATGGGTTAAACTGTAAAAAAATAAGATTTCGTCTTACAAATTAAGATATGTAAGATATATAATCTTAAAGGACATCTACTCTAAACATAATATCATCTATACACAGCCACTATCAAGACTATATTTTGAAAGATTCCGTCCCAAAAGCGATGACTTCAAGTATTTAAACAATAAACTCCTTAAATTTAACTACCAGAATAAAAATATCAATAAATTGTACAAATTATACTGTATTTGAAGTCATTAATTTCTCTCATCAACTCTGAATTTTAACCATGAATTACAAGTCATTAACTTCTCTCACCAAACTAAAATTAAGCTTTGGAAAATCAAGACTGAATTTTGAGTTTTTGGCATGTTGAAGTTTGATAATTGTACTTGTCCGACGGGTTAGCAGCTACCCCTTCGTTTCAGGAAAAAAAAAAAATCTCATTTCACAGGTTAAACCTTTTATTTGTTAACTAAAAACCTCAAAATTTGAAAATAATCAGCTTTGCACTATTGCTATTAAACCTTACATCCAATTTTCTGAAAATTCTCCCCCATCATACTACACATTGAACAAAGATTATGGCATAAACAAGCATCAGAGGAAAGTTTTATTTTATAGTAGCTATTTCTTAATTTGCCATAGAGAATATCATAAATTACTATCATAATCAATAAACTGTATAAAGATTTTGTTTTTATCTTCACACAATTATATAAAGAGTAGCTTTTCTTTAAGACCGTCTTACGGATCTTAATTCTTAAGACGATCACCATTCTCTCACAACTCAATCCACAAACACACGGTGAATCGGATAAAGATGATTCATCTTACAAAAATATCAATAAGACCGTTTTACCCAAATTTTTACATTATATCAAATAGTAAAAAGATTCATCACAATTTAATCATAAATCGTGGATAAAACGAGAACAATATATTCATTATTGACGTTAGGGACATGATTTCCTGGTCAACACAAAGAAAATATTAATTGAGTGCTCATGGACATATCCTTGTTTCGTTGATTAGCCCCATGAACAAACCTCCTGAGAAAAAGATCCAACCATCATACGTGTCAATTGTATGTAAGTTGTTGGTCGTATTCGTTAATGCTCTGGTTCTCATTATGTTTGATTTTGCAAAAAAATTGTAGCTCATAAAATGTGACTTATAACTGATTGGCTAATGAGCTTGTTTCATTTAGTTGTTTTGAAGTATTGATGACCTAAAAGAAATGAGAGAAAAAAGAAGAAGAAAAACCTAGTTTAATTCATAAGACATGAGAGGAATAAAAAGACTTTTAGTTTGCAAATAAGGATAATATTGAATTTGAAATATAAAAGTTTCATTAAAGAAAAGGGCTTTCGTATTATTATTTTTTGAAAAAATAGAAATCAACACAACTCGTGCTTACAACTTATAACTTTAAATGTAGAGCTATAAAAATAGGTGGATGGAATGGGCCCACAACCTGCCATATCCTCCACCAAGCGACATGGGCTGGAAATACCCTAGCACAACGCACCTTGGATTGTGTAGGAGGAGTGTGAGTGCCCCGTTTTTCAACCTCTCTCCTGCGGGATGAGAAACGCGGGTGGTTTTTAGAACAGAAAAACCTTTCAAGCCCGTGGAATACGTCTGGTCTCAATTGTGGACTCAAAATGTGAATAACAGAGTCGTCATCTTTATTTTAAGGATAAACAAAAAAAAATAACCAGATTTATAAAAAAAAGGTTCGGAGGCTTAGTTACGAGTTAGGAAGGGATTAGGCACCCAACTCGCCCTTTCGGTCTCAAAATAGGTTTTTGGCTAAATATGCTCTTTTATAAAATTAATAGTTTAAATAAAACATATGCGTATATAATGAAATAAATAAAGAAACTTATATAAAAATTTCGCCATAATAATAGCTTATTTTAGTGTTATTTGTTATAGAAATTCGGGTAGCATAACTGCTTATTTCGTGATATATGACTATTTTAAATAGCACATTTTTTTAAGATAAAAAGTAAATAAAACTTTAAAGTACCTACCTCTTGAAGCGTGGGGGTTTAATCCCATATCAAACTTCCTTCTGGTAGGTCTTAGGGTGCGCTCGCTCTGTTTTTTAGGGAGAGGGAGCCTTTTTGTTTCTTGCTGTTGCGGGATTTCGGGCAGCATAACTGCTCCTTTTTGTTGTTTTCGCCTCGGGATTCGGGCGGTACAACTGCTTGCTTTTGCTTGCTTTGCGTGCTTGCTTGCGTCTGAAATCTGGCTGAGCAATTGCTTTGTTTGGCTGGATTTGACGTCTGGAATCGGGCATGTCAACTGCTCTTTTTGGTTCTTTTGAATCGGTGAAATAGTGCGGAAACCTAGCAGGGTAACTAGGGTTCACTTTGGGCGGAGAGTTTAAGTGTTTTGAGAAGATTTGACAGAGCTTCGGGGCTGGAGAGGAAAATGACCTCGCATTCTCTCGGGTCTCGGGAGAGCGTTCACATACTGTGAGGTGAAATATTTCTCACCGCGTGAACTATGAGAACTGTGTGAATTTCTGAAGTCGGGTGCCTCTATTTATAGCTGAGGATGGATGATTCATTCGCGGTTAAGTTTTATCTATCCTCTAAGCTTCGATGGCTTGTATCGTGCGCTGAAAAGGTTGCACCTTAGGCTAACTGCTCCAGTGTTTGGGAGGCTTGGGGCGCGACGCCCAAGAGGGCTGTGGGCAGCGCCCACAGCCTTTTCCTGTCCGATTTTTACACTTTGGCCCCCTGCACTTCACTGTTTATGCATCTTTTTTTTTTTTTTTTGCATTTTCGACCGTGTAACTTGACATTCGTTAGTCTTTTTAACATGCATTGATATTTTATGACATGTCATATATCAGAGGTACGAAATTGGGGGTGTCTACAAGGAGCTCAGCCACAAAACAATCTAGGGACACCATTGCCGCTGTTTAGCAGCACCACGAGAACCCCCTCTAGTTACCACCACCAGCTTAACCTTGTATTTTTTTTTGACAAAACACACAAATGGGTGACCCAACTTTCCCACTTTTTGCAATTCGGCCACCGAAAGTTTGAAATATCTATTTGGCCACCCAACTTTTGTTATGTTGCAAGCGAACCCATTTTCTAACGCCCGTTAGAAAATGACGTTAACTTTATGTAATTTCCTTATTTTGTCTCTGTTATTGGACAATTATACCCAATAGCAAGAAGTGCTAAATCAGAATCCCAACCCAATTCCCAAATTGATTCTGGAACCAGGAAAGATAGAGAGTATGGGGAGACGGGGTTTTATCGAATCATTGCTTTAGGGGAGGAAATATCTGAGAAGAAGGGTTTTGGTTTTCGGGATCAATAAGAAGAGTGGGTTTATTGTTTGGGTTAGAGGATAATTCTACTGCGCTGTTGTTCGTCGTTTGCTACGATGGAGAGAGAAAGAGAGTACGAATGAGAACGTTCCAAGCTTATGAACAAGGGTCACGTAGGAGATGGCAATGACGGCCGTGGTTGCTGCTAGGATTGCTATATTTTCCTGCCGACTTCCACTTTTTTCCCACCCAGGATTGCAAATTATTTTTTCGACCGTACTGGACACCCCTCATCGCCTACGACACTCACCAAACATCTGTCCAAAAAGCTAATTGGATCCTTGCATGAACCTTACTCCACTACATGATCCACCCCTGAGCCCTTTGAAGGAGACCTGTCTTCACCAAAAAATCAAGCCAAGGTTGAATTATTGTTGTCTCTGCATAAGATCGTTTGGGGGTTTGACTATCCATTGAATCCTCTTGGGCAAACCTTTTTAATTTCTCCTCGACATGCACCCAACCACAACCTTATACTAATTCCAGGATACATATCACCTCCACTATTGCATCCCCGTTTCAGATCCGACAAAGATCTGGTGAAGATTGCAGATCAGGCAAAGATCTAGCGAAGATTTGGTTGAGTCGGTGAGGCTGAAAAAGGACAAGCCAGGGCATTTTATCTATTGGAGGAGTATTATGAGAAGAATGAGATGAAGGAGGAGAGTTTTCTTCACTGAGTGCTATGGCAGACGAATCTCTCATACGATGCACCATTTGATGAATCTTTGTTGAGCTGGGTAACATTGATGAAATAAGTTTTGCATTATCTGAATTTTTGGACCCACCAAGTTACTTTGATTGCTAAACTATTAATCATGCCCCTTTTACTTTGATTTTGCTTTTTGATATTTCAATGTTGTTTTTTCTATTTTGCCCCTAAACTTAACGTCTTGATCTAACGTCCGTTGGAAAATGAGCTCGCTTGCAACAGAACAAAAGTTAGGTTGCCAAAATAGATATTTCAAACTTTCGATGACTGAATTGAAAAAAGTGGGAAAGTTAGGTGGCCCAATTGTGTGTTATGCCTACTTTTTTTTTTTGGAAAAGAGAGGCGGCCATGGCTTGCACTTTATCATCGTCACAAATCACCACCATTGTTTTCTTGAGACGTAGAGAATTGTAAGGGAGGAATCTGCAAGGTGAGAAAACCTTGTCTTCTCACTTGTAGTGGAGGTGGCGACCTGCTCTTCTTAAATGTGCTTCAAATGTCTTGTATTTGACTTACGACTTATCATCTAATAAGTCAAAACATTTAATAGACAACATATGGTATGTTGTATGTTATATATACATTCAAATTTCTAAAAAACCAAATCAAACATGTATATACTTGTTTGGATCCGAAATTGGTACTAGTATGCCGGCCAGTAATTATGGTTTGTATCTTTCATCTCCCTCGACATGGACAAAGATGGAAGCGAACGCAGTCAAGGTTGATTTACTTACAATTTAAAACTAAGGCTTCGTTTGTTTCAGGAAAAATGATTTTCAGAAAATGATTTCTGGAAAATAAAGAGATTTTATTTTCAGGTGTTCGGTAATTTTTTTGAAATTATGTCGAAAAATATTTTCGGGTGTTTGGCAAACACACGGAAATTTTTTAGAAAATAATATATGAATAAATACAAAAAATATATTCTAATATCAATGCACATATTGAATATTCCATCCATTTCTAAATAATTGTTATCTTTCAAAACTTTCTTTTTCAGGAAAACACTTTTATCACTGTATCATTATTTTTTCTACCACTTTAATTATGACTACATGCTCAAGAGTATTAAAGAAAATCACACATTACACCAATATTTGTAATACAATAAAAAAATTAACGGTGTGCCGGGTCAAAGAGAACGATTATTTGAAAACGAATAGTGTTGAACTTTAAGTAATTTTCTTTTAGTAACCCTCAATTTATCATTAGTGGTGTCAAATCAATAAGGTCCATCATTTTTCAATATCACAAACACAAATAATTTTTTTGATAATTGATATAAAAAAAGACTATATTTTAGGACGTAGCGAGTATTTATTAAAATTATAATTTATAAATAGTGTGCAAAAATTCCATTTATATTTTTTAATAATTTATTTGTTGTGTAAAATATTGTGTGTGTATGTAAATATATGTAATTCTAGAAGAGGGCGGAGGGGTTCTCGACATTTGGAAAATGACTTACAGAAAATAAATTCATAAGTCATTTTCCGGAAAAGATGTCTTGATTTTCCGTTGACTCGGAAAAGCTTTAACGTTGATTATATTTTCTTAATGTTATCAAACACTGAAAAATAAGGAAAACGTTTTTCAAAAATTATTTTCCGTGAAACAAACGGAGCCAAAGTATAAATTTTGGGCTATTTGAGGGCTGAGCTGTCAATTTTGTACTGTATCTCTTCCAACTTTAAGAAGTTAATCAAATGGTTAACTCGTGGTATTCTTTACTAAACATCAAGCTAAAATGGATTTAGGGGTGATAAATTGGTCGCGCTAGGCAATTATCGGGTCGATACGATAACATCACGATATGATAAATATGAATACGACACGACAAGCTTATCGTGCCTAATATTAAAACCCGAACACGACACAATAAAAACACGAAAAGCACGACACGACACGATAAGCACGAATAAGCAAAAAAGTGCAATTTATTTAGTCAGACCCGTTAAGCACGTTAAGTCCAATAAACATTATTAAATATATATTTTTAATTTTTTAATACATATTTTGAAAATTTATTAATATAAATAGTCAAGTAGTTTAAAAGTCATAAATGTTCAAATGATAAAATTGTGAAATAATCATGAAAATAGTTCGAAAAAAGTGAACAACCCCTAGTAAATTTAAAAAAATATATTTTAAAAACATATATATTTTAGTTATCGTGTTTTACCGTACTTATGAAACCAGCTCGATAACAACACATTTTTTATCGTGTCTTATTGTGTTGGTCCTATAATGACCCAAACCCGATAAAACTCAGCCCAAACCCTATAATTTCGTATCGTATTCGTGTCTATAAATCGTGTCGTGCCTCAAATTATCACTCCTAAATGGATTGTGTTGCACAAAAACTTAGTGGTGATCAAACTACGAAGCCAACTCATTCAGTTAGTTAAATGTTAGGATGAAACACCCCAAATAAAAAACCGTTAAGACCTCGTTTGGTGCAATGTTTTGAAAGCGTAACGTTTTTAAAACACAATTTTTTTAAAACACAATTTTTTTCTTGTAAACACGTTTAAAAAACTATTTCAAAATGTTATTTTCATAAACATAATAGTTGTAAATGCAACATATTTTTAAAACGTTGCACATTTTTAAAACACTGTATTTTTTACCAGCGTTTTGGTCAAAACGCTCTACCAAACAAGCACTAAATTAATTTAGAAAGAAACTATTTCCACTACAATTATTATTTATCCACTATATCCTTAATTAGTGCATTAAATAAATACATGTATAGATAAAATTACCACATATGTATTTGTTCATTTTAAGTTCACTAATCAAATTATTTTCCAAATTACCTTTTAACATTAATTTTTAGTTCAAATATCAATGAAAAACATAGTTACATTATTATTATTGTTAATTTCTTAATGGATTTTTTGATTAATCTTATGACTAAAGTTATATTTTATAATAAAAAAATATCATAGGGACATTTTTTGTTTACCAAACTCTGAGTAAATAAGTGTTCTTTGGTTATGGAAAAAACCTAAAAGTAAAATTTAAAGATGTAGTTGTAAAATTTTGATCCAATAGTAAAATTATGGCATGACATAGTAGCGTAAAACTGTAAATCTTTTGTCTACTTTTATAATTGATACAAAATTTTAATTCTTGAAAGATTGAACCAATATTCCGTTTAATACCTACCATGCTAATATTGTTGAATTGATCTTTTAAAATAATATTATTTAAACTAAATTAGAATTATTTTAGTTTTGATAATAAAATATTCAATATTTTCTAAAATTTTGGTAGAAAATGCATTATTTTATGATAATGGAATATGAGATGTGAGTGATTAGAAAAATCGACTAAACATATTTATTACGAAAAAAAGATAATAAGTACCTTATTTGTTGAAAATTAAAAAAATTAAAAAATAGAATAATTTTATTGTTTATTGATGTTTGAACTAAAAACTAATATTAGAAGGTAATTAGAAAAGTAAATTAATTAGTCAACTTGAAATAGACAAGTACTTAAGGTATAGTTTAATCCAAATATATATTTATTTAATGTAATAATTAAGGATATAGTAGATATATAAAATATGTACTTAAGGATTAAGCGTTAACCAGTTTAATGAAGTATGAGAGTACATTGAAGACAAAAGTATGTATGTCTGATGTATTGAATGAACCCCTAAGACTAGGTTTAATGGAGTATCATGAACCCTTTAAAGTGGTATCTCCTCCATTAACAAATGATCTTCCTAAATCTTTTGGAATTCTAGTTTGGCTATTTTGGCTTAAGGTCGCTGGGTAAGATACCGAAAATTTTCGGCAATTTTGTGAAGAATGCTTCCTCCTTTGTGAACGGTCCTCTCTCTCTCTCAAGGATCCATCCCATTTCTTTTACTTTATTTTGATTTTAAGCCATTTTGCAATTTAGAAATATATATATATATATATATATATATATATATAATAATAATAATAATAATAATAAGAATTTCATCTATCGGTGCGGTATAAAATTTTTGTATCATAAACATCCTTTGGATCATGATACGTGATCAACCAAAAAAATAAAAAAAAATTAAGACAAATATTATAATTGGCATGTGTTATGATATAAAAACCGTTTGTGTAAAATATATTATACAACTCTGGTGAAGAAAAATATTACTATTTGAATAAAACACCTTGTTAATTAAATTAAATACATTAAAAAAGAAAAAGAAAAATAACCGTATTGGCCCCCCCTTGAAATCAGTCAAAGGACGCAGTCGCACAAGGCCCCAAACAGTTACTAATATTTGGGTATGAAACTGATAGTGCAAAAATGACAAAATTATATAAAAGCATTTACAGAATTACAGATAGTGATAGTGGAAGACTGGAAGTGGACTGACTCAAAGGCAACTGTGAAAAGGCTGAGCAGGAGCCAGGAGGAGCGTCTGGCGGGGTTGAGGGTTGGGGTTGGGGCCGGGGCCGGGGCCCGGGGGGCTTATAAGAATATCTTTCCCAAAAACTCAAAGGCTGAGACTGGTGAGGTCCAGCCTTTTCACACGTGAACACGCTCCCATTACCCTTTTACCTGTAAAATCTCCTAATAATTAATCTTGCTCCATTTATGGGTCACGTGTGATTTCATCTCCCACTCTTGTGAATGTGGTAGGACTAGGGAGTAAAACTACGTGGGTCTATCCTTCTCCTAATCTCCCCTTATCACCTTCTGTCCAAGTTTGATTTAGCTATCTAAAAACATACTTTTTAAAGGTATTAACTCAGAAGTAAGGTCTAATTATTGACTAATCCTAATAGGTGGGTTAACTTGAAATGCACTAGCGTCTGGATCGACACCTTTCTAACAAAATAAAAAAGTGGTTTGACTGTATCAATAATTTTCATTCTACGCTATATTTTAAAGTGTTGTATTCAAACTCGAGGGGTGGTGTTAGAACTTTGTTGAAAATAGGTTAAGATTATTTTGAGTTAAAATAACTTGTTTTTCTCTGTTTAACCTTAAAA
This sequence comes from Codonopsis lanceolata, assembly GCA_013146195.2. Lineage (NCBI taxonomy): Eukaryota > Viridiplantae > Streptophyta > Magnoliopsida > Asterales > Campanulaceae > Codonopsis > Codonopsis lanceolata. The sequence goes on from CM028378.1 coordinate 178,170,173, forward strand.
TAAAGGTGACAACTATATATACACATATTTAGAGTCCATAATGAGATCGGATATATTTCACACACTCTGACGTTTTCCGAACCAACTCGCTTCTCAAGCGAGGGGGGTCGCGGAACGGGGTTCTCACAGTGACGATTCTGTTAAGGACATTGTGTTTTTTTAAACAATAAATGAGGACTAGACTCAATTTTTGGGGGGTTGATAAATTATTTTTACACACTTGACATGTTTTTACACATAGTCTAGATTTTTATTTTGAAAAAAAAAAAAAAAATATATATATATATATATATATATATATATATATATATATATATATATATATGTGTGTGTGTGTGTGTGTGTGTGTGTGTGTGTGTGTGTGTGTGTTGAAAATATTAATTGTTTTCTCAATACAATACATTATATATGCTCCGTTGATATTACTGTTTGCATTGGCAACCAACATTTATAAGTTACATTTTTGCTGGCGAAAAGCCCCACATGTAAATATTCTTTTATTCTGTCAATTTTATTTTGTGGATTAGGACAAACATGAAATAATAGGAATAAATTATTTTCCTTGTTTTTCTTTCTATTTATTGTTGGAATGGCCGTCTCGCGCGATTGCTCCGTCCCTCATAGGATTCAAACTAATCAGCCGAGAAAATCCACATAAAACAAAAGGACATACATTTTTTATTGCTTTATATTAATGTAAAAAGTTTCCAGCTTTCCTAGCTGACTCACACATGTGCACTCACGTAAGAATATTCTGAACTGCTACCATACACCAAAGCCACCCAACCCCCTGCATCAGTCACGTTAGATTGCATATATATCTTTAGGACAATTCATTGACTGGTTGGTTTTTATATCCCAAAGTTAATGACCAATCTCAGCAACAAGAAAATATCTTCTTGATTAAAATACACTGGGATGATCAATAAATTTGACGGTATCTTTTTACAACGATTCGGATGGTGGATCCCGGAAAGAGTATAGGCCCTTCACCCATGATTTGTCTGTTCTTAAGAAGTCAAAAGACATGTGGAATACACAAGTCTTATACTCTGGAAAAAGAATTCACTGTTCCAGGACCTAATAAAGAGAGTCAAAACAAAGTGATGCTTGTCCGACCAACTCTAAGACAAACAAAAAACTTGCCTATTTAATAAAAATGCACACTGTGTCTTTCAACCCAAAGCCTTTAAGCCATACCTCCTTCTATCCTCTTTCCAGAAACCTAACCCGTATTTGGAAGGGAAAAGACAGTTCTGGTCGTTTGATAAGAGAGTTAGGCTCGAATACAGAAATCAGTTCAGATAGTACATATTTGAGTTTGAATATAGAAGTCATTTCAAATAGTTCAAATTTGGATTTGAATACAAAGATCAATTCAACATAGACAAATTTGGGTAGGATAGCTGCTAAAGATGAACGAACCCCATGGGTATCAACACAGAAACTCCCGAATACACTCTAGATCCGGCATTTCAAGAATGACTGGAACATAAATTGGATACACGTATGGGAAATATGATGGATCAAATAATCAAGACTTTTCTCAGGGGCTTGGCAGAAATTACTAACCAATTTCATTCGAAGTTCCAAGAGTCACATAACTCAGTTGATAATCCCCCTCCCTTCACAAAAATTTTTCCCCCAGACAGCAGTATACCAAACACCGACCTCCCTTCAAACACCAACATGGCGAGCACTGAATCTCAATCTTAGAACACAAACCTTCCTCCAAACACTGACAATTCCATACTACAGAAAACTCCATGCCCAAAAACCAATCATACATCCTAGACACTTCACCAAAGGTCACCCTTTGTGAAAAAGCCAAAAGACCACAATAATACCTGGTACAACATGTGATATGTGAAGAATAAGTAGAGGTAACCAATGTGGTTCTTCCTTGCATCACTCAAAAGAGACACAAGCCTTCATAAATTAGTTCGTCTCCCGCACTGTGTCACCCTGATAAAAAACACAAGACTGAAGAATTGAAGGTCTCGAATAACAAACGATTGACACGGACATGATGACGACAATGCTAAATCCAAATCAAAAACCACATCCCGTTCAAAGGAAAAGAAGGAAAAGACCAAAAGGTCACAAGAAAATCCAACAAACCCCACCCAGCATTTGACATATGGAACACAAGAAAGGGTAGCCGATATGGTCTCCCCATGCAATACTTAAACAAAACAGGGACCTCCGGAAATCAGCCCATCTTCCGCACAATGTCAGTCCGATCAAGAGGGCGAGGAACTGAAAAATCCAAGCACCAATACAAAATTGTTGACAATCAAACAGGATGATGGTAATGATAAATCCAAACCAAGCACTACGTCCTACTCAAAAGGAGAGAAAGGACAACAAAGGCATTATGACACCTTGCTTGCACCAAGATCCACAGTTTTCCGAGCATTAGTAGCCTAGGGAAAGATCGAGACACTCAAGAATTATAGGCCCCAAATCCTCTACCTGTCCATTGGAATTACTTCCAGTATTGTGAGTATCACCAATGCATGGGACATGCTATTTACACATGCTTCAAACTTAAGGATGCCATTCAGGATGTCATTGAAGAGGGTATGGCTATAAGCATGAACCAGAATATAAGGAAAAGAGAAAGTAACTATGGGCTCAAAATAGTCCTTGATCGTCATAATCCTGCATATAGAACAATGACAATTCAAAATACTTGGACAATAGATTGGGATCATTATGCTTTAGCATTGCTTGGAAGTGACTTCATGGAAGATACCTTCTTGGGAATGATTTACGAAAGTACTGATTATGTCGAACCACCAGTGGAATTTGTGGCTATCACAGATAGTCCACTACAGAATTGGTACACCACCACAGGGCCTCTCTTGACTACTGCGGGCCTGGTTGATCGTTTTGGATACACAATGCCCCCTTATATCCCTTATGCCATAGACTGGTCACCTACCAGCTTGCTTCTTGATACCAATATCAAGGATCTTACCCCCGAAGACCTTGATGAAATAGCCAACTATATAACTTCCCCTTTTAATGAAAGTCTCAGTGTTTGTATGTACTCATTGGTTGTCAATTTGTTAAAAGACGATTTAACTTAACATAATAAAAACATAATTCAACCAGTTAATAATGAATTACTTAACAAGGTGGACCCAAAAGATAAAAAAAATATTTAATCGAGCTCACCCAGTTGGTCAAGTGATAAGGAAAACATAGATCAGCAGCAGAAGAAGACTTGTATGTCATAAATCTGGGGATGGACAATGAGATTAGAGAAGTCCGAATAGGCAATTATCTACAAGGGCATGACAAAACAACTTTGATCAGTTTACTGACAGAATTTACATGTGTTTATATGGTCCTATGAAGTTGAGCACAGAATTCTAACATACCATGATGCTAAGCCAGTGAAACAGAAACTGTGTAAAATCAAGCCTGAATGGTCTCTCTAAGTGAAAGAAGAGATCATGAAACAACTACATGTCGATTTTATCCAGGTGGTTGAATACCCAATCTGGTTATCAAATATTATGACAGTATCGAAACCGAATGGAATGGTTCGGATCTGTGTCGACTTTCTCGACCAGTCAAAGTTATCTCTTGAATGGACCTAATAAAATACATCATTGGGAAACCATCACTATGCAGCAGGCTAGCCAAATGGTCCTTCTTGCTCAACGAGTTCGACATCACATATGCTACCCTTAGGTTTATAAAGGGAAGCATAATTACAGACCACCTGGCAGATTTGCCATTAGAGACAGAAAATGTCGAGGAACCAGATTTTCCAGATGAAGGCATTTTTGAAATTACAGATCATAACACCAAGTGGAAACTATTCTTTGATGGGGATGCCAATAAATAGGTTTTGGCATCGGGGATACTACTCATTGATCAATCAGATTAGAGTTTGAATGCTTTAACAATACCATAGAATACGAGGCCTGCATCATTGGTCTAGAAGAGGCCCTTCGGAGAGGGGAAAAAGAGTTAAAAGTTTTCGGTGACTCAGCTCAAATCATAAATCTGGTTGAAGGGAAATGGAAAACCCAAGACCCTCGCTTACAGTTATATCATATCCGTTTGACCACTTTGGCCCAAGGGTTTGATGACATATCATTTCACTAGCTGCCACGAGACATAACAGTACAACCTTTTGTAGTATGGAAAAAGGCCACACCTTCCTACTACTTCACAGTCAACACTGCTTCAAAAACAGATGTTAAGCGTGGTATTTGGATATTTGGAATTTGCTTAAAGATGGCAAATATCAAGAAAGGAAGAATTGCTCTTCGACGATGGGCTGCGCAGTTTGTCACCAGTGGAGACAATCTTTACAAAAGACATTACCAGGGTCTAAACCTTTTGTGTATAGACCAAACAAAAGCAGAAAGAGTCATGGATCGATTACATGGTGGAATTTGTGGACCACACATGAACGGACATATGCTTTTTAAGAAAGCAATCATACAAGGTTACTATTGGAGCACGCTCGAAACCAATTGCATTCAGTGGGTACGCCATTGCGACAAATACTAGTGTTTCGCCAACCTACAACACATGCCTCCACATATACTTTACAATTCAATCTCTCGTTGGCCCTTTTTAACCTAGGGAATTGACTTCATAGGACAAGGTCACCCCAAAGGATCAAATGGTCATGAATATGTTTTAGTGGCCATCGACTATTTCACCAAATGGGTAGAAGCAGCTTCCTACATAATATTGAACGCCAAGAAAGTGGCACAGTTCATCAGAACCAACATCATATACAAATATTGGGTTCCGTTTGAAGATGATCTTCGACAATGGTACACACTTTGAAGGAGAAGTTAATTCGCTTGCTAGATGAATTCAAAGTATAGCGACACAAGTCTTCACCTTACTGACCACAAGCCAATGGGGCAGTCGAAGTAACCAACAAAACACTTGAAAACATTATCAGGAAAATGGCTGAAACCGGAAGGGACTGGCCTGATAAATTACCATTAGCCCTTTGGGAATATCCGCACATCGGTTCTCACACCTACTATTGGCTCAGACAACGACATGATGAGTTGGCTCTCCTAGATGAACGCCGACTATTGGCTTTAGAACACACTCGAGCATATCAGAAAAGAATCGCTCGAGCATTCAACAAAAAGGTCAAAGGCCGAAACATTCAAATGGGTGATCTTGTACTTTGAGAAAAACCCCTGAGTTACATTGGCAGTAGGGGAAAATGGAAATCTCCATGGATTGGCCACTACCTAGTGATACACATATAGTTAGGAGGCACGGTATTCCTTAGAAACCAAGATGGGGAAGATCTGGTTCAGCCATTCAACATGGATAAACTCAAACGATATTATGCATAAGCCAGAGTAGTGCTAATATAGCATGCTAAAATGGCTCACATACTTCATCTCTCTCTTTAGCTCCCTAGGTTGAAAACCCGAAAGGGCGGCCTGGGCAAAAGTTAGAGCAAACCAAAAAAGAATAAAAATAAGGAGAAATAAGGGCTCAATAGGTCGAAAACCCGAAAAGGGCGATCTAGGTAAAAGTTAGAGCACACAAAAAAGAAAAACCAAGCGAAAAGAAGAGAGAGAAAAATCTCCCGCATAGTATCCATCATACAACATACAATATACATCGTACGGTCTACAACGTATAGTCTCTGACAAAAGAGTTTTGATAGAACATGTTTTCAGCAAGCTGTTCCCAAATAGGGCTAGAGCTACGTAGACCTGAGCCTCGTAATGAGGAACGTATGCAGCCTAACGGTGTGGTCTAACACATATAGAAGGCTCCTCCTTCACCACATAAATATTGCAGCATCGTTGCAAAAAATTGAGATTGGAACCCTTGACAACAACAGACATAGGGTGCAGCCTAACACACATAGAAGACTCCTTAATTACTGCAGAAATATTGCAGCATCGTTGCAAAAATTTGAGATTGGAACCCTTGACAACAACAGACATAGGGTGCAGTCTGACACACATAAAAGGCTCCTCCTGCACCACAAAAATATTGCAGCGTCTCTATAAAAGTTTGAGATTGGAACCCCTGACAACGTAGGCAGCCTAAGTGTGCGGTCTAACACACATAAAAGACTCCTCCTTCACCACAAGAATATTACAACATCGCTGCAAAAACTTAAGATTGGAACCCTCGACAACAACATACATAGGGGGCAATCTAACATGCATAGAAGGCTCCTCCTTCACCACTGAAATATCGCAGCATCACTGCAAGAGTTTAAGATTGGAACATGTAGACACCCCAATTTCGTACCCCTACTATATAACGTCCTACAAAAATTTCAATATATATTTTATAAAACAATTAGACAAACAAACGTTGCTTTCCGTTAGAGTTTAGGTAACTAGACTTAACAGGGGTTAAACGATAAACATAAAACTCATAAATATAACTTTTCGTTCATACCCCTGCAATATAATGTCCTATACTAATGATAATATATACTCCCTCCGTCCCTAATTTATTGTCCTGGTTGACCCGGCACACCGTTTAAGAAAACATATTTGACTGGATTATTAATATTGGTTTAATGTGTATTTTCCTTTAAAGCCCATGTGTATGTGGCCCATAATTAAAGTAGGGTGAAAAAGTAAGGGTGAAGTGGTAAAAGTGATGTTCTAAAAAGGTAAGTTTCAAAGTGGACAATTATTTTGGGACGGACAAAAAAGGAAAGGAGGACGATAATTTAGGGACGGAGGGAGTATTTTATAAAATTATTGGACTTATAAAAATGACTTTCCGTTAGTGTTTCAGTTAACTGGACTTAACGGCAATTAAATATGCAAAATAGACAAAATAGACAAAACAAATGTGAAGGTCCCTTTGTGAAACTTCAAAATGGTCGTAAAACAATGCATGTAGCCGCTCCCCATGTGTTGGTGCCGCTCCAGCCTCCTCTTCCTCCAAAACAGTTCAAACGGCAGCATTTTCCTCAGTTGCCTCGTGTTGTTTTTGCTGTTGCATTCCCAGGGTGACACCTGGTGTGCCATGCAACTAAAACTCTGTACGCTGTCGTTTAAGTCGACTATTTTCGCCTATTAATAGGGGCCTTTGGTTGGGCACTTTCACTTCACAACAATAAATACGCACACAACCACCTACACATAACAAACACCATCCAATACACACACCCGCAACCCGCAACAATACATCCCGTAGCATCGTATCCCAAAGACAGCACTATAACCCGCAGCAGAAATTTCGCAGCATCGAAACAATATAAAAAAGACTTCCTTTCTCGAAAGAACAGGGGAAGCACAATCTGAATCTTCGAGGGTCTAGTGGGCTAAGCCTAGGTTTATATACTGGGTCAGACATTCACGCTACAAGAGGTAAGTACCAATTTACCGTGTTTCTCGTTAATATAAAATATTATAATATGCATGTCATGTAAATAAATAATAATGTAGAATATTATGATACGCATGCAATGCAAATAATAGTATTATTAGATAAATAGTAAATTTAATTAAAGTAATGATGCATGTTATTAAATACATAATATATGCATGCATGCTATATATATATATATATATATATATATATATATATATATATATATATATATATATATATATATATATATATATATATATATATATGTATATATATATATATATATATATGCCTTCTAGACTACATAGTTCAAAAGCATGTTAAATTTATTTTTAAAACCCTAAACTGAGATCGAAAGGACGAGTTGGGTGCTTAGCTCTTTCCCAACTCGTAACCTAGCCTCCGAACCTATATATTTTCTGAAATAATTGGTTTTTCTCTGTTTAAACCTTAAAATAGAGGTGGCGACTCTGTACATATATATTTAGGGTCCACAATGAGACCAGGCGCATTCCACGCACTCTGATGTTTCAAAGCAACTCGCTTTCACGCGAGGGGGTCGCAAAACGGGGTTCTCACAGAACCCTGGACAACAACAACAGAAAGTGTGGTCTTACATACACAGAAGGCTCCTCATTCACAATGGAAATATATTACAGGTGCTACAACATTACAACATGGTCCTTGACCAACGGGAAGAAAAACCACTACATAACATAATAAAACATAAAATATAAATATAATACAAGGTCCACCACAGGCAACCATTGAGTACATGTTAAAACACTAGGGGTAGTCATTAACATCCCCCAAACACTTAACCCATGCACTGAACCCCCGGGGTAGTCATTAACATCCCTAATGACCAAATGTCCCTTTGTCACCGACGCTTCAATCGAGACCAAACACTTCATCCGAGGAACCCTCGATGCTTCTGCATCACCCTCAAAAGGAAGCACCGACTACCTTCATTGCTCTCAACATATCCATTATCAAGTCCAGCAGCATTACTAGGTCTCCACGCCATCATTTGGCATGGCCACATTACTTCGCCACGCAACATTACTGAGTCTCCCGGCATTACTGGGACCAGCACCAGCATCACCATACCCTTCCTGGAAATGTCAGGATGGTTGACGTGATACTACAACAATAGGAGGACTCGAGCTCCCTGAATCCTTACCAATCTCTAACAGACGAGTGTCCAACCCGTTTGTGAATCTGCGTTCTAACATAACCCAAAGAATACGCTTGATTATGCGAGAATGCTCTTCCATCATTACAACAGCCCAGTCAAGATAAACACATGACATTGGTATGTTCTCTAGGAACACATAGGTAGTGGGACGTTTGGATTCGCTTAGATCCCACATATCGCGAATTAACTCTGGAATATCACCTTCAAATCCTTGTACTGCCATCAAGGGACGATCCTCGTGTGGTATAACCTGCTCCTTACCAAATTGTCGTAGAATTTTGTACGGCAAATAAAAAGTCGTCCTGCAAAGACCAGCCAAAAAGACTTGTGCATATACACTAGTATACATGTGGAATCGCTCGATTTGCTAATGAATGATTACCCAGATAACATCCAGAGGGTTGACATGAGAAAAATGCTTAACCTAGTGTCGCTCATTTTGGAATACATTTTCATAAGTGCCCCTGGCCCCATAACTAGAAGAATCGTAACGTCCATGAGACAAAACCGACGAATGGATCCGATTAAAATGCTCTTCGAGCCATATATGGATTAGTATTGGACTCCTAGATGAAAAATAGTCATCGCTAGACGAGTAAGCATCGAGGTCCTCCAGAGTAGCGGCCAAAATAATTGGAATAATATTCATCCGACAACCCCGAGCCTGCAATACAATGTCAACTGTCCGAACATCAACAGTCCCAGGAGGACCTACTAGGAAGTACCTTCCTAAGATACACAGAAATAAGGCCGCCCTTCGCTGCCTCAGATACACCCTATTTTCCTAATACTTTAAGAAGAGACTAGGAAAATAAGTCAAATCCAGCAGATCCTCATGGATAAGTCTATTGATCCCAATCGAATCAAACCCAAACATTTCTAAGATAGCCATAAATGGAGTGCGAATTATAGAGGGAACAACAACACTGAATTTTGTCCTCGTGGTAGTCATCGCACAAAATTCTTCATAAGTTAGACACATTTCATTCATTGAAAAGTTAAACAAATGAGAATTTGTTAACCAAAAGCAGGAAGCTGCCCAGATCATTTCCCAATTGATATGTAACCCCCTTCCATCCAAAGATACATCGAAACCCATACATTTCATGAAAGCGTTGCCTTTCGTGCCCACTGATAGAATTTATCCATCGGTTTAAACAGGTCTCGTAGATTTCAAGACATGCCATAGATATAAATGAGTCCGCCATGGATGTATTCCTGCGTTAGACAACAATAGATAGTTGACATCGCTTCTTTGGCGATAAACAAATATCAGATGAAACAAGACACATAGTATATTAAGAGTTTGACAAAGTTGGCTTACCAGCTTTTGCAAATCACATAGATACAGATAGATGAGGGACACCGATGGATTGTGGTCCGAAGAAAGTGATAATATTACAGACATAGTAGTGAACTCGTAGATAGAAATGAGTTTACGAATGCAGATACACAAAGAAATGGGAGTATGTCCGTCCTTTTAAAGAAAAAAAATGGGAACTGACCCATAAACCAAAGCAGCCGCCCACGAGCCTCTAGTTCCCCAAAATACAGTGTGCATAACAAATAACAAAAAAATCATTTTTTTCTAAATAAAGCAAATTGCGTCTTTTTACATATACTTGGGTATAAATTGCTTGGTCCAGTGTCAGGTCAAATTTATTGCATATACATCATTTATGTCTCCCCCAAATAGCTACACACTGCCGATAGTTAATATCTTTTGACATGATTTCTTGCAGACATTTAATTTTTTTGAGTTCAATTATGCATCTCTAATATTTAATTCTCATAACATGGTTTTTGCAAACATTTAATTCTTTTGAGTTAAATTATGCATCACTGATAGTTAAATTCTTTTAACATGATTTTTACAAACATTTAATTCTTTTGAGTTAAATTATGTATCTTTCATATTTGTTTGCTCTTAACATGATCTCTTTCAAACATTTAATTCTTTTTGGTTAAATTATGCATCTCTGATATGTATCATAACATGGTTTCTCGTAAACAATTTAATTCTTTTGAGTTAAATTATGCATCTCTGATAGTTAAATTCTTTTGACATAATCTCTTGCAAACATTTAATTCTTTTTGGTTAAATTATGCATCTCGATAATTAAAATCTTTTGACATGATTTCTTGCAGACAATTAATTCTTTTGAGTTAAATTATGCATCTCTTCTGACTTGATTTCTTGCATATATTTAATTCTTTTGAGTTAAATTATGTATCTTTGATATTTATTTGCTCCTAACATGATTTACACATCTACAATATTTAATTCTTTTGAGTTAAATTGCACATCTCTGATATTTATCATGTATCGCTAATGTTTAATTATTTCGAATTAGTTGCATATCGCAACACATTTAGCTCTTTCAAATAAATAGTGTATCACATATAATTGTGCATCGCTAAAACATTAAAATTATATATACATATAATAACTTAATACAATTTAATACATAAAATACATCAGTGTGCGCGTACCGACACGCTCCTCTGCATTCCCGTAGCTCGCGGACCAGGATTGCTAGTCCCAGCACCCATAACCTAAGGGCCTTTCTGGCCTAGATTACTAGTTGGATTATCATCGTCCCTATGATGTACATTGCCCCGACACAAAAGTGCCGCCTTTGTTTTGTGGTACAGTTGAGATACATTGAAAAAATTCTTCAATAATTGAAGATATGAATGCGCGTTCACCTGAGAACTCGCAAAACAAATACATTACAAATACAAATAAAATACAAAACAAATATAATGATGAATACAAGATAAAGTATAGTTTATACATAGCGCACACCTTCTAGGAGACGGTAAAGAGCAGGAGTCTCTTCATCCGACGGAGCTTCCTCGATAGGTAGGTCTGACCATCAACATCCATTGCAACAATATCAGAGAAACCCAAGCTAGTATTTGATGCAATATCCATTGCATCTCTAATAGAGAAACCAAAGTAAATATCTGATGCAATATCCATTGTGTCATTATCAGGCTAACACAAAACTAGATGAAATATCTATTGCATTACCATGAGACTTAACATGAAGACTAGATGCAATATCTCATACAACAACAAGAAGAAATATAGGCATAAAGGTCGTATTAAAATATTCATTGTAACGCAAAAGGGTGAATGTAGGTCTGAATGCAATATCCATTGCAAATAGAAGGTAAACATGGGTAAAGGATGCGATGAAATATCTATTGCAACACAAAAGGTAACCTGGTAGAATAACGTGATGCAACATCTAGTTTGGTGTAGGTAATAATGACACAACATTTGGATATTGCATCGGATATTTACCTTAGGTTTCAAAATACGATGATGCAAAATCTATATTCATCAAATACTAGGGGTGGATATTGTATGCAATGGATGTTGCATCATATTAGGTGATAATTTTGTGTTGATGCAATATTGCATCAGATTTTGTGTTAAGTTTTGTGGCTACACAATGAATATTACATTAGGTTTCGTGGAGATGCAATGGATATTGCATCAGATTTTGTGATAATTTTGTGGTGATACAATGGATATTGCATTTGATTTTGTATTAATCTTGTAGTGGTGTGGTGCAATGGATATTGTATTTGGTTTTATATTAATACAATGGATATTGCATTAGATTTAGACATATGTTTCTCTGTTAATGATACAATGAATATTGCATCAGATCTTGTTCTAGTCTTATGCTGATATAATGGATATGACATCTGGCTTTATGAAGATGCGATAAACATAGTATCATATTTTGTGTTAAGTTTTGTGGAGATGCGGTGGATATTGCATCAAATTTTGTGTTAGTATTGTAGCAATGCAAGAGACATTGCATTAAGTTTTATTGAGATGCAATGGATATTGCATCAGATTTTGTGTTAATCTTGTAGCAAAGCAAGAGACATGACATTAGGTTTTGTGGAGATGCAATGGATATTGCATCAAATTTTGTGATAATTTTGTGATGATGGGATGGATATTGCATATGATTTTGTATTAGTTTTGTAATGATACAATGGATATTACATCTGTTTTTGTAAATAATGCAATGGATATTACATTAGATTGTTGCATAGGTTTCTCTATTAGTGATACGATGGGTATTGCATCAGATCTTGTGATAAGTTTGTGGTAATGCAATGGATATTGCATCTGATTTTATGATAATGCAATGGATATTGCATCTGATTCCGTAATAATGCAATGGATATTGCATTTGATTTTCTGATAATGCAATTGGTATTGCATCTGATTTTGTGATAAGGCAATGAATATTACATCTAATTTCGTGATAATACAATGAATATTGTATCTGGGTTTACTTGGTGATACAATGTATCGCATCTAGATCCGCGTTATTTTCATTATGTTGCAATGAATATTGTAAACTATCTTCCCGCATCATAACTTGTTTCGGCTTAGAGCCGAACTACGTTTGGTTTGATTCCCGATAGGGACACGTATGCACCTATGTCTGTAGGCATGACCATCACAGTACATTTATGTGCATCATCATAGCATTGTTCGGTGTAGCAGAACTACGTTTGGTCTAATTCCCGAAAGGGATACGTAGGCAGCCTATTCCGGTAGGCACGACCATCATAGCACAATTGTGCGCATCACAATATGTTTACATGTTTTTCATAACATATGCATACATACTCTTCATACACATACATGCTTTCATACACGCGTGCTTTCCATATACATATCTTTCCATATGCAAATACATGTTCTCATGTTAAAATGTTTACATGCTTCCTAAGCACATGCTTCTCCACGCATGTTTTGCCATACATGCTTTTCGTACATGTTTTTGCCATACATGTTTATCATCATACACATGCTTGCCTTTTCCATACTTTAAATTTATGTCGATGATGCCTTCTCCATATTTTAATTTTTGTCAATGATGTCTTTTCCATACTTTAAATTCCTGTCGATGATGTCTTTTCCATATTTTAAATTTCTATCGATGATGTCTTTTTTCATACTTTAAATTTATGTCGAAGATGCATTTTCCATACTTTAAATTTCTGTCGATGATGCCTTTTCCATATTTTAAATTCATGTCGATGATGCCTTTTCCATACTTTAAATTTTTGTCAATGATGTCTTTTCCATATTTTAAATTCCGTCGATGATGTCTTTTCCATACTTTAAATTTATGTCGATGATGTCTTTTCCATACTTTTAAATTTCCGTCGATGATGTCTTTTCCATATTTTAAATTTCTATCGATGATGTCTTTTTTTTCCATACTTTAAATTCCTGTCGATGATGTCTTTTCCATACTTTAAATTCCTGTCGAAGATATCTTTAAATTTCAAATTTAAATTTCCTATCGATAATGTCTTTATTTTTCATATTTAATTTTCAGTCGATTATGTCTTTCAATTCATAAAAAACAAAAAAAAAAAAAAAAAAGGAGGAAGAGAGAAGGAGAAATTCCACCACTCCCCGACTTGCATTGCACATGTCTTAAAACTCATTGCATATATAAAAACAATATCTTTCTTGTGATGAAAGTCCCGAAATCGGGAGTCTATATTTTGTCTACGACGTTCGTCTGCATGTGAATTCGCTCACTTGAGAAATTTCATACTCATGCGATATAATGTCCTATAATAATAATGATAACATATATTTTATAAAATTGTTGGGCTTATAAATATGACTTTCTGTTAGTGTTTCAGTTAACTGCACTTAACGGGAGTTTAATGATAAACATAACATGTGGGGCTCTGAGTGAAACTTCAATTTGGTCGTGAAAATACCCAATGGAGCCACTCCCAGCCCCTGGGAGCCGCACCCCCATGCATGGGAACCGCTCCATGCTCCTTGTTTCCTCCAAGCAGCTTAAACGTTGTCGTTTCTTCAGATGCCTCGTTCGTTCTTCTATTGTCTCGCTCCCAGGCCTCCATCTGGCGCGCCATGCACTGAATTGAGAAGACGTTGTCATTTATTTGACCATATTTCCCCTATAAATAGGAGGCTTCGACTCCCTCATTTCTCACCCATCAGACCCACAAAAACCCATCTGATACACCATCAACACACATAACCCGCATTTCATACACTTTTCCTTCCCGAAGCCTCCTCTGTCGAATAAGACGAAAAAGAAGAAGAAAGCATCGCTTTATACCCCACACCGAGCCATCCGAAGATTCAGTCTTTGCCCCCCGGCAAGCCGATCACATACTCATATCCATAGTCATACTCATACACATACCCATACTCATACTTATACTCATAAAAAAAACTCCCTCTCTTGGAAGGACAGAGAAAGCACGCATGAAGTCTTTGAACGCCTAGTGGGCTAAAGCTTAGGCGTATCTACCGGGTCAGACATTCACGCTACAAGAGGTAAGTACTAATTTACCGTCTTTCCCGTTAATATAAATAATGTAGAATATTATGATATGCATGTTATGTAAATAATAATAATATTATAATTAGTTAAATATTAGTATAATATAATTAATAAATAGAATGTAAATAAAGTAATTATGCATGTTGTAAATATATAATCATGCATGCTATATATATATATATACAGGCATAAACACACATACATAGTCGTTACTATGCACAAATAACATTAAACAAATTAATGTTATTTTCAACATATATACATATAATAAATACCTTTTTGGACTATAAACTTTTAAAAAGCATGTTAAGTTATTTAAACCCTAAAATGAGACCGGAAGAGCGAGTTATGTGCCTAACCCTTCCCAACTCGTAACCTAGCCTCCGAACCTACATATTTTTTTGGAATAACTGGTTTTTTTGTTTAACCTTAAAATAGAGGTGACGACTCTGTATATACATATTTATAGTCCACAACGAGACCGGGGCATTCCACGCACTTTGATGTTTTTCGAACCAACTTGCTTCTCACGCCGGGGTCGCAGAACGGGGTTCTCACACCACCCTTGGGAGCGGCTCCATGGGGTGGGGTGCAACTCCTTCTATTGTTTTATGGTCAAATCAAATGTTTCAATTTAAGCCCTGATCAAGTTTGTATATATCAGTTAACTCCGTTAAGTTCAGTTACCTGTAACACTAACAGAAAGTAACGTTTGTTAGTCCAAATCTATTTATAAATTATATGTTATCATTGTTATAGGACATCATATCGTAGGGTACAAAATTAGGGTATCTACAGAGTCCCTCAACGACGGAGTTTGCAAGTGAACGCGAGTTTACAAGCAGACGAACCTCGTTGATAAGAAATAGACTCCCGATTTCGGGACATGCATTGCAAGAAATATTTTGTTTATATATATGTTTTGAATTGTAAAATATGTGCAATGCAAGTCGGGGCGTGGTGGATATATCCTCTTCTCCTCCTCTTTTTTTTCTCTTTTATCTTTTTTTGTCTATTAAAATGCGTGTATATTGAAATCCATGTATATGGAAATGACATGTATATTGAAAGACATGTATGTTGAAATGTATGCATATATTGAAAAAAACATGTATATTAAAAGACAATGTATATTGAAAGACGATGTATAATGAAAAGTCAGTGTATATTGATAGGCATGTATATTGAAAAGAAAGGTGTATATTGAAAGAATCGTATCTTCAAATATCAAGTATCTTGAGAAATCTTATATTTTGAAATAACATGTATCTTGAAACATCATGTATCTTTTGAAATCATCACCACATATCTTTTGAAAATATCATGTATCTTTTTGAAAATATCATGTGTCTTGAAAATATCATATATCTTTTGAGAACATCATGTATTTTGAAAATATGTATCTGTGTATGTGAAAAGTATGTATGTATGTGTATATTTTATGATGTGATGCATGAAGATTATATGTGAGATTTGATGCATGCAAATATTTAAAATGCAATGCATGTACTTTGTTTTTCCTCTTGTTGTTATTTGCGCGAGACAGAATGTTGTGTTATTAGCGTGGGCTGCCACCAGTTATCCTTGTTGACGGTTGTCAACTTCCGTTAAGTTCAAGTTTGTCTGGAGGGGGCCAACCTGCAAATAGGGCATCCAGGGGGTTTATGTGTCAAAATTGCAAACCTCGAGGGAAAGGGAAGGAAAAATTCCTTCCCTTTAGGCGCACAGGCAGTGGCTTCTGCCATTGTTGCCGATGCTTTGTCTTTTCCCTTTCTCTCTCAAATTTCTTCCATTTTTGTTTATTTCTTGCTCAAATCATCTATATTTGTTTGTATAACAAAGGAAAAGCCACGCACACCCCGAATCGGGCCAAAATGCTCGAGACGGGAAGCCTTTGAAGAGAACAAAGTCCGATATCATTTTTTGCCGACGATTGGGAGGATATCCATAGAGTTCCATGCTCCCATGTCTCAAATTTGACTTCTTCGGTAAGTTTTTCTTTGATTTTGTCAAAATCAAATGCTTTGATTTTCTTGTATTCTTGTAATTTGTTGCAATTAGTCGGATAATTCTTATCTTGTGTTTGGATATTTCCTACAATGTTAGTATGTAGAGATAATATAGGATGAAATGACAGAGCATATTGATATGAGAAATGTGTATTTTGTTGTAGAAAAATGTTGATTATGCATATTTTGACTGTGTTATTTGCTAAATTTGATTGTGTATTTGATGGGTAAAAATATTAATTTAGTAAATGTGGTAACATAATTGTGCAAAGGGATGTATAAGGATATAAGATTTATGATTTAAAAAATTTCGGGATGACCCAGGATGTGCAATGTTTGTGCCTAAAGCTAGACAAGGTGAATATCATGTTTGACCCAAATGGCCAAATGACAGAAAAATAGTAAATATAGATATTTATGTGCATCAGGAAAATGTCTTTGTAGTATATTTATCTGTTGAATGGTAAGAGTTGGGTTTTAATACCAAAAATATAATTCTGAAAGAATGTTTTATTATTTATTAATGGTTACTTATATATATATTGATTGTTATTTGTATTATTTTATATGTACATTTGGTATTTATGTATATTATTATTATTATCTTCTTTTATTATTATATGTATTTAATATTATTTATTTATTTATTTATTACTATTTATCATTTATATTCTTGTGATAACATGAGGGTTATTGTGTAGGTAGAAATAAATAAATAGAGGATGTTTTCAATTAGAAGTGTCAATTGTTTTATGTATGCCATGAGATGTGAGAAATAAAATAATTATTATGAAAAAGTATTCTGGTAGGTAAAGAGGACGTGTAACAGTTTAATATATGTATTTGTTTGAAAGAAGATGAAAGAAATGTTATATGTGTCATGTAGGAAATGCTCATGTAATTATGAGTGTAAACTCATGTATTTGTTATCATTTATTATCTATTTATTTCATTTTTAAGTGAAAAAGAACCTGCAACGTATACGTTGTACTGCGGATCATGTGGAGGAGATTTATGAATCTCTTCCTCCTCGGGAAAGATATTTGTTGGATCAAACTAGGTTTGCTCCGTTTTTGAGTGCATTAGGTAATTTCTCCAGCTTCTAGAGAATATACGAGGTGTTGCGAGAGTATTGGTAGGACACCACTCATACTTTCCATTTCGCATGGAGAGAGGTGACCATGATGCCGCTTGATTTCGTTGCCATCACTGGTGTTCCTACTAGACATGGCATATGTTTGGCACCTGATCTGGATCTCAGGTTCCGTTCTGACGAGGTTTACGATTTATTGGACTTTAAGCCGTC
Source organism: Codonopsis lanceolata (assembly GCA_013146195.2). Classification (NCBI taxonomy): domain Eukaryota; kingdom Viridiplantae; phylum Streptophyta; class Magnoliopsida; order Asterales; family Campanulaceae; genus Codonopsis; species Codonopsis lanceolata. The sequence goes on from CM028378.1 coordinate 178,188,422, forward strand.
TACAAGAGTAGTCATGAGATATGCACTCCTAGCGTAAGTGAGTGGCTCTAGAGTAGTGCTCGCTATGTGAATGATGTTAATATTATTTGATGTATCCCAAATGAGTAGATAAATTGGGCTTAACAAAATATGATATCTGGGCTTTAGATCTTTGCGGCCCTAACTTGCTAAGAATGTCGAAATAAACGTAAATTGGACAGGGGACTTTCCCTATAAAGGCACTCCGACATGATAATCAGATAACCAACAAGTGTATAGACAATTTGATAGAGTTTTGGCCTGGATTTTATTGAACGTACCTTCCCTCTTGTTCAAGAAGGGTTTATATAGTTTTAGCCATGAAGGCTGAGGCGTGGGCCTTAACTGCCGAGCGGAAAAGACGAACATGATCAAGGCCACGTCCAGAACGTGGGGGTGGATTTTTCGGCATTAACTCCCCACGTTTTGGACGACCGTTATCAATATTCCTGAGCCGGTTAGCTCTGCTCGCTATGGTGTCCTCCTACTCGCTACATACTTGGCCCCGAGTTGATAATGGGGATAGTGCCTACTCGATGTGTTGTAAGGGGAACCGAGAATAGATCCATTCTCGCTGGTAAATTGTGCTTGCAATCGAAGATAGGCACGTGCCCGCCCGTGGTAAGGTGGTCACATGTTGAGCACGTGATTACTGCTCGGGCCATTTGGGCTGGACAACTCATTATTATTATTGAAAAATAATACCAAAATTTTCTTTTAAAAAATCAAGTCAAAAAAAAAAATCCTCTATTCATAAAATCTAATTTAAATCTTTTCATTTAAAAAATTCAAAAAACTTAACTTTTTTATACTTTTATGATTATGAAATTGTAGTAGTAGTGAATGTCAAAATAATAATAGTAGTAAATTTATTGAGGCTATGGCTATTGTTGTTGTTATTATTGTTGTTGTTATTATTGTTAGTAGTAGTATTATTATACAAAATATAATTTATCACCATTACCTTTATTGAAAAGAAAGTATAAGATTCCAAACTTTTTTTCTTACGACGTTAGCATAAACGTTACGTTTTGGACTGTTTGGTATTAAAAGTCTAACTTTGGGACTTTTTAGATAGAAGAATTATTATTGAGATTTTTTGGATATGCGATTTTTTTAGTTGGACTTTTTGGTATTTTTTCCAAAAATAAGTATTCTCATTTATTACAATTTTCCAATAGAGTCCGTTGGTTAAGTAGATAAATGTTAGTCACTTTGAACATTAATGTAGACACATGGAACTATACATATGGTTTTTTATAAATATAAAAAATTGATTATTTTTTATTTAATTATTTATGATAAGCTGCATAAATTTGGGGGACCCGTCCTGCCAATTTTAAATTTGTTTGAAGGAGTTTGGAGTTGGCAACATCAGCGACTGAATATAAGACTCTAGCAGTCTAGCTTGTGAATTCTATAAAGTGATAAAATTAGAGCACCACAAAATACAAGGTTAAAATTCTGGTATGTCCCTTTTTAAAAGTTTTTAATCTTAAAAGTCTATCGTTCTTTTTTAATCGTAAAAGATCATTTTTTGAAATATTATTATGAAAATGTAATCGTCTCCTTCAATAACTCCGACAACACACTTTGGATTCAAAAATCATCATTGTTGCATAACGAAATGGGGATCGTAGATTCGTGAGCCTCCGAAAAGTAAACGAGTTTTCTGAATCATTAACTATGAAACTTTAATAAAAATGTGTTGAGTTGGAAGATTTTCACAGTAAACGAAGGTGAAGAAGGAGGAATAAGAAGGGTTACGACTTACGACGGAGGAGGAGGAATAAGAAGACTTACGACGGAGGAAAATGGAAGAAGAAAATTGAGGACATGATTTGTTTCTTTACGATTTTGAACCGCGGTGCAATTAGACTAAACAGTTAAACTATTTTGAATTGTGGTGCAAAAATATCAGATTAAATTGATGAATCGCGTGCAAATAGACTAGACAATTAAACCATTAAACTGTGATGTAAAAAATAATGTAATAAAATTGATGAATCGTAGTACAATTAGACTAAACAATTAAATTATTGAACTGCAGTGCAAAAATTAATGCATATATTTTTGAATCGTGGTGCATATATTTTTGAATCACGGTGCATAATTTTTTTAAATCGCGGTGCATAATTTTTTTGAATCGTGGTACATTTTCGTAGCACGCCTCAGGCTCATTAAGGGTATTGCAGTCATTTCACCCCCAAAAGTGTCTTTTTCGGTTGAAAAAAACACGGTACTGGAGCGAATTAAAACTTTGAAAAGTGGATCGGCCCACAATTATTTCAAAATACAACCTCTCGAATCGGATCCATTTCTACGCTTCTTCCCTGATGTGTGGTAAACTAGTTGGCCTACTATCGGTCGGCACCATAACCACAATCCGAACACAATAATATAAAAATATGATAAGTAAAATTGTTAAATTTAGGATAAAATTCTGGCCTAGTATGTCCCTTTTCTAAAGTTTTTAACCTCAAAAGTATGTCATTCTTTTTTTTAACCGCAAAAGACCACATCTCGAAATATTATTCCGATAATGTCATCGTCTCCTTCAACATCTTCGTAAATTTCATAAAAGTACTTGAGGAAGAACATCATTGACCGAAATCCAGCTTTATGCCCATCTTCTTCCTCGAGTTTCCATTTCTTGGCCAACCTCCGGTTTCCATCTAGGATGAATGCCATGTGTTCTAGGGATTGGCCATACATATATGACACTGTTGATCCTCACTGGTTCTAGATTTGGTTGAGTCATCCTTTCGATTATATTATATAATGGCCAAAAGGTCTGCATACCGGTTACCATGACAACTGTCTTAGAATCATGGTTGTAATAGAATTAGTTTAGTGTTAGTTTCCTCCAAGTCGCGGACCAATGGGTTTCAACAACAGATCCTAAGATCTCTCTTCACCAGCAGTCCTCTAAGTCTGCTCTAGCGTGTTATGAAGACTGATCAAACACGTGGAGTCTAGGTCACATATTATTGACTTAGATAGTTAAAATATCTAAGGAAGTCAAGGATACATTGATTGAATCACTTCAATAGTTGTACAGACTGTCCATCTATTATCAAGTGTGAAGACATTGCCTATTTTGGCTAAGAAGACTTTAAGTTGTACACTCCTGCAAACTGGAAATTACCATGTTTGGTTTGTGTCCCTACAACATTGCACATCTGATGGTTGTTCGTTGAACAACTTGTATAGCGTCGAATGTATTTAATGCATATTATCGTTGGAGACATCTTCCCCAATTTAAAATCCAACGGGCTTCAAGATCTCCCTTGGTATATATTCTAGCATTGGAGACTTGAAGATCAACCTCTTGAGCATTCAATACTCAGGCATTTATTCTCAATATCCTCACACTTTCAAGAGACCAACAGGATAAGAACTAACACTCTAGCGAATTCACTGAAGCTGCAGCTCTTCCTTAAAGCATTCTGATTGTCGTATTTTATACGTCTTTATCAGGTACTTTTATGACTTAGAAATAGCAATTCCACGAGACTTTTAGTTACTAATATGTGTTTTTGAGCTATATTGTGAGTTTCAAGGTTTTAGGTGAAATTATGGGATTTATAAAACTTTTAATGAAGATTTCAAGGAAGGGTGCAAAGTGCAACAATTAAAAAGAAGTCAGAAAAGACATCTAGACACCATGCGACCGCATTCCTCCAAGACCTTGCCCCCACAAGGTATCCAGCGTGCAGCCCCAGCCAGATCAAGACCCTTGTGGACGCAAGATATTCACACCTTATGGCCGCAAGGTACCCAGAAACCAACTTACGGGTGTTTCACCTGGATTGAACCTCTTCCTTCCCCTAAAACACCTTGATATATATAGAAGACGGTAGCCAAAGCAAAGGGGACGTCCAAAAATAATTAGTAGACGGTTCTAACATCCGATTTTAGTTTGTAATACACAGTTTAGTAGTTGTAATCATAGTTTTGAAGATCGATTCATATATTCCTTCAACCCGTTGTTTGGTTCATCTTCAAGGATGAACTAATCGTCCATTAATCTAGGAATTGGGAGGTAACTTGTATCGAATCTATTGCTTAATATATTTTTATTCATTCAATTATTGTTAATCATGATGTTTATCAACCTCTTTACTGTCTAACTTTGACCAAATGAATGGAATCGCAAGTAGTAAAGACCTAGAGGTGCGGATAGCTGCACGACCAAATATATATGTCGTACACTGGCTCACCATTATGATAAATTGACCTCATCGATGCACGAGAGTGATAAGTTAGGGTCAGGTTCATATATATGTTCCTAGGTGACAGATAGGAAATTTATATGTTCTTGTTCTTAGGATATAGATTGGATGAATTATTTAGGATGGAGACTGAATTATAATTTGACAATCTATATCTATCTTTTGTGAACGAACCCAAGATATTGTTTGATACTTTGCTTAAAAAGCAATAGAGTAGATGCAAGTGAATCCCCAATCCTAGATTTCCCTCTTCCATAAGATCTTTATAAATTGTGATTGCTACTTAGTTTATTAATTAGATTTCTTGTTTTAGTATAGTAAAATTAGATTAAATAAAACAAAATAAAAACCCCCCTTAGTTAAATTGCTACCGATATACTTGCTACTTGAATTCTTTTTGTATCTGTAGTTCGACCCTTGCTTCCCAAACTATTCTGCAATAATCTTGTGCACTTGCAAGGTATTAAAATAAAACACGATCAAGTTTTTGGCGCCATTGTCGGGGACAAGCTATGTTTCTAGCTAGTTTGTTGCTAGCGTTGTTTTTAAATTCAGTTTTTATAAAAAGAAAAATACAAAAAGATTTTTATTTTCTAGCTTTTAGTTTTATTCATTTTTATTTACTTTTGATTTTATACATGGTCGTAGATCTCTAAATCCAAAACTGGTAGAGTTAAATCAAAATATAAATAATTTTGGTAAGAATCAGGAAGACCTTGATAATTTGGAAAACCAGTCTGTTAATCAAGAACAGTTTGATCGAGAGGATTCTCTATGTGATCCTCCAATGGATAACATCAATAATCAAAATCCTGAAAATCCAGTTCCTCCGGTAAATATAAATCAAAGAAGGGAGGAACCTGTTGATAGAAATATGAAAGTAATAATCAATCAAAAGAACTATAAATGATTATGGTTGACCCATGTTGAATGCAACACCATCATGTTTAGTTTTACCTGAAGCGGTAAGAAACTTTGAACTTAAAGGTCATTTTTAAAACATGTTGCCTTCATTCCATGGATTGCCATCTGAAGATCCAATAACTTTTGTCAAAGAATATAGTTTTATGACTGATAATTTTCCGTTAGGAGGCCTAACTGAAGATCAGATAAAAATGAGATACTTTCAATGTGCATTAAAAGATGTAGCGAGAAGATGGTTTATGAATTTAGTACCTAGAAGTGTTTATACATGGGCTCAACTATATGATTTGTTCATGGGCAAATTCTATCAACATACATCTCTTTCGGATTATAGGAAGCAAATTATGGCTTTTCAAACAAAACCAGGAGAGACATTCCATGAAGCATGGGATAGATTTAAAAATTTACTTATTTTGTGCCCCGTCATAATCTATCTCAAGATGTGTTAGTAACTCAGTTTTATCATGCTCTTTTGCCTTGCAAACTATGGTTGATAGTGCAGCCGGTGGTTCTATTAATAGAATGACACCAGCTGAGTTAGAAAATTTGTTTGAGATCTTAAGTGCAAATTCTCAACAGAAAAGTTCAAGAGGTAAAAGTAGAAGTTTGTTTCAAGTTCAAGACAAATCAGATACTCGGGCACAAATAGAACAATTAAAGGCACAAGCAGAAGTTTTATATCAAAATATATAGAGCACAAATTCAAGAAGCATGTTCTATTTGTGGATTAAATTTTCATGCTACTAATTTGTGTCCATCTAGTGTTGTGTATCCTGAACAGGCTAATGCGATGAATATGTACCCTCCAAGGCAAAGGAATGATCCCTTTTCCAACACATATAATCCAGGTTGGAGGAATCACCTAACTTTTCATGGGGAGGAAATAAGCCCTTACAACCTCAACAATTTCCTAAGCAAGGACACTTACAGATTGAAGAAGCTCCAAAATCAGATGGATTAAATAGTGGACAAATTGCTCTTAATAAATATTTATTGAAACCGTAGAAAGTTTGTAGAAAGAACTTGCAAAATTTCAAGGAAGAGAAGAAGGGAAGTTCCCTAGTCAAACAAACAAGCAAAATCTATCACTACTCTACAAAGTGGTAGAATCATTGGAGAAGAGGTAAGTAATCCTACTCAATCTACAGATATTCCTGATAATGTAGGAAAATCTGGTAAAGAAGTTCAAGAAAAAGATAAAGATAAAGGTGAAAATATCCAAGTAAAAGACAACCAAGATAAAGAAAAAGTCACACAAGAAAAAGAGCAAGAGGCAGAACCTCTTGAGGAACCATATGTTGCTCCTCCTCCATATGTTCCTCCAATACCATTCCCTAGTAGGTTAATGAAAAACAAGATTGATAAGCAGTTTACGGAAATTTATAATATGTTGTCCAAAGTGAATATTAATCTCCCTTTGCTCAATGTCATTAAAAATATTCCGTCCTATGCCAAGTTTTTCAAAGATCTCCATTCTAGGAAGCACAAATTTGAAAAGAATGAGAAAATAATTATTTCTGAAAACGTTAGTGTAGTATTACAACCTGAACTCCCCGTAAATTAAAAGATTAGTTTTAATATCCAACTTTCCTTGCTATGCTAGATTTAGGAGCGAGTATCAATTTAATGCCTTTAAGTTGTCTATAAACAATTAGGATTGGGTGAATTAAAACCCACTACTATGTCTTTACAGTTAGCCGATCGTTCGATCAAACATCCTTTGGGAATAGTAGAGGACATTCTAGTGCAAGTAGATAAGTTGATCATCCCAATCGACTTTGTGATTCTAGAGATGGAAAGAAAGATATGCACTAATAATGAAGTTCCTATTTTGTTAGGAAGACCATTTATGGCCACACAAACACCATGATAAATGTGAAGAATGGTAAGTTATCGATGTCAGTTATGGGAGAAACTGTAGAAATTCCAGTTTTTGATGCGTTAGATAGACCAAGTGACATGAATGCATGTTTCTCAATTGATGAAATTGAAAATCTTACAACCCAAAGTTTTGAAGCAAATTTAAATGATGATGAGTTAGAGAAAGAAATGTTTGGAGAAGACCATGATGATAGAACCTTCTCTGATGTAAGAATTGACATAGAAGAATTAGAAAGAGAACTCCAAGAGGCAGATGCTAGAAAAGAGAAGGAGAGATTAGAAGCTCTTAAAAATGATAGTGAAAATATAAGAAGAATTAGAAAGCCCTAAATCAAAAATTGATTTAGGATAAAATAGAAATTGATGAAGATAAAGTAAAAGCAAATTTATAAGGATGGATGAAAAGAAAAAGTTAAATGGAAATTCCTAAGTTTATCCCATCTATTAAATCCCTCCGAAGTAGAATTAAAGCCTTTACCATCCCATCTGAAATATGTATTTCTTGGGGAAGGCAAAACTTTGCCCGTTATAATTATTGTGGATTTAACGGAAGAACAAGAGTCAAGCTTGTTAAGAGTATTATGGACACATAGAGAAGCTATAGGTTGGTTCTTAGCAGATTTGAAAGGTATCAGTCCTTCTATGTGTATGCATAGAATTCATTTGGAAGAAGGTAGCAAACCTTCTAGAGAACGTCAAAGAAGACTTAACCCCCATATAGAAGAAGCATTTAGAAAAGAAGTGCTTAAGCTTCTTGATGCGGGTATAATTTACCCGATATCTGATAGAAAATAGGTTAGTCCGGTTCAAGTAGTTCCAAGGAAATCGGTAATTACTGTAGTTAAAAATGAGAAAGATGAGTTAATTCCCACAAGAACTATAACTGGTTATAGAATGTGCATTGATTTGAGTAAACTAAATGTGACAACGAAAAAAGATCACTTTCCTTTGCCCTTCATTGACCAAATCCTTGAAAGATTAGCTGGCCATGATTATTATAGTTTTCTTGACGGTTTTTCTGGTTATAATCAGATTCCACTTGCATCGGAAGACCAAGAGAAAACCACTTTTACTTGTCCCTTTAGTATCTTTGCATTTAGAAAGATGCCCTTTGGACAATGTAATGCCCTAGCTACTTTTCAAAGATGCATGATTTCTATATTTTCCGATTTAGTTGAAAGATGTGTAGAAGTGTTTATGGATCATTTCTCAGTGTTCGGAAATTCTTCGATAATTGTATAGAAAATCTAACATTGGTTCTAAAATGATGTTGTGAAACTAATTTGACCTTATGTTGGGAGAAAACGCATTTCATGGTTAAACATGGGATAGTTTTAGGTCATGTTGTGTCTAACAAAGGAATTGAGGTAGATAAAGCTAAAATTGAAGTTATATCACAATCACCTCCCCCAACTACAGTCAAGGGTGTTAGAAGTTTTCTAGGACATGCAGGTTTTTACAAAAGATTTATAAAAGACTTTTCAAAAATCTGTAAACCTTTATGTAATCTTTTGGCGAAAGATACCGAATTTATTTTTGATCAAGAATGCTTGAATGCATTTAATTTGTTAAAAGAACAATTAACAACATCTCTTATTTTAACTAGCCCTGATTGGTCTCTTCCTTTCGAAATCATGTGTGATGCATCGGATTTTGCAATTGGAGCTGTGCTAAGACAAAGGGTAGACAAGAAACCTCATGTGATTCATTATGCGAGTAGGACATTGAATGATGCACAACTCAATTATACAACCACTGAAAAAGAATTTTTAGCAGTTGTGTTTGCACTAGAAAAATTTTGATCTTACTTGCTAGGATCAAAAGTTATTATATTCTCTGATCATGCAGCCCTAAAATATCTTTTGAGTAAGAAAGAGGTCAAGCCTAGACTCATTAGATGGATGTTATTATTGCAAGAATTTGACATTACTACTAAAGATAAAAAGGGAACAGAAAACGTTGTTGCCGACCATTTGTCTAGGTTGGAATTTTTACCTTTGCTTGAAAGCAAATATCTTCATAATAAAATTCCTATGAATGAAGATTTCCCTGATAAACAATTGTTAACAGTTAAAAATTTTGAACCTTGGTACCCTGATTTTGTTAACTACCATGTTGCAGATATTATTAATCATGATTTTGATTTTTATCAAAGAAAGAAATTTTTAACAGATGCTAAATATTATTTTTGGGAAGGACCTTATTTATTTAAAATTTGTTCAGACTCCATAATTAGTAAATGTATTCAAGACCAAGAACAACAAAGTATTTTGACATTCTGTCACGAGTACTCTTGTGGTGGACATTTTAGTGGCATTAAAACTGCTAGGAAAATCATGCAATTTGGTTTATATTGGCTACTGTTTTTAGAGATTCTGAAACATTTTGCAAAACATGTGATAAATGTCAAAGGACTGGTAGGATTAGTAAAAGGAATGAGATGCCCTTGCATAATAATTTAGTTGTTGAAATTTTTGATATATGTGGTATTGACTTTATGGGTCCTTTTCCTGTTTCAAATGGGTGTGAATATATTTTAGTTGCTGTTGATTATGTGTCAAAATGGATAGAAGTCATTGCTACTCGAAATAATGATGGCCAAACAGTTTGCAAGTTTTTAGAGGATATATTTTCTCGGTATGGAGTACCGAAGGCAGTAATTAGTAATCAAGGAACGCACTTCACCAATCGTTTGATGAATACGTGCCTTAGAAAACATGTTGTGACACACAAGTTGGCTACACCATATCATCCTCAGACTTCTAGCCAAGTAGATATAAGTAATCGACAGATAAAGGCAGTCCTTAAAAAGACTGTTAGACCAAATCGTAAAGATTAAGAACCAAAACTTAAAGATGCTCTTTGGGCATATCGAACTGCATATAAAACTCCAATAGGAATGAGTCCTTATAGGATGGTGTACGGAAAAGCCTGCCATCTGCCAGTAGAAATTGAACATAAGGCATATTGGGCTATTAAACCCCTAAACTTTGATCTAGCTTTAGCAGGTGAAGAACGGCTTTACCAGTTAAATGAGTCTGAAGAGCATATGCTAAATTCATATGAGAATGCGAAATTTTATAAAGAGAAGAGCAAACGATGCCATGATATGAGAATCTCTCAAAAGGTATTATGTCCTGGTTTAAAGGTGTTTCTCTTTAATTCTAGACTTAGATTATTCCCAGGAAAATTGAAATCGAAATGGTATGGTCCTTTCACTATAGTACAAATTTACCCACATGGAGCAGTTTATATCAAAAACTCAAAGACTGATGAGATATTTAAACTTAATGGTCATCGACTCAAACTCTACAGTTAGGTCGAGCCAAAGACGTTAAACAAGTGCGCTAGGTGGGAGGCAACCCACTTTGATGAAATTTTATTTGATTTCGTAGTGTAATTTAAATATGTTGTTCTACATCTTATTTGATTACGTGCATTTAAATTAAATGTTTTCCAATATTTGCATTATTCAAATTTGGGGGAGAAAGACATCTTAGTGTTGTATTTATATGTTTTTAATATTTTAGTATAGAAGTTTTGTAGAATTTTCAGAGTGCAGGAAAGAAACGACCTAAATGGAACGTAACAGAAGGACTTAAATGAAGACTGCTCAAAATCTCTGAAATAGCTTCCCAAGGCACATTCTGTGACCCTTGCGAACACAAGGTCTTAAACACCTTGCGGCCGCAAGGCCCTATTAATCTCAAAAAACGCGTGACCCTTGCAGCTGTAAGCCCTCGGACCCTTGCCCCTGTAAGCCTTGCATCAACTTCCGTGCCCTTTTACTGGGTACCTTGCGGACGCAAGGTATACACACCTTGCGGCCACAAGGCCTTCTTTATAAGCAGAAACAAGGCGGCCATGAGCCGATCACAGATTTTCATACCTTTCCTCTCCGAAACCTCCGTCAATCTCTCTTTCTCAAGAACTCCGGCGAAGCTCCCTCATTCCGGCCAAGACTCAAGTGATCAGTCGCCCCTCTTCAAGCTCCATCATCATCTCTACCCTTTATCTCACTCCATCCGAGCCTTGAGGAAGAAGTGCAGCCGCCATTTTCGCCGACGTCAAAGCTTCAACATTCCGGCCAACCCACCATCACAGTTAAATCATTGAAATCCTAGTATCTTCTATCCCTCTCTATTTAAATTGTGATCCGTTAAAGTTTTGCATACTAGGGTGAAAGAAATAATTCTAAGTTGTTTACGTGCATACTTTAGTTGTTTTAGTTAGGTTGTTTTATTTTAATTTTAAGAGAGTAGATTTAATTATTTTTGTCCCTATAATGGCCCCTAAGCGTAGAAACACCGGACCTTCTTCGTCCCGCTCCCCAGAGGAGGAGCAAGAGTATTAGCCCACTAGGTCCATGTCTTTTGAGGCATCAGAGAGCTACACTATAGAAGCTCTCCAAAAGCATAATCCTTGAGAGGGGATTTAAGGCTAAAGACTTTTCTCTCCCTGCCCACTTCGCCCAGTGAAGGTGGGGCCCTCTTTGTGCGACTCCGGGTGTGGCCATCGTGGCCATAGTCCGTGAATTCTACGCCAACGGGTGTATTTCTATCTTTGGCGAGGTACTTGACATTAGTTCTGTTAGGGGTAGGGATGTCGACTTTTCACCCTATAGTATTAACTGTTATTTCGACACCCCTAATTTTGTGATGGGTACTGATTAGTACAGTATCCATATCACTAATTCTCTCCATCTCGAGGTGGTAAATCCGACTATCACAACACCTGGCACGGTTTGGACCTATCATCAAGGTCCATCGTTTGGCCCCCGTACCACGGACGAGTCCCATTTGACGAACACGGCCAAGGTCGTGTTCAAATTTATCTGTGCACGTCTTATGCCTTCCAGCCACCAGCACATTGTGTCTTAGCGTAAGGACATTTTGATCTACACTTTCCTGACCGGTAGGTCTGTTGATATGGGGCGTCTGATCAACACCCAGATTCATACCCTTATTAGGGGTAAGACAAACTCGGGATTCGTTTTCCCGAGTTTGATTACAGGGCTGTATAGTGGGGCTGGAGTCGCTTGGACTCCAGATTCTGAGAGAGTTCGGGCAATCCCCGACATTACTGCGACGCTTCTTTTTTATCACCCACGCCAGCCACGTGAGAGGGGACCACGTGATGAGCCTCAAGGGGAGGCTCATATTGAGGAAGAGGATCCCTTGGAGTCTATCTCCAATAGGCATGAAGAGATATTATTAGATAACCAGATGATTCATCAGCAGTTGGTGCAAATGCGCGGTGACCACACTGATTTCTTTGGTTGGATTAAACAGGTGGGACACAATGTCTCCACATATTATGTGATGCCACCTGGCACGATCCCCGAGTTTCATCCTCCTTCGTTATTTCTTCCCAACTCACCATGAGTCGAAGCCCATGTTTCTTCCTCTTTCGTTAGGCGGGCCGCTTATTTCCTTTTGATATTTCTCTTCCATCAACCGTCTTATAGGACATTCCTCAATTTTGAGGACAAAATAAAATTTAAGTTTGGGGGGGGGGGGATTCTAAGCCCAGGGCTTTTGCAGGTCCCAGCTTAAGGAGGAGTGGAGTTGGGCCACGTTTTTAAGGGCGAGAGAAATTTTTTGTCCCTCTATCGTCTCTTCTCTTCACTCTATTTTCTTACTTTTTATATTTTCTTATTTTAGGAGATGTTTCCTTGACCAGAATACTATAATATTTGGTTCCTTCGATGACCCATCAAAAGAGTCATCGTTATCGCCTATCTCCATTTTCTTTTTATAAAAATTTTCAAAAATAGAAAAAAATAAAAAAATGTTTTAATTCAAAATTTTCATTCTTGAGTCCTGGTGTGTTAACTTCGGTCGATAAGGAGCTAATGCAATGAACCGCATAACTTTTCCATAGATCATTCTGAAATTTACTTGATTATGTAAAATTCTTGATTTTCTCCAAATTAAGGAATTTACAAAGCTTTTATTGAAGATTGTGAGGAAGGGTACGAAGTGCAACAATTGAAAAGAAGACAGAAGAGAGTTCTGGACACCTTGCAGACGCAAGGGGTCCAAGACCTTGTCCCCGCAAGGTCTCTAGCATGCAGCCTCAACCAGATCAAGACCCTTACGGACGCAAGGTATTCACGCCTTACGGCCGCAAGGTACACAGAAACCGACTTACGGGTATTTCACCTGGATTGAACCTCCTCCTTCCCCTAAAACACCTTGGTATATATAGAAGACGGTAGCCAAAGCCAAAGGGACATCCAACAACACCAAAGAACACTCAAAAACGTTAGGATTTAGTTTGTAATACATAGTTTAGTAGTTGTAATTATAGTTTTGAAGATCGATTCATGTATTCCTTCATACCGATGTTTGGCTCATCTTCAAGGATGAACTAATCTTCCATTAATCTCGGAATTGGGAGGTAACTTGTATCGAATCTATTACTTAATATATTTTTATTCATTCAATTCTTGTTGATCATGATGTTTATCAACCTCTTTATTGTCTCGCTTTGACCAAATGAATAGAATCGCAAGTAGTAAAGACCTAGAGGTGCGGATAACTGCACGACCAAATGCATATGTTGTACACTGGCTCACCATTGTGATAAATTGACCTTATCGATACCCGAGAGTGATAAGTTAGGGTCAAGTTCATATATGTGTTCCTAAGTGACAGATAGGAAATTTATAAGTTCTTGTTATGAGGATATAGATTGGATGAATTATTTAGGATGGAGACTGAATTATAATTTTACAATGTATATCTATCTTTTGTGAATGAACCCAAGGTATTGAATGATATTTTATTTAAAAAGAGCAATAGAGTAGATGCAAGTGAAACCCCTATCCTAGATTTCCCTCCTCCATAAGATCTTCATAATTGTGATTTCTGCTTAATTGTTTAATTAGATTTCCTGTTTAGTAGAATAGATTTAAGAAAATAAAAACCCCCCTTAGTTTAATTGCTACCGATATACTTGCTATTTGAATTCTTTTTGTCTATGTGGTTTGACCCTTGCTTCCCAAACTATTCTACAATAATCTTGTGCACTTGCAAGGTACTAAAATAAGACACGATCATGGATCAAACACTAATAATATTTTTATCCTAAGTCTGCGCCTAATTTGACACATCTCCATTGTAAGTAGTTGCTTGGCACCAACGAGCTTTAGTTCAATTGGTACTGCTCACTTCTCATAACGGAGAGGTCGGGTGTTCAATTCTTTTCAAAGGCACCATTGTTGTTCAAGTCTTACCCAAAGGACCCATTTAGCTACTCACTTATTTTAACGGAGTGGTCGAGTGCCTCTGGTACTTCACTATTCTCAACCAAGAGGTCGTGTGTTCAAAGCCTCACGAGAGGCACTACTGTTTGGGGCTCTTGTTGGCTTCCTGTCTGCTCCCCTGGTTCCTATGATCCAACAGGCCGCCACTGCTCGTGAAGCCTGGGACATCCTGGCTCACACCTATTCTCGAGCAACTCGCAGCCACATGAAACAGATCAAAGATTACCTCAAGCGAGCAACTAAGGGAACTCAGTCGATTTCTGAGTACATGCAGTCTGTCAAAAGTTGGGCTGATGAACTCGCAGTTCTAGGTAAACCACTTGACCACAAGGACCTCATTGAGATCTTCCTCGGTGGGTTGGATGATGACTACCATCACATAGTGGATGTGGTTGAAGGACACGATACCCCCATATCCTTTTATGAGCTTCATGAAAAACTCATAAACCACGAGCTGTTCCTGAAACAATCTCAGCCCGCGTCCTTCTCCCATCCAGTCACCACCAATCCTGCTACTTCGAGGAACAACAAATCGCATGCTCGCCAGGCTTCTTCTTAACCTCGATATCCTTCACAGCAGGCTCCGGCACCAGCTCCTCGGCATCAACGTCCATATCTTGGTAAGTGTCAAGGCTGCCGTCAATAAGGTCACACAGTTGCTCACTATCCGACCTACAAACTAGTTGCCATCAACACCCAAGCTACCACTTCCTCCTCGACAAATGGCTGGACACCTCGGGCCAATCTAGCGACCTCAACGGACATAGGGACTCCGGGATGGATTCTTGACAGTGGTGCTTCTCACCATGTTACCAGCGACCTTGGCAATCTTCACCTTCACACCTCCTACACGAGCACAGATGACATGGTCATTGGTGATGCTACCGGGCTTCCTATCTCGAAAACTAGTTTCTCTTTATTTCATACACCACCACACACTTTTGCCTAATATAATGTTCTCTTTGTTCCTGACTAGAAAAAGAACCTTATTTCCATATCTCAATTTTGTCTCTCTAATAATACTTCTATTGAGTTCTTACCAACTTCTTTTCATGTGAAGGATCTATGGACAGGGAGCATTCTGTTGATCGGGCAATCTAACGATGATGTGTATGAATGGCCGACCACAGCTCCTCCTGCTCGCCCATCTGCTTGTGTAGGTTCTAAAGTCTCTCACCACGACTGGCATCATCTGCTTGGCCATCCCTTTGAACCCATCTAGTGTCAAATTTTATCTAGTTTAGGCGTTACGTTAGGCACTACTCGCATCAAACAAAAACATTGTAATGATTGTTTATGCAATAAAAGTCATAAAATTCGTTTTTCACAATCTACTTTAGTGTCTTATTTCCCGCTCCAAATTATTTACTCTGATGTATGGACCTCTCCCATTCGGTCTGCTGGTGGTTTTAAATACTATGTCATATTTGTTGATAACTATACTCACTACATATGGCTCTACCCGTTCAAACGAATGTCTGAGGTCGCCACTATCTTTCCTTGCTTCAGAGCTCTGGTCAAAAATTATTTTAAAACAACCATTGTCACTCTTTACTCAGACAATGGTGGCGAGTATATGGGACTTGCCCGGGACACTAGCTTGGCTGCTTACTTGTCCGCTCATGGCATCTCTCATCTCACCTCACCTCCTCACACCTTGGAACACAATGGGTTCTCGAAACGTCGTCATCGGCACATTGTTGAGACTGGTCTCTCTCTCCTTTCTCACACATCTCTTCCGCTACCTTTCTGGTCGTTTGCCTTCCAAACCGCCACCTACCTCGTAAATCTTCTACCAACACCCACCCTAGCTCACCTATTTCCCTACCACAAACTATTTGGATCTCCGCCCAACTACTGCAAACTCCGTGCCTTTGGTGGCCTTTGCTACCCTTGGCTTCACCCCTACACTCCACAAACTGGCTGCTCGTTCCACCCCATGTGTCTTCCTAGTCTACTCGCTCACTCAAAGTGCCTATTTGTGTTACGATCCAAGCACCACCAAGCTCTCCGTTTCACGTCATGTTCATTTTTTTGAGTCTGCCTTTCCCATGTCTAGCTCGGACACCCATTCTGTTCGCCCGGCTATCTACACATGTGCCCTTTGCTGCTCTATGCTTCATACACACCGTTTTTTGCCTGCTCCGGTACCTCTCCGTCTTTGGCTCCTAACACTAATCAGAATTTGGTTAATCTCAGCTCGATTATACACCACCCTAACACACCGGCTACTATGACTAAGGATACCACTGTGCCTGCTCCATGTCCTATGCCCGCTGCTCCACCCCCCTCGGCAACCAGCTTACTGCTTAAGGATTGCACTGTATCTACTGCTTAGCCCTCCTCGGCAACCAGTACCATGCCCGAGGATCACACAGTACCTACCAGTCTTGTGCCCGCTGAATTGGTTCCCATGCACACTGACCCAGTTCCTGTGCCCGCTGGCACCTCCATGGTTACTCGCTCCAAGAACAACATCTTCAAACCAAAGAACAAAATGAGTCTCTCGGCTCAACTAACATCGGATAGTGAACTGACATGTGTAACTCAAGCGCTAAAGGATGTCAAGTGGTGCCAGGCCATGTCCGAAGATTATGATGCTTTAGCTCGCAATGGTATTTGGGATCTGGTTCCCTCAGCGAGTGCTCGTAATATTGTTGGCTGTAAATGGATTTTCCGAATCAAACGACACGCGGATGGCTCCATTGACTGCTACAAAGCTCGCCTTGTGGCCAAGGGGTTTCACCAGTGACCAGGGGTGGATTATCACGAGACTTTCAGTCTGGTGGTCAAACCGACCACTGTTCGTCTTGTTCTCTCGCTGGCCGTTTGTCAAGGCTGGGATCTTCGCCAATTGGATGTCAACAATGCCTTTTTTCAGGGCAATCTGTCCGAAGAGGTATTCATGGCCCAACCACCTGGTTTCACAGACAAGGATAAACCTCAACATGTGTGTTGGCTTTGCAAGGCAATTTATGGTCTCAAGCAGGCTCCCCGAGTATGGTGCAATGAGCTGCGTCAGTTTCTTATTGCCTCCGGCTTCAAAAACTTGGTAGTCGACGTATCACTCTTCATTCTTCGTATTGCGGGCAACACCATCTCTCTCCTTGTCTATGTGGATGACATCATCATCACTGGGAACCAACCCGCTGCAGTTCAAACTATATCTCCCAGCTCGCTAATCGCTTCTCGCTCAAAGACCTTGGTGATCTTCACTATTTCCTTGGGGTTGAAGTTGTTAAGCATCCAAGTTGTCTTCTGTTCTCCCAACGTGGGTACATTTCTTATCTCCTTGCTCGCAACGGCATGACCGATGCCAGCCCAATAGCTACGCCCCTTGCTACCTCGCCTACCTTAATTCTTCATACGGGCACTGCTCTCACAGATCCGATAGAGTTTCGAGCAATGATCGGGAATCTTCAATATATATCCCTTACTCAGTCTGTTGTTGCCTTCGCAGTTAACAAACTCTCTCAGTTCATGCATAGGTCGACCATTGAGCACTGGAATGTAGTCAAGCGAGTTCTTCGGTATCTTTGTGGCTCTATTACTGCGGGCATCCTTCTTCATCGCCAGTCTCCTCCTGCTCTCCATGCCTTCACTGATGCTGACTGGGCTGGCAACAAGGATGACTACACATCCACTAGTGCCTACATTGTCTATCTTGGAAGCAACTCGATCTCTTGGAGCTCCAAGAAATAGTGCACTGTTGCTCGTTCCTCGACTGAAGCTGAATACCGGGCAGTGGCTGCCATCGCGGCTGAAGTCAGGTGGATTGTGTCTCTTCTTGGTGAACTCGGGCTAACCTCCTTGACTCAACCAGTCATTTATTGTGACAATGTGGGCGCCACGAGTCTCTGCTCGAACCCGGTCTTTCATACTCACATGAAGCATGTTTCCCTTAACTTTCATTTCATCTGACAACAAGTTCAGGATGGGCTTATGTGGGTTTTCCATGTCTCCTTGGTTGATCAGCTTGCTGATGCTCTGACCAAGCCTCTTGCTCGCCAACGATTTCATCAATTACATCACAAGATTGGACTATCCTCTCGGACGTCCATCTTGCGGGGGCATATTAGAGAATAATATATTTATTATTTATTCTTGTTTATTTATAATAATTGATTAGTGGTAATTATCTTGTATAGTTTTTTCCTTATTATATGTTACCTTCTTTGTATATGTTTCATGTTCCCTACTCCAAGTGTAGCCCTAATTATAACTCTCATTCTCTCTCTAAAACTTTTGTTCTCCCACCCCTAGCGCCATTTTTTCCCAGCCTTCATGGCAGCGGCTTCTGCCGTCGTGGAGGATCCTCCGGCTCCTCCCTCCCCATCCCAAAAACAATCATTCGCTTCTATAGTCTCTTCCCAACCCTCTACCTTTGTTCCTCTTATTCCTACTTCAACCTTCAAGGGGGAATCTTGTTTGCGTCTCAACCCGGATCTCATCGACCTTCTAGCTAAACCTTTCCATCTCACTTAGGTGGGAAAGTTCTCTCATGGCCGACCTTCTATGGAAACTCTCCGTAAGAACTTTCTCACCTTGGGTCTTAAAGCCAATGTGATTCTTGGCCATTTGGATCCAAAGCATGTCC
This sequence comes from Codonopsis lanceolata, assembly GCA_013146195.2. Taxonomy (NCBI): domain Eukaryota; kingdom Viridiplantae; phylum Streptophyta; class Magnoliopsida; order Asterales; family Campanulaceae; genus Codonopsis; species Codonopsis lanceolata. The sequence continues at coordinate 178,207,347 of CM028378.1, forward strand.
TTATCCAAGTTCGCCACGAGCATGACTACCAACGCCTATGGATCAAGGACCAATGGTTTCTAGGTTCCTATCCTATGCGTGTCTTCAAGTGGACACCAGATTTTAGGTCGGAGGTGGAGAGTTCGATCGTTCCTGTCTGGTTTGAGTTACCCGGTCTCCCCATTTATCTTTTTCACAAACAAGCGTTATTCTCTATAGCTAGCCTTGTTGGAAAACCTCTTTTGCTTGACAACCCTACTGCAACCCTGTCTCACCCTAGTGTAGCAAGGGTTTGTATCGAGATTGATCTCACAAAGCCTCTTCCTAAACGAATTTGGATTGACTGTGGCAGTGATCGTGAAGGTTTTTGGCAGCATATCATTGCTGAGAAGCTCCCCCTTTATTGTAGCCTATTGCCAAAGACAAGGGCATGATGGTTCAACATGCAAGTTAAAGAACCCATCTGCTGGAATTCAAATGCCGGCGTCTGACTCGATGCCTAAGGCTGCTCCCGCTGCTTCTATTCCTAGTGTTCTGATGCCCAGTAAACAAATCTGGAAACCAAAAGAAGTGTCTGTCCAAGCTACCATTGATCTCGTTACACATCAAAATCCTACTGTGGAGCCCAATGCAAACCCTTACCCTTCATCAGCGAATGAGAATCTGAATCCCCATGCAGAAAACCCTAATACGTCAGTTCCCCTAAACCCTACCTCAAGCAACGAAAACCCTAACCCTAACCCTTGTTCGACACACCCTACTCCTAACCCTTGTTCTGCAAACCCTAACCTCACTTCTAGTTCCGATCCAGTTAACTCTAAAGCAACCACTTCTTCGTCTCCTAAGCCGGACACAAATCTTCCCCAACATGATTCTCCTTCTCTTGTTGACCCGGTTATTGTCGATGATAAACCTGAGCCGATATTAACCTCTAATCCTTTTGCGGTTCTTAATGAAATTGAAGAAGACGGCAATCAAATTGACGGCTCCATTTATGAGGCTCTTAATATTGATTCAGTCCCCGGTCCTCCAGTATCTAAAGCAAAGAAAGTGATTCCTCCTTTAGATCGTTCTCTCCGATCCAAGTCCAAATCTGCTGCTTCCTCCCCTTCAGTTTTACATGGACATTAAGGCTCTAATCTGGAATGCCAGAGGGATTGGGAATGATCCTACCGTGGCTCGAATCAAGAAACTAATAAAGTTGCATAAAATTTCTATTATTGCTATTCTTGAACCTATGATCGATTCAGATTGAATTAAATTTATAAGTCGGCGTCTTAAATTTAAATTTTGTCTTTCCAATTCTATTAGCTCTATTTGGATATTTGCTAAAACAACTTTTTCTTGCTCTCTAGTGCAAAGCTCCCAGCAGCAAGTTACCGTCAGAGTTCAACATTTTTCTTGGCAGCATCCAGCTTTGATCTCGTGTGTTTATGCTAAATGTGATGCCATTGACTGTCAGCCCTTATGGACAGAATTGATGGAGATCTATGCTCAACACAATTATTTACCTTGGCTTGTCGGCGGCGACTTTAATATTATCTTGGACCCATCAGAGAAATCAGGAGGCCGAGGTTGGGATAGAGAGGGTGCTTTGGACTTTCATGCTTGTAATGCTACCTGTGGTCTGTCTGATCTCGGTTACATAGGGACTAAATTTACATGGTGGAATAAACGAGAAGAGGGTGCCACAATTCATCAGCGTATAGACCGTCTTCTTTGCAATTCTATCTGGCTGGACAAATTCCCTACTTCTTCAATCCATCATTTAAACTGCACATGTTCTGATCATTCGCCCTTGCTCCTTAGTATTCCTTCAGTTGCTGATTCTAAGGCTCGGCCGTTTCGCTTTCTAAATGTTTGGACTTGTCATGATTCCTTCCTTTCGGTGGTTCGATCAGCTTGGAGCTCTACTTCTATGGGCCGCCCTTTAGTGCAGTTTTCTAACAAGCTTCGGGCCACAAAGCAGGCGTTACGAGCCTGGAATAAATCAGAATTTGGAAATATTTTCCAAGCCGTCTCTGCGGCAGAAGATGAGGTCTTAGAAAAAGAGCTTCTCTATGAGCTAAATCAGTTTGGAGAAAACTGTGCAGATCTGTTACGTGCCCAAGCTAATTTGCGTAAATCTCTTTCTAACGAAGAGGCTTATTGGCATCAGAAATCCAAAGTGCAATGGTTCAAGGAGGGTGATGGAAACTCAAAAAATTCTCATGCTTCTGTCTGTCAATCCCGCCGCCGTCTTCACATTCATTCTATTCGTAATGCTGCCAATTTGTTACTGGAGAACGAGGCTGATATCGCTAAGGGAGCAGTTGAATACTTTTCTGATCAACTAATGGCTGATACAGTATCTCCTGAGATTGATCTTTCTATGATCCCAAACTTAGTAACTGATGATTGGAATCTTTCTCTTATCAGTCCTCCTTCCAAGGAAGAAATCTTTTTATCTATTACTTGTCTGAACAAGGATAGTGCTGCTGGCCCGGATGGTTTTACAGGTCATTTTTTTGTCTCTTGTTGGGATATTATTCAAGATGACCTCCACTCAGCCATTCTGGAATTTTTTGCTGGGTTCTCTCTCCCTCGTTCTTGGACCAGTACCCTTATAGCCACTATTCCTAAAACGGACAATCCAACCACTTTTAAAGACTTTCGCCCGATAAGCCTTTGTAATTTCTATAACAAAATCATCTCTAAATTACTTGCTTCTCGTCTGGCTCAGTATCTTCCACATATTATTTCTCCTAACCAAAGTGCCTTTACAAAAGGAAGGGTTATTCAGGATAATGTCCTCTTGGCTCAAAAGCTGGTCACTTTCTTGGGGAAAAAGGTTAATGGTTCCAACATCATTCTTAAGCTTGACATCGCGAAGGCCTTTGATCGTGTCTCATGGCTATTCCTTATAAAAGTTCTTCGTAAGTTTGGTTTCCATGAGATATTCATTGATCTTATCTGGCGTCTAGTATCAGACAACTGGTTTTTAGTTCTAATAAATGGTTTTCCTTCTGGTTACTTTAACTCCTCTCGTGGCCTTCGTCAGGGTGACCCTCTCTCCCCCAGTCTTTTTATCCTAGCAGCTATGTGCTTACTAGAAGCCTGAATGATTTGCATAATTCGATGGCCCATTCTCGATTCTCTACTTTAAGTGGTTGTCCTGTTATATCACATATTTCCTTTGCTGATGATGTTATTATTTTCTGCAACGGCAATAGCTGGTCTATTCGCAAACATTTGGATGTTCTTCACTCTTACGAGCAGATGTCCGACCAACTTATCAATAAAGCCAAGAGCCGGGTTTTTGTAGCTCCTTCGATCAACTCTGCCAGAGCAAATCGCATAGCTGATTCTCTTGGGTTTTGTCTGGGATCTCTCCCCATTACTTATTTGGGTTGTCCCCTTTATTATGGGCGCAAAAAGAGAAGTATTTTTGATCCCCTTTTTGCAAAACTTCAATCCAAAGTGGAGTCTTGGCAAGGATCATTTCTTAATGTGGCAGGGAAAATCACTTTGATTCGTCATGTGCTTCAATCTATCTCTACTTATCTTCTGGCCTCTTTAGATCCTCCAAAATCTGTGATCAATATGATTGAGCGCTTTCTTGCAAATTTCTTTTGGAGTGACTCTGAAGGCTCTCAAAAATTTCATTGGGTAGCTTGGAAAACCTGTTGCAAACCCAAGACTTCTGGCGGCCTTGGTATCCCTTCTATCTCCTCTTTGGTTCAGGCATTCTCTATCAAGCTTTGGTGGCGATTTCGAACCTCACAAAACATTTGGTCTGACTTCCTGAATGCTAGATATTGTTCCACTTTGCATGCAACAATTTCAGCTTCAAAGGGTTCGCATGTTTGGCGTCGATTAAAAACTATCCAGTCTGTTGCAGAGCCTAAAATTCATTGGAACATCGGTCTTGGAGACTACTCTATTTGGTTTGATAGGTGGCTCCCTGGGCAGATTCTCACTCGGCCTCCAGACTGTGAGATTGCTTACGTAAAAGAATTATTTGACTCCTCAGGGCTTCATCTTAATTCATTGGCTCTCTCAATTTTGCCGGATGATGCCAGATTAGTTATTCATGACCAGGGTATCTCCCTCTCGTCCCAGCCTAATTTCCCTTGTTGGACAATCAATTCCTCGGGCAAATTCTCTCTATCATCGGCTTTCTCAATCATTACTCCAGACGCTCCTATTCTCCCCTATTCCAAGTTTATTTGGCACAAACTTCTTCCTACTCACATTGGGGTTTTTATTTGGCGATTATTGTTGAAGCGACTTCCCATAGATGAAGCACTGATTCATAAGGGCTTTCAGATAGTTTCTAAATGTGTCTGTTGCTCTCATCATGCCGCTGAAACATTTAGCCATCTCTTTATCCATGGTCAGATAGCCTCTTCGATTTGGTTGGCTTTCAGCTTATCTCATAATCTTTCCATCTCGGGCAGTTCTATTTTGCACAGATGTATGGCGGGTTGGAGCTCTAGTTCGATAGCTCACAAATTGCTTCCTTCTCTCATTCTTTGGCATATATGGAAAGCCTGTAATGCCATTATATTTGACAACTCGGGTATTTCTATTGCCTCTACTATTCATGCAATTTCTCATGATTTATCTCTTATCATGGGTAGTGGAAATTACTTTGCTCTGCCAAACAATTCGGGTTCTTCTTCTTTCTTCGCTATTAGAAGGTAAATCCGGGTTCAAGCTGTCTCTTGGTCCAAGCCGCCAGCTCCCTTACTCAAGCTGAATTCAGACGGTGCTAGTCGGGGAAACCCAGGCCTTAGGTGGTGGAGGAGGTATCATCCGTGACTCTAATGGTAGTATTATTTATGCTTATGCTTCCTTTTATGGTAATGCGACGAATACTGCAGTCGAATTTATGGCTATTTTTCAAGGCGTTTTATGGCTTCATTCTCATGACTTTCGTCGTGTCATGGTTGAGATGGACTCCATGGTTTTATTTAATTGCCTTACTAAAGGGCATCATCCTCCTTGGTCTCTTCACCATTATATCCGCCGTATCTTAGCAATGCAAAGGGACTCCTTGTTTTCCTTTCATCACTGTTATAGAGAAGCTAATTCTGTAGCTGATGGGCTTGCCAACTATGCTATTGGATCGCGTTTGGGCTCTGAGTTTTCCTCTCTTGCAGACTTGCCTCCTCTTTCCAGAGGGAATTCTATTTTGGACAGCAATGGCACTTCCCACATTTGAATTTCTTAATTATTTCTCTTTTTGTATTCTTCGATTTCGAGGTCAGGCTCCTTTGTCCCCCCCCCCCCATTTATAAGGGTAAGACTGGTTGTCCCCCTCAAGTTTGTATTTTATTTCTTATTTAATAAAATCTCGCAGGGTGCCGCCCCTGTTTCCTGAAGAAAAAAAAATTATAACACTTCCTATAAACAAGTGATTCAATAAATGGAAATACTATGTCATTATTTCTAAATTTTATCTGTTTCTACACACTACTATCAATCGAGAGGTCGTGTATTCAAAGCCTTATCAGAGACACTAATTGTTCGAGTTATACCAAAGATATCATATATATATATATATATATATATATATATATATATATATATATATATATATATATAATTGTAGTATTTCAAAACATTAAATAAAAATAAATAGAAATTATGATACGGTCTATGTCCCCTCTGACTTAAAAAAAAAAAAAACAAACAAAACAAAGTAGCTGCTTGGAAGATCGTTACCGTTTAATAGTATTGTTCATCCATTCTTGAGTGACCATGCCAAAAGTAGCTGCTTTACCCATTCTTGAGTGACCAAGCCAACGACAAATCCTTTGAGCGACCAAGCCAAAGACAAAAAGGTTAGTGGTTGAGATTTTTGGTTGGCTATTTAACCCCACAAGCAATTTCTTTATATGCAGGCATAAGATTGCGTCTATTAAATTTTATTAATATTTTAAGTTTTATAGATTTGATGTTTTTTGTTTAATCACAAAAATATATATTTTTGGAAAATAAAAAATTAAGGATAGAAACTTAATGGGATAACTGTATAAAAAACTCCAACTTATTTTAGGTATTACAAATTTAACCTTGTACAATTGTTTATATGTCCATTGAAACCCAGCCTATTTTTTATATTTCAATTAGAACCCTCCGTCTATTTAACCCGTTAAATGGTAACAGTCTGCTGAGTAGGATGTTAACGTGGCATCCTACGTGGACCTTAAATTTTAAAATAAATAGTTGCTTAGACCAAAAACAACGGCGATGCTTAATTGAGATTCTTTGAGATCCTTGTAAATAACAAAGATCTTCACATGTGCTTAATTAAGCATAAAGCAAATTGGAGAGCAACTTAAGCTACCGGGCTTAAGAAGAAAATAACGGCCCAAAATCTGGCACATGTGCTTTTCCCCCTCTTTTCCAATTGTTTCACTATTCACTTTTCCTCTATTTTTTTTTCCGTCAATTTTCAACCATAAAAAATATGTTTTTTAAATATATTTTTTCCTGTATTAAAGTAAACATTTTTACATACAATTAGAGACTTGGTTTGTTTCATTTGGATATCATAAACAATTTCTATGAATTTTTCAAATTTCTAACCATTTTTCTATAAAAATATTAAATTATTGGAGATAAAGATGATGAGGTATATAAAAGTATTGGAGTTTGTGTATTGTTAAAAGAGTATTTTTATTAAGAAGCTTAAGTAGGGAGCTTAATGGCATTTTTGTAATAAAATAGAAAAAAATGGAGCTTAAGCTCCCCAAATGGGGAGCTTTGTTGTTCCTGCTCTTATAAACCAATTTCATTTTAAGAAAATAAAGTTAATTTTTTAGAAAATAGGGCTCAAAATATGATGTAAGTTTCAATAAGTATTTAATATTTATTACACATCCGATACTAAATAATCGTCATGTTTGATTACGCACACAAACTAAGAAAAACAAATTATCTCTATTATAATATTGGTATAATTTGTATAAAATATTTGTTTAAAATGTAATATTTTAACAAAAATTAAAAATTATAATATTTGTTTTAAAATTTATTTGTAATATTTAATATTATGTTTAAAACTATAATTTATTTTATTAATAAGTAATTTTTGAATATGTAATATATTAATTAAAATTATAAACTAATTAATAAATTTAAGCTTTCTCCCTAACAATTATCCAAATTTTCATATTTACCTGCTTGATCTAACTAGGCCTACACACACAGATGTGAGTACATAAATGAAAAGACCATGTTACCCTTTTATTTTTTGTAATTATTTTAGCACGTCTCTCTCTCTCTTTTTACATTTTTCCCAACTCCAGAAACCCTAACTCATCCGACAACCACATATCTGCCGGCGACAAACTCTCTCTCTCCCCCTTTACCCTAAATCTGGACCTGGTCTTCAATTGATCCGCCATTGCCTTCGTTACTCCGAACAACGATATCACTGCGCAGCAAGGCTATCGATCAAAAATGTCGATGTAGCAAGCTCGCAATCATGGCCGTCGTTCCAAATTGAATAGGGTTGAATGACTCCTTTTCTTTCTCTCAAAATCAAAACCATCATCGATTGTGAGTGGTTTTGATGATTTTTACCATTTGAATCAACTGAAATCGATCAAAACTTGTTATGCTATTGAAGTGGGTTTGTTAGATTTTTTTGAATTGGTTGATGGATTAATTAATTAAATCCCAATTCCAGTTTTATGTTCTAATTTATTGTTCCTAATTTAGTAATTAGGGTACTTTTAGAGAAAAAAAAATCAGTCTTTTTTAAAGGATCATTAAGATCGAATTTAAGATGTTTGCCGATGGATAAATACATAGATGTTCCTGAAAATTGTCTAACTCATTTATATTTGTTTTTGGGTTTATATCTCAACTCTTGCCACATGCAGGACTTGATTTTGATGAACCGTGAATCAAATGGTTCATGGTGGAATTGGAGGGGATTAGGAACATTAAATAAGTGGAGGAGAATATCGAACCTGCAACTACTTGTCTGTTCATTTGTTTGGTTTGATACAGTTAAGTTGTTGAAATGTTGAAGTAATTAGTGAAGCTAATGCGGAAAACATGAAAATTTCTAATATGATATTGTGTTGCATTGTCAGACCATCGATGAAATATTTTACTAAACTGTATGAAAAAAGGTTCGAACTTTATTTACATATTCATTTTCTTTTATGTGCTCACATCTGTGTGTGTAGGCTTAGTTAGATCAAGCAGGTGAGTATGGAAATTTCTATAATTGTTAGGGAGAAAGCTTAAATTTAGTAATTAGTTTATAATTTTAATTAATATATTACATATTCAAAAATTACTTGCAAATAAAATTAATTATAGTATTAAACATAATATTAAATATTAAAACAAATATATTAATTTTTAATTTTTATTAAAATATTACATATTAAACAAATACTTTATACAAATTATACAAATATTTATAATAGAGATAATTTGTTTTTCTTAATTTATTTGCGAAATCAGACATGCCGATTATTTAGGATCGGATGTGTATAAAATATTAAATACTCATTGAAACTTACATTATACTTTGAGCCCTATTTTCTAAAAAATTAACTTTATTTTCTTAAAATGAAATGAGAATATAAATAACTATTTATTTTAAAATTTAAGGCTTTATTTGGTGAAAATAAATGTTAGGGTTTTTTTTTTATGAAATTACAAAATTTGTACAAGGTTTATAATGAAATAAAATTTGTCCACGTAGGATGCCACGTTGACATCCTAATCAGCAAGCCGTTACTATTTAACGGATTAAATAGATAGAGGGTTCTAATTGAAATATAAAAAATAGGTTGGGTTTCAGTAAGCATATAAACAATTGTTAGGGTTCAATTTGCAATAACTAAAATAAGTTGGGGTTTTTTATGCAGTTATCTCAAACTTAATCTTCAAGCCTAGGAATGACCATAACTGCGGTAAAACTCTTCCTATGTCAATATTAATTTCGGGCCAAAAGATTAAATTCCCCGTGTACCTATAAATCACTGATCACAACTCGATAAAAAAATTATCTCAATTTGCACGCCCAATTAGCTATGCGAGGTGTGACCCAGAAATCTTTATTAAATGATTGTTAGGTTTGATTTTTTCCAATGTGGGTTTAGTGTGTCAACACACCCTTCACGTGTAGCCGAGATGGGGTTTACAAGTTACAACATTGTTGGTTTGGGTAGGGGGGGGGGAGCAATAAAGTGGGTCTGCACGTGTATAGAGTATACCGTGTTAATGTCTAGAGTTCATCTCAAAATCAATTGACTATGAGAGGTGCGACCCGGGGATCTCTAGTTAGTGATTATTGGGATTGATTATTCCTGGGTTTAGCGTCTCACCATCATGACTGTTAGCATAACTAACGATTAAGTTATACAAACAAATGAGTACCTTTAAATGCTTGCTTGTTCAACATATAATGGTCAATCCATGTTTGTAAAGGCTGAGGGGACCGATTCAGCAATTGGTCTAGCTAGTTTTCTTCCTCCAGAAACAATGGGCTTTTTCCATGCCCACTTTCTGATCAACAATTAATAGTTGTGGCTTAGTCCAAAAACATCTGCTACTGTCTTCCCAAATAATCTTATAAATACAAGCAACACCTTGTTATTTTGGGTACATCCAACAACTCGTCTTTACCTTCGAATATTACAGACAAAACATGGCCTTCTTCAGTTACACTTTCCTCTTACTCTCCTTTATTTGCATTGCAAACTCTGCAGACCCTTTAAGCAACTTTTGTAATGATCAATCAAGCACCAAAAATAGCCAAGTCTTAGCAAACATCGATGCCTTATTGGGTATACTTGTTCAAACCACATCCCAAACTGGCTTTAGTGCCACCTCATACGGCAAATCAAAGGATGAACAAGTCTACGGCTTGGCACAATGCAGAGGTGACGTGAGTAGCAAAGACTGCTCAAGTTGCATTCAAGACGCAGCGAGCGAGATTCAAAAGCTTTGTCCAAACCAATCCGATGCCCGGATTCAGTATGACTACTGCTTTCTTAGGTACAGCTCGAATGACTTCCGTGGACAAGTTGACACGAGGTATGATATTCTATTATACAATGTCGAGAATGTGACAGAGCCCGAAACATTCAACAAAAAGCTCGGAGCACTGGTTGATCAAATTGAATTACAGGCAGTGGTGCCTAAGAATAAAGGGCTGGGCAAGGGAGAGTCTAAGGTGTCACCTTTTGTGAACGTTTATGCATTGGTTCAATGCACAAGGGACTTGTCTCAACTCTCATGCGCTCACTGCCTGGCAACTGCTGTCACAAACTTCCAAACCATTTGTGCTAACAGGAAGGGATGTCAAGTTCTCTATAGTAGTTGCTATGCTCGGTACGAGATATATCCTTTCTTCTTCCCTTTGAATGCATAAACTATGAGATCTTTTTTTCATTTCAGAAGACTGTATTTTCATTTCAAGTTCTCTATAGAACTACTTGTATTTTTTCAATAATCTTTTGCACCATTATTTATGTATGAAGAATAAAAGTCCAATATTGTCAGCATGGTATCAATCGCCAACTCGATTATTTGCGGTTAGAAAAAATTTAGGAAATATGGTTTTACGAATATTTTATGGAAGACGGATCCTCTTAACCCGATCCACCGTGTGTTGGTGGGTTGAATTGTAAAAGATTGAGATTCAGTCTTACGAATTAAGATCTTTTTACGGAACCTCAAAATCAATTTACAAATGCACCGTACATACCTCTAAGACCTCTCGTGTCTTTGATCACTCACGTTCTTCTTTTGTTGAAAAAGAAAAAAATAATCGGAAAGAGAGAGAGTGGAGACTCCGAAATAACCATTATTAGAATATATATTTTTCATGTTTTTTAATATAATTTTACAAACGACGTATTTGTTGATTTTGATATTATCTATATACTCTTATGTTCCAAAATTATTGTCCTAGTTTTTTTTTTTTCGTTTGTCTCAAAATAATTGTTTTGTTTAAAATTTTATTTTTTAAAACAACTTTTTTACTACTTTATTCTTATTTTTTCATTCTACATTAATTATGAGTCACATATTCACGGGTTTTAAAGTAAACTACACATCAAACTAATATTATGAATCAAATCAATTTGTTTTTCATTAATCTATTTGTCGAGTCAAACAAAAGAATAATTTTGGGACGGAGAGAGTATACAAAAACTTGACATTGTGATGCAATGGGAATTACAGTAAGAACTCATTCTACGAGAAATTCCTCAAATAAGACTAAGTCGGCTTAGAGTTTCACACAAAACGTATGAAGGAAGAAAGTATTCTTAAAATTATCAAAATTGAACAGTAAAACATTTAAGAGTGTATTTATATGCCCTAAAACAACCCAAACTCTAAAAAGAAAGAAATAAAAAAAAATTACGAAAAACCCAAAATCTTATGAAGCTCGTAACAGTACTTAAACAATGCTTTTGAGCTTAAAACGAGCACGTGGGTCCCGTAGTTCATCCGGGATCAAAAGTTACACTCTGCCAATGAAAAAATCTTCAATTGTTTTGTTTTCTACTATTACCTTATTGGTCAAAAGTCAAAAGTTACGGCTAATACCCTTAAACTTCTATTTCTTCCAGTGTTCTAAAACTCCCCGACTAGCTCCGCCTACGCCCCGCCTAGGCGCTAGGCCCCTCTCTACCGCCGCGACTTTCTTAATCGCCGCCTAATCGACCAAGTCGACGTCTACACCGAACCTCGCTGACCTTATGCGGTGACCGGAGAAGGAAGGGGGGGGGGGGCGAACTAGAGAAGGAAGAGGGAGTGGTAATGGTGAGGCAAAGAGGGAGGTAATTGGGGGTGAACTGGAGTAAAATATTTTTTGTTTTTAGTTCTAAACTTGGCTGGTTTATTGCTTTGGGGTTGTTGAGAATTGAGATTAATGGTAGGTTTGTATATTTTTGTTCATTTTACAAATATAGACAAATGTTTGATAAAATGACAAACATAAAAAAATTAATTTTGTATTCAATGTGTTTGATGTTTGATGCAAATTATCAAAAAATGGTAATTATGCCATAATTCTAGGCCCCGCCTAGGCCCTGATTACGCCCCGATTAGTCCCCTAGGCGCTAGGCCCTAATGTACCGCCTAGCGACCGCCTAACGATTTTTAGAACCTTGATTTCTTCCCAAAAACTTGTTACCATCCAAATTTGTCACCACTGCCTGTTCTGCATCACCTTGAATACTTAAACGCAGAGGGCTTTTTCGTCTATGCAATATTCAAACATTGAAAATTTCACTAACTTTCACCTATGTAATGTCTATAATCATTATTATGCTCACACCGTGGGATACATATAATTAGCAATTTCACTGACTGCTACCTTTAGGCTTATTTACACATTCCAATGAGATGGATTAGAGACAACAATTTGGGGAGTCATTTCGAATCCAGAATTAAAGACAACAATTACTCTCTATTAAAAGATGGATTCTTATTAATAAAATGTGCTCAAAAAATCTTTCATAGCCAGATTCAATTTGTACAAGTTTTATGTCATTTTGGGTTGAGTAATGTTTGCATTATAATTTTTATTGTTGATAACTGTTTTGTTGTTTATTTTTATTTATTTTAAAATCTTTGTGATACACCATTTTTATGATGAATCTGGCGTCGCAACTGTCGCACTCAACGTATCACCTGACTGAGATCTAAGGAAAATAAATAAGGACGAGGTGAGTCAAAAATCAATAAGGTTCAGGTATATTTATACATGTTATGCGTGTATGCAAGAGGAGACCTGCTATGACAATTAGCAATGCATATAACAAAATGACTCACACATATAAACATGGAGTTAATCACGTTTAAGATTGTTCAACATATGAAATATATACAAGATTGAGATACATCTTCGATCATCTGCAATCCCCAAACACCACTCGACTATCTCGATCACGATCGCAATCAACACATAATCCCAGGAACAATCACTCACAATGCCATTGCCAGGTCCCTATAACCTGGAACAAGTCGTAACAACTAAGTTATTACCCAAAAAGGGATAACCTTAACCTTAGTCATGGTCGTGACTGAAGGGCTTAGGCTAGAGGTAACATTTGACGCCCAACGGATACGTTTCTACTACTCATTAATTATCATATTCCATTTTTCAACCCATTTCACAATCTCAAACATTTCAATTGTTCACAAATTCACGTCAACGCATAATTGTTATCAGGATACAATGGTCTATAAGGGAAGACCATTGTTACCAAGACCTTCAATATAAACATGTAATATGACGTTCCCAAATAAACTCTTCCTCGACTTATCAACAAAGATTAAGTTGTGTATTGCAAATTAACCAATAATTTCATCAAGTTTCAAGTAACACTAAAGCAAGTAAGCTCAGGTCCGTTTGGATGTATTAATTTTGAATTCAATAAATATTAGAATTCTATGAAATTTAAATAACTTGGAATTTGCTTTCAAAATCATAGCAATTTCATAGTTTGGATAATGTGTAGAATTCAATTGTAATTCTACATTATAGTTAAAATAATTTTTTGTTTGCATATCAAGTATCTAGTTTAGTCTAATTGTAATGAGTGTTGGTGATAATGAAGGATAAAGGTTCGTACATTTCTAACTACAATATTGTGAAAATTTATTTTTTTATTAGTAAATAGCATATAGAGGTGGTTGGATGATGGAGGTGGCGGATGGTGGTGGCCGGAGTTGGCTGGTGGTGGTGGTTGGTGGCGAAGATGACTGTGGTAGAGGCGGAGGTCAGTGATGGCTGGTTGTGGTTGCCGGAGGTGGCGGTGGCGGAGAACGGTGGTGGCTGAAGGTTGAGGTCGAAGGTGGGTGGTGGTGGTGGTGGTTGGAGGTGGCGGCTGGCGGTGGTGGTCGGGAGTTATGGTGTTAGTGGTGGTAAAAAGAGGGTGTGTTGTAATTGTTTATAATAATTGATCACAAGTTAAAATTTAATTTCTTTGAGTTTTGTATTAAATTAATTTTATGGAGTCATTTGCAATTTCAACTCAATTCCAATTCCAAATATTAAATGTGTTGTCAAACAACAGAATTGGTTTTGAAGGCCCCAATTCTAATTCCAAACTATGGAATTTAGGTATCTAAACGTATCCAAACATACCCTCAATTCATTTCATAATTCACTTGTTCACATAATAACCTCAAGTCATGAATAATTATGAGAACATACATAAGTAGGAATCCCCTACCTCAAAGATGAAGAAATCAAGCTGATGTCGCAAAATGCACAGCTTGGGCCGTCCTTGAGATGGGTAGGATATCTGGGCTTGTAATCGACCTCCTTGAGCCTGTTAAGATCACAAGAACACCTGAGAAGAAGTGCAAGGCAAGGCCTCGCGAAACCCCTCCGCGTGAGAGTAAGTATCAGTGATTGTCAAGAAGTAAATTGACGAGTAACGAGGCTCAAGAAAGATGTGTACCTTGTTGATGATTATGGAGAGTATTTATAGGCCCTCTGGGTGATTGAATCCGTCTAGGATTCAGTTTCCATAACTGCCGAGATAATCAAGGAGGAAATCCCTTGATTCTAGGCGAAACAGGCGGTTGACCGCGTAGATTTAGGAGTTGATAAGGCAAGTGTTTTGCCTAATCATGGAAACCTTTGACTTGCCTTAGGGAGCAAGCTGTCAGCGTCCCCGGCTTGGTGTGTGATCGAGCGAGCAAGGCTCTGCCCGATTATTCTGTTCGTATTGATCTCCGAATTTGTCTGTCTGAGGATCGGCCCTTGGTCGGGCAGGCAAGGCCGGTGCCCGACCAGGTGAAATAAGTATGATTCCTTTGCTAAGCATGCATGCGTTCCGATCATGATCCCTGGTCGGACAGGCAAGGCCCTTGCCCGTCCAGGTTTGAGTGAGGGTTATGTTGCTTGGTGCTCGCTGGGCTATCTTATCTTGCTCGCTGGGCCGTGGGCCCCAGAGATATTATGTCCGTGACCAGCACGTGATGCTAACTCGTGCCTAGCTCGTGACCCGGTTTGGGCCGGGTATATCAGTGGCCCCTAGCTTCCTGTCTGGCGAGTATTCATGCTCGGAGCGGGGAGCGTATTCTTTTTTGACGTTCGCCCGGGCTTTAACACTTGTGAATTTTCAAGAAAACCAAGAGTTCGTCGGGGAAAGTTGGGGCGTATCAAGGAAGCTTATTATCAAGGACGTGACAGGCGCGTGGGCGGAAAAAGCGCGTGAGCCGTCAGAAGTCGAAGCGATTGGACGGGGCACGAAGCACGAAAGGCTGCATTTAATGCCCTGCCATGATGGGCCGCCTGCTTTGAGCGCCGCTTCGGGCCTCGAGCTTGTTTCCCCCCAAAACCGCTCACTGTCCAGCCTATAAAAGGCGCATCCCCCTTCTTCTTTTCTTTTTACCGTCTTTGAGAATTTACTAGAGAGAAAAATTTCAGGAGAGCTTGAAGCTGTTGTCTCCATTGCTACCGGGTTTTCCTTTGGAAGGTTGGCAAGATTGTCCCACTGCTTTCTGTGTTCATTCAATCCCTAGTTAAGAGCGAAGCTGCGGTTGATATTTTCCCAGAATTGTTCGGCAAAGGCGTATCATCACATAAATCACAGTAAGTCTTCAGCCTTTCTTTCGCTACTACTTTCAATTTCTCTGGGTTTATGAACGAGTCTCATTGTTTCTCTTCATCTCTATGCGTCCCTGTTAGGGTTTTAGGGGGTAAGACCACCCTTAGGTAGAGATCGAGGAATAGAAAACACAACCGTGCTTGCTAGGTGACGTAATCAATCCCGGACGACCTAGATTTAGGATTTTCCTTTCTCACACTAATTGCGGTAAAGCTCGATAGTTATTTTCCTCGATCTCTGCGTAGATGTCGGGCGTGTCCGATAAACGACCAACCGTGAGACCTTCGATTCTGGCGGAAGGAATGACTCGTGGCGGCGAAGTCTCCCTCCATTAGCATAGAACGCGAGGAGGGAGCCAGATCCGTGGCCGGGCCAACACTTCGAAGGTGGGTAGTGGACCCCGTGGTTGATATAGTTGACTCCTCAAGCGGGGAGGACTCTGGTGAAAAGGTGAAAAAGTGTGACCAGGGGCTTATTGCGGGCAAGGCCTCGACCATAAACATAGCCCTTGTAGGAGACTCCGCTGGGCGAGCAGGATTTGAGCAAATAGATCTGGCCGGAGAGGCCTCAGAAGCCGATGAGGCAGATAACCAACCCCTTGCCCGGCGTTTGAAGAAAATCGGCCGCACTCAGGCAGAGGTGGCCTCCGAAGGGATGGATAGCCAAGATAGGATCCCTATTGCCGGCTTCACGACCGGGGTAGGGGACTTCCGGTAGTGGTTCTGTCGAGGAGAGAATCGAAGAAGAAGAAGAAGAGGAGGAGCCCGAAATGCGGACGTAACGCGGATGAAAGCCGATTATGCAGCGCTTGCTGGGCTACATTGGACACGGCGGACAAAGTGACCGCCCTGGCTCACATCCCTTGGGATTGACTCGGCTCATTCACCGGGGCGAATAAGATGGGCGTGCCCGAATGTGAAACTTTCCGTGAGCAAGGGAATGAAGTTATATTTTTGCGACTTTTTCGGGTTGGACTACGTCTCCCACAGGCCTTTTTGGTGGACTTTGCTCGAGGCTAAAAAGCGGTCCCTGCGACTTGATCTTGAACACCGTCAGAGCAATTACCGCTTTCACGAGTAAGCGTGAAGCCGCTAAGTGCTCCGCTTGACATGTATTTGCCGGAAGCTATTCATTTTGCCCAGAATCTCTGGTGGGAGGATGGAGTGAGCCAACTCCGGCTTTTTTGAGGTTGCTATCTGAAGTTCAGGGAAGGTAGACTCTTGGGATAGGAGGTTACGCTCATCGGAGTCCCGGGTCGGCCGCCATTTATGCCCACGACCGAGCCAAGTCAAAATCCCCAAGGCTTAAAACAAGACTTGGCTCGGAGAAACCGCCCAGCTTAGCCATGGCAGTGGGGGTGATGGAGGAGAACGAGAAGCGCGTTGGCCGGCAATTCCTTCTCGATTGGAAAGAGCTGGTTGCAATCCGGCAACTTATGCTTAGCCGGTGTGATGAGGCGAGATCCCGATGTAGAGCCTTCGATCCATGTGCAGAGACCCCATCCTTATTAGAGGCGCCCACGGCAACATGTTTAAGCGGGAGTGTGTTGAGTGCCAACGTTTGGGTCCGGGCGGAGACTGCCGGCTGCCTTATGAAGATCATGATGGTCTTTTAACGCAATCTAACACTGTTTTTGCTTTTGCTGTAACTAGCTCGCATTGTTAAGTATTGACCCCTTTTCTGCTCTCCTTGTTTCAGGGATGAAGAACGTGGCTTTATTGAAGGCAAGGAAACTCCAAGCCAATCAGCGGGCAGCTGATTTGAAAGTGAATGAACCCGTGGCTCTGCCCAAAGTGCCTTTTGGTCCCCCAGCTAAGAAAGCACCGGGCTTGGGCAAGGCCACAAGCCCGGCCAGGAAAGCACCGGTGCCCAAGGTCGTCATTCCTCCGCGCAAAGAGGTGGTGCGAGCGAGAGGCAGCGCTGTGGAAGACGCCACCGGCACAAACAACATATTTGTGGTGCCTCCTCCCAAAGACCCCAAGGGAAAAGGAAAAAGGAAGAAGAGCCTTTCCCCTCCTCCGTATGCTCGAGATGTTCGCCACCGGGGCTCGAGTCCTGATCCTGTCTTTCCTGCCTCTACTCCAACCGAGCTGACTGTCCATCCTGCTCCTGTTCCAGCCGGGCAAGCAACTTGGAGGCAGGCTGGCTTCCAGATGCCCTCTACCACCAGCGCCGCTCGTGCTCTGGTGAAAGAAATTTCTTGGGATGCCCCACTATTGGGGGGTATCGACCTTCATGCCCGTGGGAGCCCGGGTGGCCTGGTGGGCAAGGGTGTCATAGAAAGAGTTTTGCATGACGATCTCTATCGTGATCGCGATATCGCCCGCCATGTCTAGTCGGAACGTTGGCTCGCTGAGCGAGGTAAAATTCCGGGATGCAGTTTGTTTCTTCTTTTATTTCTGCTTTATGTTTCTGACTCATTTGTCTGTTTACAGGTTGCTTCTACTTGTGCCAATCTCTATGATAGGTACAACGAAGAGAAGGTAGCCCGTAAGAAAGCAGAAGCTGATAGCAAGACGCATGAGAGCCTGGCGAAGGAGAAGATCGAGCAGGTGGCTCGCCTGGCCGATGAATTGGAAAACCAAGCGGCGGCCAAGAAAAAAGGAAGCCGAGAGTTGTTGGCGCAACCTCAAATTGGT